>LR750291.1:457205-664857 GCA_902729485.2 Mus minutoides | reverse complement strand
TGGAGTCGGAACCCATGGCTTTGTGCATGGTAGGCAGGTACTCTCTACCATGTGTACTGGCACGTCTGAGCCACCCCTAGCTCCTTGGTTTTGGTTTTTTGCATTTTCTGTTTGTTTGTTTTGTATACAGTTCATATCCTATCTTTCCAAACTTTCTGTAGTTAGAGAAGTGTGTACTGAAGATCCTAAACAGAGAAACAAGGAGTTATGTCATTGAACTTTGGGACCTAAAGGGACATTGCAATAGAGTCCCCAGGACTACACATAGAAAAACAAAATAAAAAAAAGATTCCTGGACATCTTTATTGCAAATATTCAGTTTGGTCTGCATGTGGGTTCCCTAATAAGTGGAGCATGGGCTCTCTGTGTCTCTGTTCCCTGATATTGGATCCCTTTCCCTCCACTTAGACTGCCTGGTTGTGCCCAGTGGAAGAGGATGTGCATAGACTAGATGCCCCAGGGTGGGGTGGTACCCCAGGAGGGCTCCTTTTCTTTGAACAGAAGGGGAAGGGGCAGTTGGGGGATTGTTTTGTAAGGGTGGGATTGGGAAGAAGGGAAGGAGGGGGGCTATGATTAAGATGTAAAGTGATTTAAAGAATTAAAAAACTAAACAGAAAAGAAACATTCAGTTTCCCTTCCCTGTGCTCACATAGACCTTTTTGTGTACTAATTTTTGCCATTCTATTAAGCTATGGTTGACGTATAAAAATCGCACTTAAGTATAATGTACTTAATAATTAATATAATCTGACAACTCCACTGATGGTTGTCTAGTGATCTTAGCACAAGTGTCCTCCTCTTAGTCCTTAAATAGCTGGCAATGACTGAAGACTTGTGAACTCATGTTAGTGATCAAGATACTAATTTTATCCATCACATCTAAAGTTATTTCTGAAATGTCTTTTATGTTTTGTTTTAAAGAAAATCTGTTTCTTTTGCAGTGCAGGTATTTAACATGAGCTCTACCTTCTCGCAGCACTGGAATATTAACCGCAGGCCCTAGTTTTCCAGATTTTATTGTTTGTTTTGTTTTAGCGTCTCTGCATCTCATGTAAGGAGCCAAATCTTGTACCCTTTGTCTAACTCCTCCCTATTTCCTTCCTAGCAGGTTCTGCTCCCTGATCTTGTCCGTCCCACTACTTCTGAGTCCTTATAAAAATGGCATCTAGTAGCTATTTCTTTTGTCTGGTTCACCCACTTAATATAGTATGATGGAGTTCATCTACATTGTTGCAAACAACAGGATCTTCTTTTTCAAGGATGAATGACATTCTGGTCACTCCTTTGCTTTTCCTATCTGTGTGTGAAAAGCATGGCTCATTAAGTTGATATTCGCACACCCATACCCTCCTTTAATCTTTGCAACATTGATAACCAGCTGATACAGACTGTTAACTGGAAATGTAAGAGAGAAAATATAACTAGGAATCAGCCGCTCCCATTACAATACCCTGTTTACCTGAAAATCAAATGAAATTGCAGGACAGGAAAAGCGTTTAGATTAAATGTTTATAACAATGATACGGGTCATTATAAACACAAAAGATGGCTTTAGTGTAGGAGTTGTATTGTTTGAGAATAAAGAGTCAACTCTGAAGTCTGTGTCTTTTTCCTTTGAAAATGATAGGGTACTTCCTCTGCTCTGTGACTCACTTCCTGTTTGGGGGGGACAGGATGTCGGATGCTGGGTGAAGCTCATTCTCTTTGCAAATGGATGCAGCCCCATTGTTTGTTTGAGGGACAATGATGGAGTGGCCTCTTGGAAAACTAGGGAAATGGCTCAGAAACCTAAGGAGATGAGTTAGGCCCCCCACCCCCATTCTGTAACATTGGTTTTATTCTGTCCTTAGAAGTTAAACCTTTAGCTTAACTTTTCTTTTTTTCTTTTTTTTTTTTTAAGATTTATTTTATTTATTATATGTAAGTACACTGTAGCTGTCTTCAGACACTCCAGAAGAGGGCGCCAGATCTCGTTACGGATGGTTGTGAGCCACCATGTGGATGCTGGGATTTGAACTTATCACCTTCGGAAGAGCAGTTGGGTGCTCTTACCCGCTGAGCCATCTCACCAGCCCTAGCTTAACTTTTCTATGTGTAGTGATGACTGTCATGTGATCTGCTGCCTATAGGAGAACAAGTTGGGTTTAAATGTGCATTTCTCATATTCTCACCCTTCATATGATTGCTTGGTATCCAAAAGTGTATTGTAAATTACATTTTTTTCTAAAGTGTTAAATATTTTTTTGTATGCGTTAAAATGAATAACAAAGATAACATACATATTTGACTAGTCCATTGACTTGTCCCAAACTAAATTATTTTCCTGCTGGGCAGTGGTAGCACACGCCTTTAATCCCAGCACTTGGGAGGCAGAGACGGATTTCTGAGTTTGAGGCCAGCCTGGTCTACAGAGTGAGTTCCAGGACAGCCAGGGCTACACAGAGAAACCCTGTCTCGAAAACCAACCCCCCCCCAAAAAAAAAAAAACAATAACAAAAAAACCAACCAACCAACCAAACAAAATTTATTTTCCTAATGGTGGTGGCTGCAGGAACTCCCTAAACTTGGGATTGGGGCACCGGAAGAGATCTATAATTGTAATGATGGTGGTCTCATGGAGAAGTCCCTTCATGTGCACCTAATATATCCTAAATGCCTTTACATGTTTCTCATGAATTTCAGAATGGTGTTTATGTATTTCTCACACAGGATCACACAGCCTTTCTCACATGAGGTCACACAGCAGCAAGGAAATGAAGCTGTCCATGATGGTATGTCCTTGTAATCATAGCACTTGGGAGGTAGAATCAGGGACGTTAGGTGTTCAGCATCCTCCTCCTGTATACTGCAAATTCAAGGCTAGCCTGGGCTACATGAGATCCTGTCTGAAAACCAAACAAAAACCACACAAGGGCTGGAACGATGGCCCAGAGATTAAGAGCACCTGTCATTCTCGGATAGACTCTTGAGTTCTGTTCCCAGATGGCGGTTCACAACTATCTGTATGTAACCCCAGTTCCCGGCATTCTGTGCCTTCTCTTGACCGCCAAGGACATCAGACATGCATGTGCCCACTAATATACACAGCAAACCCCCACTTGTACTGATTTAAAAAAAAGGCGGGGGGTGGTGGCTTGAGTGAAAAGACAAAGGTTACATGAGATAAAGAAGAGTAGTAAACCGCCATGTACTTAAATACCAACTGCTCAGGAGGACAGAAACAGCAAAGCCAGCACCTTCCTGAGCCCAGAAACAGACAATGGGACCTGTTAGAGTCTGGCCCCGGTTCACCTGTGTCTGCTTTATCCAATCACTAGCCTTATGATTTTGATATAGTAAGCACATGGTATCCGGAATCAGAATTGGAATGCAGTGCCTCTTGCTTTGATAGACTATGGTGAGGATTAGAGTATGAAGGTGTGACATTGAGAAAAGGGGGTGTGGTGCTGATGAGAAAGCCCTGTCTTTATGACTTACCATGGTCTCCCACTTAGCTGTATCACCCTTGGCCACATCTGCTCACACCTTCGCTTGCATGTATGGGATGTCACTCGATGCCTGCTGCGCTTATATCCTGATCTAAGACTAATTCTGTCACTGCAGTTAGCTGTGTGTGGATCACTTATCTGTGACAATTAAAAAACCAAATCCACGACTGGCTTTTTTCCCTTGCCAGCCGACCACTGTCTGAAGTCCTTAGTTGGCTTGTGCTGAGCTAATAGAAAATTTAAAATTATTCTAAACTCAACTTAATTAGGGAGGGAAATGTGTAGCCAACTTACCACCCCCCACCACCCCATATATTGCAACTAAAATCAAATGTAAATGATTTTTGGATGATCCAAATTAGTTTCCCCTTCTGCCAGCTAGCACGGAGCACTGAGATTAGCGGAGTAATAACAAGGCCTTCTAATAGGTAGCTTTTGGAAGAGGTTCCGTTTGCATTGAGACAGCGCATTGGGAAGATTGGCTTTTCCAAGCTCTTGTCTACATATTTATTTTTGGATTTATGATTCCAGCATACTGCATTTTAATTTGTTCCTTTTTGTTGCGTGTGCAGTTGATTTTCATGTCTGCCTTTTTGTCTTTGATGTGAATTTTTATAATTTTCAAAAGTGACAGCCCCCATTGCTTGCAGCGAGGGAGGGGGTGCAGGGAGAACCCTTTCCCCCACTGTGCCTTGTTAAAATGAATAGTCTTACAAACACAACAGTAACCGCTCTCCCCCACTTTTGTCCCTGATGACCTAAGGATTTAGAGGTTGCGGCTCGGATTCTTTTCTTCTTTGCTTCACACACAACTGTCCCTTTCATGTATGGAGAACCTTCTGATTTTGTGGGGGCTGCAGCATATTGGCTTGTGTCTAAAGTGTGGCAGGGGGGCTCCTTAAGCTTTGGTTTGCACGAGCAGATATGAGAGAATTTATATTATTTTAATGAATTATTTAGAGCTCACAGACAACTCGTTTATTCCCACTTTGAATCTATTTATCAATTTTACCTTTGAAACAAATTAATTATGAAAAGGGCCGGGCTACTGTCATTTCGTTTGGATGCTTTGGGCATCACGGCAGGTGAGGGGTGTGGGGCAGCCTGGCCAGTGGCAGAGCATTGGAAACCTGGGGTTGTTGCATTTGCTTTGAGCAGATGATTATCTTTTTCCTCCTATGCACCGTTCAGTCTGTAGGAAAAGAACACCAGCTCAGGCTCTGTTACCCCTGGCCGTGGGCCAGCAGGCCAAATCCTGTCACCTTCGCTGCATGGCCAAGTGTCTTTATTACATGTCATAATTCTAACTTCTGAGCTTGATCCAGGGGCCCTGATGTGACATCAGCTGCTCAGGGGTGTGGGCAAAAGGAAGGAGCTGCATTAGTAGTCCCTAGGTGGGGTTCAGGGGAATGTGAGAAAAGGACACAAATTGTCTTTAAGCAGGCGTTTAAACAGATTCCATGCTACACTCCTTTCTCATGTCTCCTGGAATTTGAAATTCACTCTCCATTTTCTGTTGACACTGATTGTTGATTTTGAGACTGACTAGAGATATTCTTGCCACACCTCCTAGAAGGCTCCAGATTAGGGGCTAAGCCACTTTACTGTATGTGAAGTTTTTGTTGCCTTGACCTGTTCTTGGCTTCATGGGCAATCCTGGCCTTCACAGATCTGGTAGGATGGGAGGTTGAGTTACAATGCTCAAGTCAGTCTGGGCTTGACTTGGGATTAACTAGGACTAGATCAATTTTTCTTCTAAACTACATTGCTAAGGTTAGGAAATGTAGTCATAGGAACCAGAGAATAACTTTAAAAAAAATCAGTGGTCAGTAGCATCCATTTCTCCTTAAGGCATTCCCCAACCCTTTCTTTTGTGCACAAGTCTGTTATTTTCAGTGTTTAGGGCTTTGCCAGTGAAGCCTAGACTGCGCTCCATGGTGAAGGACTGTGCAGACCCTCTGGAGGGCCTCGGCAAGCCTTGCAGGGAGCAGTGGTACAGGTCCCAGCCATTTTCCCAGCCCTGTCCTTACTGTAGAGCATTCTCAGAAAATGGTCTGCGAGGGGGAGGAAGCGCCTCCATGAGCCTCCCCTCCCCCACCCCCTTTAGAAAACTTTTCCGTTTGGCTGCTGAATGAAAGCAGGAACTTTATTTAGAAGTGAGGAGGGGAGGGAAACGCAGCTCTGGGTTGACACCCTTCTGGTGCTTATCCATAAATATGAAATGGTGTTAGAACACCAGACACCAGAGAGCTTTCTGATTGGCTGCTGGTGATGTCATCTTGTCATTAATGCTGTGCTCAGAAAATAAACTGATCTGCCTGTTTTCTCCCCCTACCCCTTATAAAAAAATAAAAAGAAAAAAAATAAAAAGAAAGAAAGAAAGAAAAGGAAAAATTAAACCCTGAAATGTATGAAATCCATTTTGTCATCTAAAAGGAGGCACTTCAGTTAGGACATTTTGAACGAATTATTATATTTCTCATGTGTTCTGTCCTTGTGGCCTTCACTTGAACACTGCCTTAATCACCCACAGGCATTCAGTCTGTCGCATCCTGTTGCTTTAAGAGGAAGACAGACGCTCTGCAACACCTGGGCACCACAGTTGACATTTGCAGACACTAAGTGCTAATGCAGAAGATAGGAATTCCTTCCTGTCAGCCTTGCCACATCCGAGTATGCTGAGAGCCAAGGTTGGCACTTGCAGGGCTTGAAACAAGGGGTGGGTAATGGAAAGTACTTCTATAAAACTGTGTGTGTGTGTGTGTGTGTGTGTGTGTGTGTGTGTGTGTGCTCGAGTGCATGTGGTATATTATGCATATGTGCACATTTGTGTGTACCTTTGTGAGTGTGTGGGGGTATGATGTAGACATGGGTGTTTTTATTAGTCTTCACATTATTTTTTCACTGTCTCTCACTATACCTGGAACCCCATGATTTGGCTCTGCTTCCTGGCACCAACCACCAGGTCTCTCTCATCTTGTCTCTCCCTCCCCAGCAATGGGATTATAGCAGTAGCACACTTCCAGGCTTGGCTTTGTATATCAGTGCTGGGGAACCCAAACTCAGATCCTCATGTTAGCCCATCTGACACTTTACCAACTGTGCCATCTCCTTGCCCTTTAACATTGATTTCTTAAATCATAATTTTCTCAGTCTGACTCCGATGCCTTTTGTGTGTTGACAGTCAAATCTTAATCAGTCTGCCTTTGCACCTAATGCTTGCTGATCTGGGATGTTTATTCGCAGATGCGTGTTGAGTGGGAGGAAAACACTTGTGACATGTCCTAGGTGTGTATAGGAAAAACCCAATGGTATTCTGGGTACCTGGGGGTGATGCCCTCAGAAGGGAAGCTACTCCCTGACATTTCTCTGACCACTGAATTGAGTTTGGATGTCTGGGGGTTTCAGACAGCTAGACAATCCTTCATCCCTACTGGTTCTGTCTTTATATTTATAACTATTTCCATTAACCATTGGGAAGACTTGTGTATAGCTATAGCTCTTCCAGTTGAATACAGAACTGTCTTTTAAAAGGAAAGTCACGATTCTCTATTGTTATAAAGTTTGCTTGAATAAATGGCCTTCTCCTTTTCTGTAATATTTCACTTTGCTCGTGAGTGGTCATAATAATAATGCATCTCCCTGTATGTGGGACTGTTGAATCTCAGCAGATCTGAACCCAAATGTTATATGACTCCCCGCCATGCCATCTTCAAGCCCTGTCTTTAGTGAAACGTCTTTGGGAGTCTCTTTCACTCCCTGATGAAATGGCCGTCCAAGGTTGTTTCTCTCCCCCCCCCCCCCCCCCCCCCCCGCCCCCCCAGGTGCAGGCACAGCACTTGAATTAGCAAAATGTTCACCAGCAGGTGCAGCTCATCTCAGCCTTGCAGCCCTGGCTCAGGTTCCAGTGGATCAGGTTTCAGGGAGCTGCCGGATTCCTTTTCAAGTTTCCCCTCATTTTCACAAGGTTAGAAACCATAGATTTAGCAATCTCTGGGGGTCAAAGGGAAAAGGGAGAGACAATGAGTCTCATTCATCCTTAGACGCTCTAATGAGTCATGGGGACGGTCTCTTTTCCAGGTTAGAGCTGTGTCTCTCTGGCAGGCTGTAATTATCTGTGAGCTGAGCCACGAAGTGATATCAACACACAAAAGCATTTCAGGAATAGGTTTTTTGAAGATGAATCACCCAAGTCCGTGTCCTGCTCAGCCGTTTTTTTTTTTTTTTTTTTCCGAGGGGCTGTCTGGCTCCCTCTGCCTGGCTCCCACTTGATCATGTGACAGCTGTTTGCAGACTAAATGAAAGAAGCCATCATTCAGTGGCAGGAAACCTAATCCTGGACAGGTGCAGTTTGAGTAAAGACTCTGGGCCTGAAGGTCAGAGCCCTTGCAAAGTCCCAAGCTTTTGCAGATGGTGGGCGTGGGAGGAGTGGGATTTGATTCCCACAGTCCCATCTGCGGTCCTTAGACTGTCCTTCCCGGGGAGAGGGCTACCCTTTGTCCAGATATTGCTGAACTTTTGAACCCAAGTACACTCCACAACATTTGGGAGGCTGTGTTCATGCCTCGCCCTCAGATAAAGCAGCCGCAAACTCGAAGGAAACAGTAGCCAGACCCGTTTTCCTCTTCCTCCAGTGATGTGAGGGAGCTAATTAGAAATCAGCGGTCCAGCCGCTTCCTCCCCTTGTACTTGGGTTCTTTTTTCCCTAAAAGATGCTTATAGGCATGAACAAAGGCCGGATGCCATATTAGGCCTTCTCATTAAGTACTCCCTGTCAGATGTGTCTGGGGTTAACACACCACTTTTTCCTCCCTGCCTGAGCCAAATGGGATCCCAATGGGTGTTAGAACCCCTGCCCCCATCAAGTTGTATTTTTCGATGTCTGAAACTGCCCCTCAAAAGAGGGGGGGGAGAGAAAACCTGCCACATTGCAGCTTTCTTTGTTCTCGATCACTGATGGCTATTGAGAACTAACTCAGGCACCAGGTGTGTAGACACCACATTGTCACACCTAAAGCTTTGCGCACTTGGCAAACACTGAGACTGCCTTCATCTGAGGGCATAGGCAGTCAACGTTTGTGGGAGAAAATGAACAAATATTCAGATAGACAGCATTAATAGAGAAATATGGGGAGGAAGGATAAGAATTGAGAATTGTCTGGGTTAGAACCCAATCTATTTGAAGGAAAAGGAGCGATTTGGGTGGGAGTGCTGGCATGAAGCATTTGCTAAGCAGCCTACTGCTCTGAATAGATCCCTAAGTTCCTGTGGCTTGGAGATCAAAACTTAGAAATCCACAATTATACCACATAGATTCTCCCTGGTCTATATTTAGTATATAATCTCTACACTTTGGCTACATATGGCCTTGAGCTCCTCTTAAGAGCTAAAAATGCAAGTTGCTGCCCACTCTGTCCCAAATAGAATGGCACATAATTGCATAGGCTTTAGGGATCTTGCTTTGAGGAAGGAGGTGGAGATCAAGTCATCAGTGGGCAGCTTCCCCTCCCCCTGCCCAGCCCCCATGAGCATCCTTGGAAGAAGCTCAATATGCGAAATATGAACGAATGATGTCTTTGTAAGAATTCATTTATCCCCTCACGATTTCAGTAGACCATCACGTGGGGGTACCTGAAAGTTCAAGCGAGATTCACACTAGAAGTATACGCTCATCATGAAATGGACAGGAGATGCTGAACCGCAAGAACAGATGGGCTTGACTGTCAGAACTGTCAGAACATCTACTGTCTGGAAATGAAGACAGTAGAAAGCCCAGTGGCTTGCTGCTCTCTTTGAACCGGAGTTGGAGGGATTTGAACGTGAAATGCTTCTGTAGGCACGTGGGTTTGAACACTTGCTCCCCAGCTGGTGCCTGACTCTCTCTCTGGGAAGGCAATTAGAACCCTTGGGATGTGGTGTCTAACTGGAGAAGTGGGCCGCTGGAAGCTGGGCTTGAGGCTTGATTATCTAAACCTGCTTTCTGTTGGCTGTTTACACGACTCCAGATGCAGTGTGACCAGCTGCCTCCCTAAACTGTAAGCCAAGGTAAACCTGTCTGTCCTTAAGGCGCCTTTTGTTGGTTATTTTTGTTATAGAAAAGAGAACACTAACTAATGGGAGTTACCTTGTAAAAACTCTCAAAACAGTAATTTAGAAAAGCATCCGTTTGCTGACCCTACCATCTTGGATTCTTTGTGCACAGCTAGGAAGGCATAGAGAGTTGGCAGTAGATTTGAAATGCAGATGGTGACAGGGAGGAGGATTCTGAGGCTGAGGAGGTGATTCAGGGAGGGCATGAACCAAGGAAGTGTCAGGTGTTGCTAGCACAGAGCACAGGAGCCATGTGGCAATTTGGGGTGGGTGGGTGGGTGGGGTCTAGCTTTAAATTGATTATTGAGCACAGTGTGTTGTATCCTGTGTTGTGACACAAGTGTGCAAAACGAGATTTCCCTCTGAGACAGATTAGAAATCTGTACCCCTGCTCAGTGTCTTGAGGGGGTTGGGCAGGAACTCTGAGCACAATTCTCAAAAGAGCCCAGAAGAGCTTTGGCTTTGAAGAAACCTTCAACGGGAGGTAATATCTAAACTGGTGTGCAGAAGGGAGTTAGAGTTGCTTTTTGTTGTTGTTGTTGTTGTTTGTTTGTTTGTTTGCTTGTTTTGTTTTTATCTCCCAGGGGTAAAAAATGGAAGAGTGGCAAACAGGATGATAGAACTCCTCAGAGTACCTGGAAAGAGTGTGGAGTGAGAGAGCATGGGTGGGGGAGGGGCGGGATGGAGTAGTAGGAGGAGGTACCTTTAGTCAGGGTTGGGTCTCCCCCTAATTCATTTGTTTGCTAGGCACACGCATCTAGAATCTATGGGGTAGCCAATCCTTTTCCCATCAAATGAGACAGTCTTAAGGATGTTGTACCTTCTACTTGGACCAGGAGGGCTGTGCTCAGTTTCATCCCCCATAGAGAATAAGCTCTCTGAGGGTGGGTGACCACTTTGAGAAGTGATTCCTATCCTGTGAGACAACAGTAGGCTCTAAAAACTAAAGACTTTTGGGGGTAATTAAAAAGTGCTTACTATTTACCTCATTAAATAGAATAGTGTCTCTGAGAATATTCGTACACATTATTTTTGTCTTCTAATAACGAGAAATGGGGAATAAAAACTAATAAAGAGCAATTTGTTAGCTCCTCCTTCAGCTTTTCTCCCTTGCCACATACTCTTGCTATACTCCTTATCCACACATTACTCTTTCTTCTTGGACCCCAGCCTCAAACAGTAAAGTCCCCAATATCAAATAATACTGAAGTTGGGATGGTTCTTGGAACCAAGCTTATTGAAAGCCAAGAACTTATTCTCTTCATAGCCCCTCCTAGATCCATAGCTATAGAATATGGGATCAGAGGAGTTTTACTCAGTTGTGAACTTCCCTCTTGAGCTGTTAGCAGCCCTAAGGACAGACTTCTTGAGATGCCGAAAGGGCCACATTCCTACAGCATACAGGAGGGTCTGCTTCTTGGAGAGCGCTGTGCTTATTCTCACAACTGGTTGGTTTGCATCTCTGCAGAATATTCATGAGACAGAAAAAAGAACTCTTCTTCACCCAACCCTGAAGGATGCCGAATCCAGGTGGGAAGCAATGGTCTTGATGAATTTTAACACTTGTCAGCTCAGAAATGTTCAGGGAGAACAAATTAAAGGAAACAGGTAGCTTGGCTCTGTGCTATCATCCTCGAGTCACTGATGCGGGCATTTCTTTCTTACTGTACCTTTGAAGTTAAGCATTGGAGCGCAAGAGTAGACAGCCTTCCAGTGCAAAACAGGGCCAAGCTTCGGGGACTTTATTGTTTGTTTGTTTGATAGTTCTGTTGTGTATTTGCCTTTGTCTTTGATCACCCTTTCTTCTGACACTAATTTAGTCATGTTATGACTCTTGTCTTTCCCATAAGTTTGTATTGGGTCATGGAAATTAATTTTTTTCTTTCTCCTACTAGTTTTGGGGCATGCAAATAAACTTCTGTTTATTGGTCCTCACGCAGCTCACCTATTACAATCTGCTCTGTCCTTCCCTCGGAGGCTTTTAGTTTTCCTCATAAATTTGTAGAATTTGTAGACTGTAGAATTTCATTGTAAATTAGAATATAATGAAATCTGTTAATCCCCAATGTTGGGCTAAATATGCTCTTCTCTCAGCAAGCCTTTCTCCAGAGCTGCAAATTAATAGCTAACTAATATCGTCCTGGTGGAGCTGGTGGCTGGGTGTTAAAAATCCTCAGTATAAACTGTTTTTAAGGGTCCTTAAGTACTTCAGAAGTCTTCATTTCCATAGTAGCACTTGATATGGTAATTATATATGATTCTCCTGTGTTCATTAAAATATGAGCCTAAGGGCTCCTTTGGAAGTTACCTTCCCATAGGTTGAGAGTAATAAAATTGGTTTGCTTTTAAGGGGGGGGGGGTTGTAATTTGGTGCCTTCACTAATGTACAGAGCCACCTCCCTTCATTCTTTCCCCTGTCAGGGAGTGAGTGGAGGATTTGTTTTAAAATGAGGGGTGTCTAGCCACACTCCAGAAGGTGCCATTGTATTTATTCTTTTGGACGTACAGTTGTCCCCGTCTTCTCAGATCCTGTAGCTAGTTTATGTCTAGCCTCGTGTTTCCTTGTTTGCACTTGTTTCTAAAATAAAAATAAAGATCCCCACCATCTTGGTGGGACAGCTTTTCAGAAAGTTGTGGAGTAGGAGCTGAGGCGAGCTGGTGATGCTGTTCCATTGGTGGAGGGTGAGTGCTTCCTTCCATAGCACGCACAATGCCCTGGACTTAGGCCCGAGCACCACACAGAGCAGGAGTCATGGCACGCCCCTGTCATTCCTTCATGCAGGAGATGGAAGCAGGAAGATCAGAAGGTCAAAGTCGCCCTCAGCTCCATAGCGAGTTCCAAACCAGTCTGGGCTACATCAGACCCTTCCTCAAAAATAAATAAATAATCCACTCTAGTCTACAGAGGTAGTTCTAGGACAGTCAGAGAAATCTTGTTCTGAAAACTAAAAACAAACAAACAAATAAGTAAACGAACAAATAAATTTGAAAACAAGTCACCAAGGGAAGAACAACTTGAATACTATGAAAGGACAAATGAATAAATGAATTGTAGTATGTACACATAATGAAATGTTATTTGGCCTTAACAAAGGCAGAAAAGTCTATTTCATATGCATGGTGCCCTGTGAAATGAACTGTTCAGAAAAGGACAAATGCCACGCGATGTCTATCCGAGTTAGGAAAAAATCTAGACCAGGCCAATGCACAGATATAACACCAGGTTGGTGGTTACCCAGAAGGTGGGGTGAGAGATTGCAGTGTTGATATTGGATGTGTTCAGGGGTGCCGCTTTATAAGGCCGAGAGTTCTGCCGTGGATGGTGGTGCTGGTGATGAAGTCATCCCACTGTGGTGGGGAACTAAAAGGGATGACAGTGGCAAACTTCCTGTACATTTTCACAGAGTCAGAATGAAGGAACTGTAAAAAGAAGAGCTATGGGTGGTGCTGGATGCCTTTAATTTCAATACTTGGAGGCAGAGGGATCTCTGAATTCAAGGGCAGCCAGGCCTACTTACAGAGTGAGTTTTGGGACAGCCAAGACTATCTAGAGGGGCCCCTGTGTTGAGAGAGAGCGGGGAGGGTAGGGCAGGGGAAGGGAAGGGAAGGGAGGAGAGGAGACAAAACACCCACCCTCCCCCCAAAAAAACAATTTTTAAATGAATTGTTTTTTTTGGGGGGATTGTTTTTTGGTTTTCCGAGATAGGGTTTCTCTGTATAGCCCTGGCTGTCCTGGAACTCACTCTGCAGACCAGGCTGGCCTTGAACTTAGAAATCCTGCCTCTGCCTCCCAAGTGCTGGGATTAAAGGCGTGTGCCACCACTTCCGGCTATGAATTTATTTCTTGAGACACGGTGTCCTGTAGCCTTGAAGTCACCCTGCTGTAGTGGAGTCTAGCCTTAAATCCCCCCTCTGCTTCCTCCTCCAGACGGCTGGAGGTGTAGGTTGGTTTGCCCGCTAGGCTTGCCATAAAGGAAAAACCCTTGATACTAGCTTTTAATACTCACAAATTTGGGGTTTAGTGATTAAGAAGGCTTACTGCTGCAGCAAAGGTTTGGAGTATGGATTCCTACACTCATATCAGGGAGCTAACATGTAAGAACTCCAACTCCAAGGGACCTGATCCCTTTCTGGCCTCCATGAGGACTTGCACAAACAAGTCTGTCTGTCTGTCTGCCTACCTATCTCTTCATCTAACTACATAAATAAGTAGAATAAATCTTGTAAGTCAGAGAGAGGGTAAAACCATTGGTTACTTTTATGTAATAAAAAAATAAACAATATTACAATGTAAATGAAATCAAAACTATAAAACCTTAAAATAAAAAAGGTTGCATTTAATGTTAGTACAACAGGCAAATTCTAAAGGAAGTCCAATTCTGTTTCTTAATTTGTGGTGTTTGTGTCTCCTGTGCAGACATTTTCTAATTTGGCTGTAACATATGGTGAATAAAATCCCTCTTACTGTTCTTTTCTTTGAATTTGGAATTCCTGGAACATGAAAATTGATACATGTTTAAAAGCAAAGAAGACTGAACTCAGTGAGAGCCCTTTAAAGTTAGTAAGAAGCGCCTGGGGAATTGTTAGCAGGCATACTTCGGTTTACTAGAGTGGGTGTGGCCTGTCCTTTTGCATTTCTATAGAACTGGCCTGGACCCCAGGTTTCCAGAACCTGAAATCCTGTGGGTGGCCGTTTTTTTCATTGCTAATGTAAGAGTTCAGGACTGTTGTATTACTGACTTTGCTGTTGTGACAAAAATTACCTGTAAAAAGTAACTTAAAGAAGTGGAAGGGCTTACCTTGGTTCGCAGCTTGAGGCATAGTGCTTCCTGGCAGGGAGGCAAGGTGGCTGGTCACAGTGCTTCCTTCCACAGTCAGGAAGCAGAGAGTGATGAAGGCTGGTGCTCAGGTAGCTCTTCCTCTTTATGTAGGCTGGAATCCTGACCCGTGGAATGATGGGTAGCCTTTCTACTTTAGACACTTCATCTAGAACCTCTCCTGGGTGATTCTAGCCCTGTCAAGTAGACGTCAGTGCTAACCATCGCACCCCGCGCATGTCAGGACTCATGACATCAGTGCTACCCATCATACCTGTGCCTGCCAGCATGCGCTCATCTGCTCATTGGCGTCCATGATTTTGCTCACGTGTATCTTATAACGTTTGCTTATGGCTTCTGCCTTCTGGAAACATCTCATTCCATTGTGGCGGGGTATTTTCCTATGATAAAATGAGAGCAAGTGAGGCGGGGTTGTCTGTCGAAGAATGTTCTGGATCCTCCTTCCCATTTTTTCTGTGGCTCTCTGGTCATGGTTGCTGGGGAATGCTGACTCAGCGGAAATGTCCGCCCCGGTCAGGATTCCTCTCTTCATTAAAGTTCAGGTGTGTTAAATACTTCCTGAGCACCAAGGATGTTAAGGGCATGGTGCTTGTCTTCAGAGTGGATCCCTGTGACTCCTGCCGTAAGCAAGCCAAGATGTGTGTGGGCGTTTGGAGGACATTGATACATTCCTGATCAGGTATGCTCCTGAGAGCCACCTGTCCCTGTCCAGTCTACAGTACCAACCTTATCCTCAGGTTGTCATGTTAATGTTTTTTTACATTTCTGTGTCTTCAGTGATTGGAGTGGAGAATCACTTTCCATTCTCAGACAAAGAGAGCATACTCCCTCCTGTAAACAGTCTTTCTAAATTGTGCCCACACTTTATCAGTTATAATGTAGATCACGATATCATCAGTATTAGCTAACAATTATTTTTCATCATTTTCTAACTCTTAGAAAGTACTGTCCTAAGCTTCACTGATGTCAGTGGCAACAGCCGTATCACCACCACCATCACTATCACTATCAGAGAAAAAGAAATATGCCTTTATGTCCTTGTATGAAGGTAGGATTTGAACCTGTTTCCTTAGATCCACTCATGGCCAGGTTTTCTACCCTGGATCTGTGGGATGGTGAATGAGATGGTCTTGATCCTTGTGCTTAGCCATTTTGTCACAGTTGGTCTTAGATATGGGGGTTTCCTTCCCGGGTCCAGGTGAATCTGTGCTCCTTGTTTATTGCTAGAAATAAAGCAGACCGATGTCGTGTAGGAAGTGTCAAACAAAAGGACGTTTAGTGAGAGGAATGTCCAGCACGTCTTCACTGTGTTATTTCCTAGACAGGGCATGAACCTCCTCTGGGAAGTGGTGGAGGGGAGCAGCTGCCATCAACTGGTGGTGTCAGCCTCACTGTGTGTTATACCATGCAGTACTTGGTCCTACGGTTTCCTTATCCATCCTGTCCCTCACCCATTAGGTATAAGATGAGGTCTATCTATCTATCTATATATATATCTGTGGTACATATTTTGGGGACAGTTAAAAAGAAGTTAAGAAATTGCCAATCTATTTTTAGGACACTCTAAAGCACTCCTGTTTCAATGTAACATAAATCTGAAGTTTGTACCAAAGGTTACATAAACATATCTCACCCCACCCCATGGAAAAAATAATGTTGAAGATTGGGGGGGGAGGTGGGGACTGTATCCGTGGGGCTAGCTGGCCTTCAGCATAGGCTAAAAGTGATCAATTCTAGTTTCATCGAGTTCTTGTCTCAAGGAATAAGACGAACAGGCTTTGTACATATGCACACATATGTGCAAATACTATTAACTTCCTCTCCCTCCTCCCTCTCTCCCTCTCCCTCCCCTCCCACATCTCACACACACACACACACACACACACACACACACACACACACACATGCACACACTCTGATTTTGAGATCTAGGGGTAATTCTGACTAAACTAGAAGTCGTACTCTATTCAAAGACACCTGCTCATTAGCTGTGACTCTTGTCAGATTTCTGGCATGGTCGGGTGGGGCATCTATGCTCAATCTCCCGTGCCTCACTATGTGTGTGAAGCCCGGGCTGTTGAACGTCGAGTCGTATTTATATCCAAGTCTGTGTCTGAGAGCCTGGGTTTTAAGACAAGTGGTTACATGGAGCCCTCCAAGTTGCTAGTTGTGCTCCTATGAGATGACTCTTCCCTGGGCTGGAGGATCTTGTTCACATTGCAAACTAAGAATCTGCAGAAAATTAAGGGTACTTGAGTTATAATATTTCAGGGTTATGATGATATTTCAAAGGGGAAAATGCTAATTGTAAAGGGCTTTCGTTCCCGCACACCTGGAGCTCCTTTTCCTGGTATCAGCTCACTGCTGATTTTCATCAATTGGATGGTCGGTCAGTGACTGGGGAGGGGGATCCCAAGAGTTCACTCACTGGGAGGCCAGAGGGAAGTATCTACCAGTGATTAGGAAAAGAGGGAGGGAGTTTCTCACCTACCTTCTCGCAGTCCTGGATTCTCTAGGAGCTCTAGGGAGCACGGGCTTCCCACATGGAAAACTACATCATTGCCATGGTTGAGTTGAACCCCAGTTCCTTCTAGGGGCCACGGAAAAGACTCATTTCTAAAGTCCTTGCTACTCAGGCACGAGAAGATGAATTGGCATCTCAGCACCCACGCAGAAGCTGGTGAGGTGCTTTGGCTCAGTAAATCCAGTGGAAAGCAAAAGCAGGCAGATCCTTGAAATTCGCTGGGCAGTGAGCAGAGCCGAATCAGCTCCAGGATGATGGGAAGACCCTGTCTTAGTAAAGAGAGAGTGATTGAATAAGAGATCAGTGCTGACCACTCGCCTCCATGGATGCTCATATACAGACATAGACGTACAGACAGACAGACAGACAGACAAACAGACACACACACACACACACACACACACAACCTTCTGGTCACTTTTTGATGTACATGGATGGCTTCGTGAAAAGCTGGAGGAGCCACTGCCTCAGATCTGGGATTCCTGCCACCACTGGGACTGACAGTAAATAGACTTGCTGCTTCTACCCAAGGGCAACCACCCTGGAGCAGCTAGATGGTGTGGGCTGTGTGCGCCCCCCCCCCCCCATCACTTTTGGCCCAGCCCTGCCAGTCCTTGCTTGACATTTGGCTTGTGAGTATGGCTTGGGTGGAGCTAGCTATTGTTTCTTCTGACATTAAAACAAAGTGGGGGGGGGGCGGGCGGGGGGGTGACAAGGACAATAACAGAGAACAATGAGGTGGGGAGAGGGAATCCTGACTCCCACACAGGCAGAGGTCTGTCTTCTGAGATTCAAGGCCTTCTCTTTTTTTCCTTGCACATTCTTCACTGTCACTACAAGAGACTTATTTTCTGACATTGGTTCAGGGACCCAAACCACAAGCTTTGCAAATGTGCCACATTTCTGAGGCTTCTGTCCTGTGAGCATCCCCTTGATAGCCCAGAGGCATTACTACAATTCTACCTCAGGACATCTATCTACCCCAGGGTTCTGGTCTTGTGTTGGGGTTGGAAACAGAGTTGGTCCTTTGGATTTGTAGTTTGACAGTCACTTCATAGAAGATTAGCTCCATTCAAATTATGTCATTAATTTTATTGAACACTTAACAGTGTACCCTTAATTCTCCTGTTTTTTTATTTTATTTTATTTTTTAACGCGGGCCCTAAACACTAGTTGTTAATAGTTACTTTTCTTCTTGCTTTGATAAAGTACCCGATGAGAATGATTTCGTTTGGAAGGAAACCCTTATTTTGGCCCTCAGTTTGAAGATAGAGCCCATCATGACAGGGAAGTCATGGTGGCCTGAGTGTGAGATGGCTGGTCATGTGACACACACAGTCAGGAAATGGGGAGAGGGAGAGAAAAGAATGCTGGTGTTTTGTTTTTTTCTTTTCTGTATAGTCTGGGACCTTAGCCCAAATGCTGCTGCCTGTATTCAGTTGGATTTCTGGCCTGCTGAACCTCTCTGAAAACACTCTACAATCATGCCCGAGAGCCGGCAGTCTCCACAGTATCCACAGAGCAGCTCATGAAGTTCTGTGTCCTCGTTGTACAGGGTCTCTGTTACTTTTTCCTAACTGACCAGTGTTAGTACATGTGGTGTTAAAATGAGCATTGTCTTTAGTCCATCTCAGGGCATGTGCGTTAGGAAGTCGAGGGGAACACGGACTAGCAAAACTCTACGAATGCTTCTATATTTATTTCTGCAGTATTTCTGTTAATTCACTTCTAACCATGTATTTCTACCATTCCCTACCAGACACTTTATTAGTCACAGTCACTCTTCTCACTGGTGTAAAATAAGTGCCCAACAGAAACACCTTAAGGAAGATGGTTTTAGCCTTACAGTTTGAGGGGATAATGGCCATCATGGTGGTGGTATATGTGGGAGCAGGAGCCTGGCTGCCTGTGTTCTCCCTGCATTCTAGAAGCAGAGAAGGATGAGTGCCCTCCTTCATCTAGCTTTCTTTTCTTTTCTTCTTTTTTTCTTAATGTGATATGAGAATCCCATCCCATGAATGGTATCTTCGTATCTCAGTTAAACTAAGCTAGAAACCCACTTCCAGTCAGAGATTTGTCTCCAACATTATTGGAGGTCCTGCCAAGTTGACCATCATAGTCATTATGCTCTTGGGCACCATCTTAAGTTGCTTCTGTCTGTTTTCCTCTGAAGGTCATTTACAGTAAAGTGTAGAAAGGCTAAGAATTTTGGCAGAGGTCTTGGACCTTTCCCCCAGTAAAATTGTTCTGACTTAGGCATTGAGAGTGCACAAATTCTATACAGGAAGCAGGGGTAAGTATGTCACTTCTTCAGCCTCAAGTTCTGCATAAGACAAACATGAGTATGAAAAGACATTAACACAGGGCACTAAGTAAAGGCCGGGGACAGGCTTTAATACATGGGCCCTGTACTTAGTGTGGAATGTATATGAAATGCTTTGGAAAACCTTCCTTTACAAACCAGACTGCTATAAGAATGGATTCCAAAAGATTATGTCATATTTCTTCTTTCAGTTTCCTAATATTAACCTGAATAAGAGCAACCATAAACAAAGGAAAGTTTTTAGGTCACAAGAAAGGGGTATCATGCTATATAATATCAGTGCCGTTCTAGGGGTATTTCAGACAATGTCCAGGTAAAATTGTCACATATCCGTCAACAACATACACAGGGTGTTTTCATTGATTGACTCTCTGTTACCTGTCAGGACCCCAAAGCCTTCATGTTTGCCTGGTGGGTTTGAGCAATATTGGAAGATTATACAAGTGAGGCTTGTTATCTGGTCGACCTCTGAATCCAGACCTATCCTGGGTAGATACAGATGGTTTTACAGGTGTTTTAGTTTGCCACATTAACAAGTTGCCATTCTGTTACCTTTCTGTCACTGGGTATGTTAGTACCCACATGTAGATATACAGCACTTAAGAAGTGGAGGCAGGAGGATCATCTTTAGCTACTTAGTGAGTTTGAGCCAGGCGTGGGCTACGAGTGACCCTGTCTTCAACACTCTGCACATAAACAAACCAACTCATAGCTGCCTCTTTCCAAGCTTGTAGTACAAAACTTGTAAGTTGTCTCCAAGACTGAAAGCAGCTAGCTCTCTTAACTCTGTGATGGTTTGTGTCAGTTGTTGATTTGATGCGTCTAGAACCACTAGAATTGGGTAGGACACCTTGATTGACAATGCCTCTGGGGGAGTGACTTGATTGTGTAGTTGAGATAGGAAGTTCTGCCCTCTCTGGATACCATCATTCCCTGACTGAAGATCCAAGGCTCCATAAAAACTGAGTGAGCTAAACGCCCACTCAGGGCTCTCTCCTTCTGATTGTGGATATGATATCAACAACTCTCTCAAGCTCCTGCCTGTGTGACTTCCCCCATAATGATGGACTATACCCTGTGAGAGGACATAAAACTCTTCCCCTGAAGTTGATTTTTCTCAGGATATTTTATCACAACCAAGGGAATGAAAATATGACAAAGTCTTTATGTGATTGAAGGTTATTGTTAATTAGCACCTTAAATTCACCTGTAAGCTGGCTTTTTGGTCCTTCAACGTTTCCTCAAAAAATATAACTTTAATCATACATTTAAATGCTCTTCTTTGTGGGGGAGCGGGGACAGGATAGGGCATTTCAGAAGGAGGGGGTGGACCGGGAAAAAGGATAACATTTGAAATGTAAATAAAATATCCAATATACAGGATGAAAAAATATTCTTCTTTATTCATATTCTGTTGAAACTAAACCACTGTGCCATTCTCAGAGATTATGGCCTTTGATGGGAGAATATTCCCTGCCACTGCGTGGGCACTTCCTTCCTGAGGCATCTGCTTGTTTACTTAAGTTGGTAGTCCAGTTGAGAAGTCAGGTGAGATGATGAAGATGCTTGTATCACACCTATATCAAAGAAAGAATGAACTTAACCCATAGGGTTTTGCCAGCAGTGGCTGAAGAAGCACCTTTGAGGTCAAGGCTGTCATGGCAGGGAAGTGTCATTGTATTATAGTAAGTCCCAGTCTTCTGCCTCTTAGGACTAGCCTGCTTGCCTGTTCTGACTGGTAGAGATGTCAAGATCGCCACAATGCCAGTCCTTATCTCATAACTACACGAGGGAGCATCCTTGTGATGTTGAGATGTGTCTGAGAAATTCTCCAGCCTTTATCTGTCTCAGTCTGTTTCTGCTGCTGCTGTAACAAAACAACTCAGATGGAGTTATGTAAGATAGCTCACCTTATATCCACAGACATTCCTCACCTCTGGACCCTGAGAGTCCCAGATGAAGGTACTAAAGATTCAATGTGTCACTACCTACTAAAGATTCAAAGTCTCACTACCTTCAAAATGGCATTTTTGGGAGCTTGGGGGTTGGAGACCTAGCTCAGCACACACTGCTCTTCTAGAGAACCTGAGCTCTGTTTCCGGCACCCACACAGGGTGGCTCTCAATGATCTGTAATTCCCGTCCCTGAGGATTCTTCTCTCTCTTTTAGCCTCCAAGGGCATGCACATACCCCACCCCCAAACACACATGCATACATGTAAATAAATCCTTATAAAGGAAAACCAAAATAGTATGCTCTTGCTCTTGACCTCTTTAGTGTGGGAAGTTAGACGGTTCCTGGATGATGGGATGCTGGCTTCTTCATGAAGAAGGATTGAACAGGCATTTGCAAGAATGACAAGGCTTAATTTTAAGTGCACAAATCCTGTTGGTGAATAAATATGGAGTACGTGTAGCCTCATCAGCTCCTCAAGGGTCCCACTAATTAGCACCCCTTTCCTTTAGAGGGTGAGTTCTTACACATGCAGCTTGGAGCACACATGCTTTCAAATGCCAGGGCCACCTCTAGCAGCTTCAGTTCTCTCTGCTGCCTGCTAAGAGCTTTCAGCAACTCTGCCTTGCTTTGAGAGATGCATCAGACGCTGTAAGCTCTGCTCAAGTGCAAGTGACTCAGGTGCTCTTTGGTGCTTCCTCCCATCTTCGTAGGTTCCCTTGCTGCCTGTGGGCAAAGCAGGGAAGGTGGGTCCTTTCCCAGGGGTTTTTAGTTTCATGAACACTTGGGAGTCAAGGCTTTGTCTTACTCATCTTTCCTCTGGTTGGTTTCCCTGGGCTCTTAACTAAAAGATAGGAACTCGTGGCTCGGATGAAATCGCTGGGCAGTAGAGGAGAATGTTAACTGGAGGCAAAGTCAAAGTCAGAAGACGGGCTTCAAGTGTCTACTGTTTCCTATTTGGAAGGCCTTTGACAAAGTAAGCTATTTTAAGCATCAATTTCCTCATCTTTAATACAGGTAGCATATCTTATTTTCCCTTAGAGCCACTGGGGAAATCTAAGGGGATAAGGTATACATTAGAACCCCACAAGTTGAAAAAAAAAAAACGAGTAGCTATCTGTCCAATGCAGTGTGCTAAGTGCCATTGGAGATTTAACCCATTGGGGTGAAGATCACATAGGGTCGAAAGTGAGAGACCCTGATTTGAATCTCAAATATGAGCTCTTTAAGCTGTGAGACTTGCAGTAAATTGCTCAATCTCTTAAATTTATTTTGAACATTCCCAAACCGTGGATAATGTGAGAAATGTGCTGATGCATTGTTAGACCAAAAATGACTGTGGGCACTGCAGTGCCATTATTATCTTCTAAATGACTTGGTGCAATGATTTGAAGACATAGTTGTTGGGTGTATCTAAAAATACCATACTCTTATAA
Source organism: Mus minutoides (assembly GCA_902729485.2). Taxonomy (NCBI): domain Eukaryota; kingdom Metazoa; phylum Chordata; class Mammalia; order Rodentia; family Muridae; genus Mus; species Mus minutoides. Next base: position 642,205 of record LR750291.1, on the reverse strand, counting down.
TCCTGGGAAATTAAGGGAGCCGCTCCTGGAATCCAATTTGTAACTAATGGAAAGTGGGAAGCTCGTCTGGGAATCTGCACACCCACAGAAGGACTCTGGTCATTTCTGTAGCTTCCACTCAAGCCATTTATCTCGTTTTCCTCTCCCTCTTTGTCTCTCTTTCTCTCCCTTTCCTTCTCTTTCTTTCCTATTTTTTCTTTCTTTGCTGATCTTGAGATAAAGGAAACGTTCCCCATCTTGATTCTCCCCCTACCCAGTTAATCTATTGGATGTACAGTTGCTTTTCAGTTCTTTGATATCTGAATGTTTGCCTCTTTACAAGGGAGATATTTGTCTCACTAGGTGAGGGGATTGCGCAGGCAAAGCAGCATGAGGGCTGAGCTGGGAAACTCATACATGTGCAGATGCGCTTCTGCCCTCTGCTTGGAAAAAGCCCTGTGAGTTGATTTAACATTATTAAAGTAGTTGAGATAGGTTGGTAAAGTTAATATTTTAAATTATTTAAAGCTAAATGTTTGTTTATTAAGGTGACATTATATTTTACAGTTCAAAATAGCAGAGAATGTAGTTGAAGTCATCTTTCTGATTTTGTGTGTGTTTGGATGGTATATGCCTCTGTGTGTGTGTGTGTGTGTGTGTGTGTGTGTGTAATGTAGTGTATGTGTGTGTTCATACAGCACATATGTTGATGTTTCCTTTATGACTGTTAAACTTGTTTTGTTTTGTTTTGTTTTTAACCTTGAGCTCACCAGTTTTGGTCAGACTGAATAGCAGGCAAGCTCCAGGAATTCTCCTGTCTCTGCCTCCCCAATGTTAAGAATCCACCAATACATTTGGCTTTTTCTGTGAGTGCCAGGTTGAGAACTTAGGTCCCCATCCCTGAATAGCAGACACTTTACCTTTGAGCCATCTCCCCAGCCCCAAAGTAATCTTTATAAATGACACGAGTGGAAGTTTACTAGTGAAACTTTATGGAAGACAGCAGCAAAGAGTGTGATGTCCAAACCAGAATTAAGAAAAATAACAAAAATTCAGTTTGGTGGGGGTGTAGTTCTAGAGGATCAAACTCGTGTTTATCCACAGGCTAGTCAAGTCAGGCTTCTTTCCAAATGAACTATATACCCCGATTTCTCAAAATGCAATTTTAACAACTAGGCAGAAACATCTTAGTGTCTCATAGGCAAATGAACAGTTATACAGTAAGGATACAAAAGAGTTGGTGGGAGTAGATAATAAGTAGAATTAAGGGTTTTGTTATATTTTTTCTAATCCTGAGATTTTTTTTTTTAATTGTATGACACGTATTTCCAGGAGTGTGTCATACTGTTATTGCCATGTCTGAATAAGCTCTCTAATCTATAGTGTTGAGTTTGTTATGATTTAGACTGTCTGCTATCGCATAACAGACATTCAGGGTTCCAGATCCAAGAGACGGCATAAGAAACTTCCCTGGCTTATGAGAACAGCCATGGGCATTTGGTGTATTCTTCTGTATAGAACTTAGAAAAGGCAAATCTTGCAGAGGTGCTACAGGTGACCCTCTCTTGCACTCTGGGCTTTTCTAGTTCTACAGTTTGACTGGGAAATGTACCAGAGGAGAAAGGCTCATCACTCAGTGTTTTATTCAAAATCAGAGGGAAAGTCCAAGACTCACCCACAAGAATAGAGTGTCTGCAAGAAGGCAAGTGTAGTATTGACCTTCTTGGTTGATAGTCTCAGGCAGACTTGCTACCTATCTCTAGGTAGGAAGGCAGGAAACTGAACACAGAAGAAAGACACGAGGTGAGATTTTGAGACTTTAATTGAACCAGCTTTTCTGCCCTGTGTGTAGGTTGGCAAGAAAAAGCAAGCTCACTTGGAAGACAGTGAAGCTATGAGGGGTGGTGGGTCCTGATCTGTGCTGCCTGCAACATTCCCAGAAGGCTAGCTGGCTTTTGGTAATAGGAAACTCTTCTATCGGGGATGCTATACATGCAGCAAGTCATGTAGGGTCATTATTAGAAGACTTAGTGACTTAGCCAGAGAAGCTATCATGGTAGATAGTGAAGGAAGTTGTATTTTTCCATCCCATTTCAATGGAGGAGGGATATGGTGAACAAGAGAAAATAAAACCTACAACTTCCTAGTTAGAATTCAGGTAATAGCTTTGCCTGGTCATGGTTTATGAAAAACCAAGGTAGATTTTGAGAATGAAATTTAAATTGACCTAGAGTATAATCAGTAAAAATGACCTCTCCAATTATGGGATCTATCCAAGGTGTCATTAAAGATAGGAAAAGAATTTAAAAATAGAAATTTGGCCACTATCTTAGTTAGGGTTTCCCATGGCATCTCTGATAAAAGAAAACATTTAATTGGGGCTGGCTTCCAGTTTCAGAGGTTTGCTCCATTATCAGTATGGCAGGAAACATAGTGTCATGCAGGCAGACACAGTGGTGGAGAAGGATCTGAGACTTCTATATCTTGATCCACAGGCAGCCAGGAGACTCTGTCCCACATTGGGTGAAGCTGCTTGAGCATAGAGGAGACCTCAAAGCCTTTCCCCAGGGTGACTACTTTCTCCAACAAGGCAACATCTCCTAATAGTGCCTCCCTCCCGCCCCCCAAGCATTTAAACACAGGAGTCTGTGAGGGCCATACCTGTTCAAACCACTGCAGGAACTCCAAAGAGAGTAAAGTCAAACCATTCCTGCCTACTGTCTGCTGAGCTGTTAATAACACAACAGATTCTCTTCTCTATGTCATTGATGACATTAAAGATTTAGCCTCCATCCACTATAGGTGGACTATATGTGGAAGCTATAGGTGTTTCAGGTATGTGATCTGCATGTGGAAATTATCTCAATGTTAGGTTTGTAGACCTGCTCACATTATGGGCAGTGTGAGTCCTATCTGAGATGAAAAGATTCTCCAAGCTTTTAGGGTTTAATGTAAGAGGATTGTTTGTGATAAACGTGGTCTCTTTGTACACAAATGGAAATGTTTTCACTTTAAGAATGGGGTTCTCATTGTCCACAGTGCATAGGGCAGCTCCTGAGACACATAAAAGATAGACAAAATAGTACCAAGATGTGTGCTTGACAATTGAGTTGAAGGAGACTCTGGACTTCTTATTTGCTTAAGGAAGACTCTAGACATCTAACCATACCAAATCAACACAGCTTCTTAAAAAGCTACTTCACAAAGGGATACGGAACATTTCCCTTAATGTTTTGCTGAGAGCTGGTGAGAAGTGGATGCAGGATTTCATGTTTCAGCACCCTAGGGTTTTATCGTGCATATAATCCCTTTTCTCGCGGACCCCCCCCCCCCCCCTCTGTTGAGATTTTAAAAGGGGATTAGGGCTTGAGTGAAAGAGTTGGCAGTTGAGGCATACCACACAAAACTTGTTAAATCTCATTGGCTTGAGATTTCCTGGCCGCTTTTAAGTTTTGGGAGCAGATAGATAGATCCTAGGGAACACTGTTAGGAATCACAGAGGAAAAAGGAGCAGTAGGTAGTTAGTTGGTTAGCTTTTGAAGCTGATGAGATAATAGGGGACTTTGCTTTCAGTTTAAACGCCAAAGCAAGGAGAAGGTACTCATTCTGGGCAGGCCCTCGCTGTAATTGTCCTTTGCAGGACCAAGTGGTTCTCCAGATCGAGACTCAATTTTCCACCAAGTGCGTTTCTTGAGTTTTGATAAAATCCAGGTACCCTCTTCATGGAGCGTAAGATATTCGTGCTCAGACTGCTAGGGCTGTGACGCAATCTTGGCCAATTGCCTATTGTCTTTGGAGTTGAAAAGACTAGCTTGATTTAAACGGTACAAAGTAAGGACTTGAAAAAGAATTTGCAGGGGCGTTCTATAGGCCATCCATGGGCAGGTGAGACTATGCACTCAGCACAGAGCCATGTCCTTCCGGTTTGGGGTACGAAGGCAGAGGGAAGAGATGCATTTATTGGTGCATCATCCCAAGGGCAAGTTCAAACCCAAGCAGAGGCAGAATGAAATCAAGGGAAAGGAGGGTGAAGAGACCTGGAGGGAGGGCATCCTAGGACAGTTCCCACCCACTCAGAAGATTAAAGGACTCCGTGGCAGAGCTGGAACAGCAACAGGCCACACCTCAGGCTCTTCACAGACTGATGTGTTTATTGCTTAACAGGTATTGAGTCACCCCATTAAATGCCATCCTAATATAGAGATGGACTTATTCCTTGCCCTTAAGCTAACTGGAGCCTGCGAGGGAGGTAAGAGTATAACATACACACAAGGTTCCTACACTGCAGTGGAATGGGGTTCGCGACCAAGCGGCTGGCCAGGTGGAATAAAGCTATCTTTCTGGGAGTTCTCTGCCAGAGGGTGCAGTTGGAGGAGGAATCCAAGCTGTGGTGCAACGTCATTGTACCTGTAGTAGTCTTTGTGTGGTTCTCTGATGCTCCTCCTCCTACAGTGTGAGACTTGCCTGCTGACATTTGGCTTGGAGGGGAGAGTGGTCTCATGTAGCTGAGGCTAGCCTCAAACTCCCCTTTTAGTGGAGACTGACCTTGAACTTTTGAACTTTTGATCTCCCTACTTAATCATCTTCCAAGTACTGAGGGATTATAGGTATGCACCTACTTTTTTTTTTTCTTTTCTTTTCGAGACAGGGTTTCTCTGTGTAGCTCTGGCTGTCCTGGAACCCACTCTGTGAAATTCACCTGTCTCTGCCTCCCAAGTGTTGGGATTAAAGGCGTGCGCCACTGCTGCCTGGCCACCTACTTCTTTTTTTAAATGACCAGGTCTCACACTATATCAGAGGTTAGAATTTACTGCATAGCCCAAATTGACTCGAAATTTGCAGTAACTACCTGACTCAGCCTCCTAAATTCTGGGATTACAGGTAGGAACCGACATGTTCAGCTAAATGACTGTGATTTCTTTTCTGGGTGTGGGGACTTGGGGGGGGGGGGGGCTTCTAGGGATTAAACCGAGAATTTAGCATGATTCTAAGCATGATAAACACTCTACCGCTGAGCTACATCTATTCTCAGCCACCCTTCCAGCTGTGTGCGTGAGTGCATGTGGATGTATTTCCATTTTTGTCTCTTTTCCTGAGTCTAGCTATATAGTCCATACTGGCCTCAAATTCAACATAATCCTCCTGCCTTAGCCTTTAGACTATTGGGATTACTACCCTATAGGTGAGCCGCCATGCCTGTCCTTTAAAAAAATTTTAAAAAAATTTTTTTCCTTTTTTTCTTTAATTAGAAAATTGATTGAATATTTTTTTTACAGTTTTGACTGTATGTGGATACAGGTCTTTTGTCTACTCTTTTGTTGCCTCTTATCCTTCCTTCTTTTGTCTCCTTCCTCCCTTTCACACACACACACACACACACACACACACACACACACACACACACACACATATATATATATATATATATATATATATATATATATATATATATATATATACCTTTTTGTTTTGCTATCCTCTGATTTTAACCAGCGCTGTCTGTCTGTGTGACCATGTTGTTGGAACTATGTTTCAGAGCCCAAGCTCATCATTTCATATGCAGCTGAAAGCAGTAAGGGCCCCTCCCCCAGAACGCATAGATTGCAGTAGTTAAGAAAGGAGGGGGGTGCACCTTGAACCGCTCCCCATCCTTGATTGGCTATTGACAAGCCCAGTCTTGGGCAGGCCCAGTGATACATGCCTGGCCTTTTCCGTCTGTTTGACCTTTTTAAATTGGTATTTTTGACGTGGTTCTAAGAGTAGCGCTGTTCACAGATTTGCATGGTTATTATCACCGCGGCAAAGCTTCTTAAAGCCCTGGACGTATTGGCTCAGATATCATGGAGGCTCCCCCTGGCAGACAGGGGCAGGAAGGGGAGGGCATAGAAATAGTATTAAATTTCTCTTTCCATGATAGTTAGAGCTCTGTGCTAGAAGAGAGGCAAGCATCTGCTCTCAGTTTTACAGATGAGGAGCCTTAGTCCCCGGGAGAGAGTGGTTTGCCCTTTCCCCGGGGATGAGCCTGCGGAGACAGCACAGAAATCCAGGGCTTCGCGATTCAGCCCAGTGCCTTTCTGGAATGCCACACAGCTTCCCTGGTTATCTGGAGATCTGCGGGGGCCATGGGACTTCAGAATACCCGCACAGATGTGGATTGTTGCTCCAGCTGAATTAACTCATCATGTCAGCCCGAGTCTCAAGCCCACTTCCATAGCACGTGGTAAATCATCACCCCTTGTGGTCTGAGAACCGGGTGCCTAGGGGGATATCATTACCACCCAGGGTTGGCTTTGCTGTTGCAGCTCTCTGAACAGTTCTCTCCTCCCTCCAGCTCCTTTGAACTTTGTGAGGCGGGAGCTGAAGGGCTGGAGCCCAGTGATGCATGTGGGAAAGCTCCAGGTTGGGCCTCCTTTGAGCACTCCGAGGGAGGGGTTGATTTTGACTTATGTGAATTCTGTTCCCTTTTAAGAACGCGGCACTTGACTGGTCTGCAAAGTGGGTTTCTGGCCAGCCAGGGCTGTGCCGTGAGATAGTCTGACGAAGTAAAAACTGAACAGGATCCAGAAGGGCAGCTCAGTGGGTGAAGTGCTTGATTTACAAGCAAGAGGATCTGAGTTCAGTTCCTAGAACCCCAAGCATGGTGTTCTAAGTCCCTAATGCCAGCCAGGCAGAAACAGGCAGATCCCTTGTGCTCACTGGCTGGCCAAACCAGCCTAGTTTCCCCAGCAAGTCCCATGGCTCATGATTAAAGAAAGTCATTCCCACTTGTCCTTGATGGGTTCATAGGTTGGTGTATGTTATCAGTAAGGGACTAAACATCAATCCTGTAGTTATATACTAAGCTAAGGGGCTTTCAGTAAATTTGGTCAATATTACAACTTAAATGGACTACAGCCCTGTGTAATCTTTGTGCCTAGGAAATCAGGAGTTTTCAGTGTTAGGCATAGGATTCTTTTTCAGGGCCTTAATCTAGAACAGAATGTGTCAAGGTTGGTAATGTGCTTTAGGTATCTAACGTGTGGTTCTGGAAACTGTGTCTCTTAGTGAAGCATGCAAGATGCCCTTATGTCCAGCCTCCTTTGGTGTTCTGATGCCTCATAGAGAAACTGTGTTCCATTTCCTGGAAGCATGTCTTAGCTATCGGTAGGACTGGCGTTGCTTGTTGGTGCTTGAGCCTGCTTTCCTAAAGGTCTCCGTGTGGCTGACTTTGAGTTGGGGCTGCCTGAAGCCTTTTAACTTCAGCAATTGGGTTATTTTCCATGTCTTCTTTCTCCCCACAGCCTCAGAGGTTCCTTGTTGCCTGCTGCTTAGGCCTCAGTGCAATTTGGCTTCATTAAGCCTGTAAGAGATGGTGGGGCAAGTGGAATTGTAAGCTTTTTGCCACAGTTCCCCTGTTCCCCTGTGGACTGGTATTGCTGAAGAGCACGGAGGCAGAGGACTGACCCTCAAGAAATGGAAGCTGGCTTCCTCTCTGTACAGTACCCTGTACCCCTAGCTTCTCTCTCCTCTTTCTGACTTAGCTCTTCTTTTCTTGTTTTCTCAAATACAGTTTAATATCAATTACTTCAAGCATATAAGAAATTTGAAAGAAAAATTAATTTTGTATGTAAGTCTGGAAACCTAACCCCTGTTTAAGAAATTGTTTCAATGAGATTAAATGAAGAACATTCCTTAGGAATGTGAACCATCTGTAGGTTTAGGTGCGTAAATGCATGCTTTGTTTCTGAGTCTTTTGAAGTTTATCTACACTTCATTTTAGCATCTGGAGTGGTGACATGCCATTTTGAAGATATCAGAAAGGCACAAAGCATATTCTTTTCTGGCATCAGATCTTAGTCGCTACCTCCGTTACTTCTACGATCCATACTGTCCCACGTGCCAGATCTTGCCTTATTTTGGTAAGTGTCTTTCTAGGGATCTGAGGCCAGCCTAGTCTTTTGTTAATACTGGTTTCAGAATCCAGCATATGGCTGGGGACTTGCTTTTAAAGAACCCTTCAGTTTTCTCATTTTAGAACACATTTTGGCTGACTTCACTAAACACTGCAATCCCATGAAGAGTTCTATGGTTGAAGATCTGGTATTGATTATCATTAATTCTTCCCTTTATGACTTTGCCACTTAAATACACATTTAGAAACAAACCAAATAAACATTAAATGGAATAACTGGGTTTTAAACTTGGGTGGTCCAGTTAGACTCAACATGGGCTCAGCTTTGAAAGGTCATTATAAAAACACTCCATCTAACTACCCCATTAAATGATCGCAATACTTACCATTTAAAAATGTATGAATTCAGATATTTAAAGAAAGAACCGTGGGCTATTTATAATGCTTTACTGTATAAATTAGCAGAAAACGTAAGGTGTATTTGCTTAATCTGTGTATGAGTTTGGCTAGTAGAACTGATTGATTGATGTTTAATGGTGTGGCTTTGAACAAGTCATTCAGCTGTGTCTGGGTATCTTCTGTGAAAAGGAAGAGCTTGTACTTGGTTTGCCAGATTATTTTCATTTCTGTAAAGCTAGAATGCTGGGATTCTATGAGTTTAAAGGCAATGAAGCCAGAAAGTCCACCGTTTGTCTAGCAGCAACAATGGGGAGAGAACCAATTCTAGAATGGTTAATCCAGGTTCTGGCATAGCAAGATCCTAAACCATACTTAAAGGGTCAGTCGTGGGACCAGAATCTTCTCCTAGTATGTAAAGTGCTTGCTGTGCAGGTATAAGAATCTGTGTTCAGTTTCCAGCACATACTCAGGAGAGAACCAGGCATGGTTGCCACATCTCTTCTCCTAGACCTGGGGAGACAGGAGGATGATTAAGGCTTGCTGACCAGTCAGGCTAGCCTACCTAGAAAGGTCCAGATCCCTGTGGGAGACCCTCTCTCAAAAACAAGGTAGACCATTCCAGAGGAGTAACGCCTGAGGTTGACTTCTGGCTTACTATCTTTCTGTCTGTGTCTGACTCACTCTCTCTTACACACACACACACACACACACACACACACACACACACACACACACTTGCTGCTCTGTTTATCAAATTGCTTCTATGCTTGCAAAAATAGATGGGCCGTCTGGAAAAAAAAAGTTTTTTCTAAAAAAATATGGGCAGAGATAATGTCTCAGCACATTACCCATATTGTCATGCAGGATGTCCCGCAGTTGCACTACTGCCAGCTCTGAACCAGCCCATTACAATCAGGTTGGATTTCCCCCAGTGCTATTTTGGTGGGTTCTAGATGGTGCTTTAGAAGTCAGAGCTCCTAAATAAATCTTATAGTTAGTTTGGCATTGCTTCATGACTGAGCAAGGTCTCAACCTGCTTGGTTTTGCTTCTGTTTCTGTGATAATCTTTGTTCTCCTTCTGATGGAGCTATCTCTTCTAGACCTCAGTTTCCACATAGTATTGTAAGAGATTCTTACTAGAATTTCTCATCCAAAATTACTTCCATTGAAGGCTCTGGCCCTTAACTGGTTTTCTTGAGTGAGTATTAGGGATTCTATGGCAGTCCCTTAAGACCATGTTAGAGAGGGTAGTTATATTGAAAACTAATATATTAAATATTAAAAGGAGTTGGTACTCTATGTGTTTTCTGAATCAGCCCATCCAGTTGTTCACCTGTATCTGAGCCTGGGGCAAGTCATGTGATTTGTCAGAAACAGCCCTTGGGCACATGCTAATGTCACCATGACCAAGACATGACCCCCTTTTGGTTCCTTTGATCAGTTGTAATGTAGACATTTTGTGAGGAGCCAGAGTGCTCCTGAGAGTTTTAGCCCTCAGCATCTTCCTTCCTTTTCTCTCTTAAATAAGAAAGGAAAGAAGTTTGTTCTTGCAAGCAGCTCTTCTTTAAGGAAAACCTCAGTGGTAAGGAATTGTTTTGTTTGTGTTTTGTTTTTTGTTTTCTTTATTCCATCACCACAAGCTGTTGAGAGAGCAGATTCTTAACTTTTTACACAGTACATAACATATAGTGATAGGTTTCTTTTTTTTTCCCCCTAGATTGGGGTTCTGGGGGCCCTGAAGGAGTTTTCTTTAAAAATTTCTATAAAACAGAATCTAAATGATCAGGGAAGATGTATATGTGTGTGTGTATGTATAAAACACAAAACCAAAACCCCAAGAAAACCACCACCAAAAAATATGTACAATGTGTATGTGTGTTATTGAGCTTTTTCCTTTCCTTATTAAAACTCTGTGTCTGTCTCTGATTGTACGAATAGACCCTGAACATGCTAAACTCACAATGACCCTTTGCTACAAATCCATCCCAAATTCATGCCTTTTTTTTTCTTTTGTTTTTTTCGAGACAGGGTTTCTCTGTATAGCCCTGGCTGTCCTGGAACTCACTTTGTAGACCAGGCTGGCCTCCAACTCAGAAATGCTCCTGCCTCTGCCTCCCGAGTGCTGGGATTAAAGGCATGCACCACCATGCCCAGAAATTCATGCCTTTAATATTTACACTCAGTTATAGTTGATATGGAGTTAACTCTTTTTAAAATTTTTTTTCCCCTTGTTCCGGTCAACCCCGCTTGCTCCGCTCAACCCCGCTCGCTCCCGGCCGCCCCCCCCCCTTGCTCCGGTTGGCCCTGCTTGTTCCGGCCTTCCCCCTTCGGTCCCAGTCGCTCCAGCTCTGCTTGCTCTGGACAGCCTCGCTTGCTCCTGTTGGTCTCTCTGGTCCAAGGATTCATTTCTTATTATTCTTCATAAGTACGCTGTCGCTGACTTCAGACACACCAGAGGAGGGCGTCAGATATTGTTACAGGTGGTTGTAAACCACCATGTGGTTGCTGGGATTTGAACTCATCACCTTCGAAAGAGCAACCCGCTGAGCCATCTCACCAGCCCTGGAGTTAACTCTTAAATGCTACCTTTTAGTAAAGGGCTGATGGAGTCTAATTAAATGCTTAGCCACGGCCGGGCGTGGTGGCGCACGCCTTTAATCCCAGCACTTGGGAGGCAGAGGCAGGTGGATTTCTGAGTTCGAGGCCAGCCTGGTCTACAAAGTGAGTTCCAGGACAGCCAGAGCTATACAGAGAAACCCTGTCTTGAAAAACAAAAACAAAAACAAAAGAGCTAGGCAAACCTCAAGGTTTCTCTGTGCTCTTTGGGGACAGTGAGATGCTGTTAGTGGGAGATTCGTGTCTTACATGGTGATGCCTTCTGTTTTCTCATTGGAAATGGTTGGCTTAGTTGGGAAATGTGGCAGATTCCCATCGCCACTTGAACTTGGTTGTACACATTTTTTTCCACTATGAATCCTAAAGTCAGTCATGTTTTTGCTCTTTTGGTACCTAATTGCCTTGGGTGTGATACTTTAAAGCTTTCTCAAGGAGTAAATGTTCTAAGAAGTAAGCATTCTACCTTCTGCTTAGTATGCTAGTTGCTTCTATGGTGGGGCTACTGGTAGAGCACAATTTTGGGGCTAGGGACTAGCACAGAGACTGGAAGCTCTTGCTTGTTTTCCAGGCTTGACTTTGGTTCCCATCACCCAATGTTTGACTGGCTCGAAACTGCCTGGAATTCAAACTTCAGGAGCTCCGATGGCGTCCTTTGACCTTTGTGAGAGCCTGCACTCAATGTGCACACATTTAGGCACACACACACACACACACACACACCCAATCGAAAGTAGCCAAATAAAGCGCACATTGCACAGGGCTGCATGGTTCTTTCCATGTCTTGGATTCCTGCCGCGAGTGCGCAGGCTGAGACTAAGTTTGTCAGTTGGTGGGTCAGACAAGTTACAGGTAAAACACTATAAAAGCTTCAGTCTAGATTCTTATCTCTCTCCACTGAACCAGAGAGAAATGAAGTAGCATACTGGGTGGTGGGGCAAGGCAGTCTTTGTTAAAGAAAAGGAGTTCTTGGTGAAAAGGAGGAGACAAATAGGCGAGTCACAAAAGCTTTTCACCAGTGGCCTCATGTGTAAACTTAGGCCTGATAAAAATGAAGAATGGGAGCTTGTTTGTTTTCCCAGTTAAGTGGGACTTCCCTGGGTGAGTCTGGAAAGGTTTGGTGGGTGATTACCGGTTAGTTAATTTATAAATTGTGGCCCTTTGAGAAGGGTCCCTAAGTAGCCTCGGCTGGAATTAGATGCTGAGGCTGACCTTTGTGCTCTCAAGTTCTCCATGCTGGCATCACAGGTATGCAGCACCATGCCCAGCTAGATGAATGCATTTGGATTGAGCCTGTGTACTGTATGTGCTTACCTCTCTTGCCATATCTAGATGGGGAGCTTGAAGGCTGAGAGGATGGATGCCTGTTGTGGAGGCAGCAGTGTTTCTGTGAGTTGGAGTAATCTAAGGATCTAAGTGACGAAATGCATTAATTTTAGAGGATGCTGCTTGAGCTACTCACGGAAGGGCTGGGGTAAGGGAAATGCAAATATGACGGGATCCAGGTCAGCTTGGAGTTATCCATAGTTGCCTGGGGGCTGGAAAAACTGGAAGGATAGATTACTCAATATGAACTCAAGCAAACCTACTTCTCCACTTATGCCAAAAAGCTATGCCAGGCCCACAAATCTCTCAGCCCACTTAGTGAGCCTTGTAGGTTTACAAGGAAAGTGATCTTGCTTAGAGATGTTATGAATTCGATTTTAGCTTATGAATTTCCCTGATTCCAACCTCTTTACCTTGATTTACACTCTGTTAAGGTTTTAAGTAGGGAAACTGATATCTCTGCAAGAGTAAGAGAATGAAGTCACTTATCATGAAATTTCTTTAAACCTTTAATTGTTGTAAACAAAATCTAGTTTCTCTGGAGGGTATAGTCATGTCTTCCTTTTGTGGCTGGCTGATTCGTAGATTTTTTTGACTGTATGGGTTTGAGTCATGGTGTGACCTGAAAACTATAATGGGGTTATTTTACAAAAAAAAAAAAATGAGTACAATCCTTGGCCACGGGACCATTCTCAAACAAACAAATATCATATTTAAGTAATGAACAAAATTAAAAATTTTTAGTACTTCAACAAGACTAGTTAGTTGTACTGGCTAGGTTTGTGTCAACTTGACACAGCTGGAGTTATTACAGAGAAAGGAGCTTCAGTTGGGGAAATTCCTCCATGAAATCTAGCTGTAAGGCATTTTCTCAATTAGTGATCAAGGGGGAAAGGCCCCTTGTGGGTGGAACCATCTCTGGGCTGGCTGTCTTGGGTTCTATAAGAGAGCAGGCTGAGCAAGCCAGGGGAAGCAAGCCAGTAAAGAACATCCCTCCATGGCCTCTGCATCAGCTCCTGCTTTCTGACCTGCTTGAGTTCCAGTCCTGACTTCCTTGGTGATGAACAGCAGTGTGGAAGTGTAAGCCTAATAAACCCTTTCCTCCCCAACTTGCTTCTTGGTCATGATGTTTGTGCAGGAATAGAAACCCTGACTAAGACAGTAAGTGTTTGTTAAAATTTGGAGTTTAAAGGTGGGTTTCGCATGATCTCCTCCTTATGGTTCTTGCCTGTCGCTAGCATGCATATGGATCTCAGCTCAGAGCCCTGACCCTCTTCAATACAAGAAGTTTTGGGGCATATCAAACTCTTGCCAAACAGCAGGCATGTAGGAAAGACTCCATAGTCAGTTGATAGTGAGAGACAGAGTTAGTGGATGAATTGTGAACAGTTGACTAGAGGGGTCAGGTTTCTCCTGTGCCTCAGCTGCCCAGGCAGGTATAGTCAGACCCTAGGAAGGAGGCCTTGGCTGTTCTTTTAGAGACACAGCTCAGATGGCCTTCAACTTTGACATTCAACCCTTTTCCCATAATGCCCTTCTTGTGTTGCTAACTCATTAATTAAGTCAGGATCTTTTATGTATCCTAGAGTGGCTCACTGGAGAGTGAGAAGATGGCCTTGAATGTCTGATCCCCGTAACTCCACTTCCTTTGTTGTGGGATTATAGGTGTGTACAAGCAGGCCTGGTTTGGTTTATGCCAGGCTATGTTGAACCTAGGGCTTTGTACTAGTTGAGCACTCCACTAACTAAGCTAACTAACCCACACCAGCAGCCCTGGTGTCACTCTTTTAAATGCTCATGTTGTCCGAGGAAAGCTGTCTTCTGGAGGTTGTTCCTGAATTCTGGCAAAGGATCCGTGAGTTAGCTTCATGCCCCTGAACACCTGTGATTCCACTGGCGTCGGCACCTAGATCGTGTACCGTTCTCAGAGGAAGATCTTTAAAAGTCAGCTTTTTTTTTTTTTTTTTAATTAAAAACAAAAGTGAAATAAAAATATGCTTGTTTTCTACCCTGGATGGATGAGCTGGCGTAGAGGCAAGGCCAGTCTTTGAAATCTATAGGTGTCCGGTTGCACGAGCAACCCCAATGACCCCACCACATTAGTAATGGTCTGTAAGGCTTGCTCTGCCAACAGGCCTGGCTGGGTGCGCACAGATGGTGCCAGGTGCAGAAAATGACTGCCTGGCCCTTCAATAAGGCCTAGGCTCTGGCTTCCACCTCCAGGGAACAGCCCAGACTGAGACTAGGTTGTTTGTAGACCTGGTCCTGCTTAATGTCTACAAAACCAGTCAGAGGGTGTTCCTCCCCCATTACTTAAGTAATGCTTTATTGTCATAGTTAGGTCCTTCCTGAGCTGTTAGGCATCTGGGACTTTTACAGGGTCTTATGGCCTTGGGGTTGCTCCACAAGGGAATTTGAAACTAGTACTGATCTCATTCCAGGGAGCCAAGTATAATGCCCTGCTTGTTTTCCTAGAGTCATTTAGCATAAGGAAAATGTGAGTGTGCTTGGAGTGGGGGCAGGGAGGACTTTTCAGAGTCTGAGTAATCAACTTAACTCAGGGGCAAAATGAATTTTATTCCACCAGGCAGCACACATGGGCCTGGTCTGTCTAGCTACCCTGTTTCTGAGCTATCCAGGATACCCCAAGAGCTTACATAGTCAACACTCCTTGTGTGGGGTCAGGAATGGAAAGGATGACTGTGTTCCCCAAAGATGGGAAAGAAAAGGACCTCGTTAACATTCAGCCATTGGAAACTGTGAGCCCCGGCTTCCCTAATTAGCAGTTTTATTCTTTGAAAATTCAGCTTTCATTGCGTCACCCCGAAGCTAAAGGAAAAATGCACAGGCCTGAAACATCTCTCCCTCAGCTGTGATTGAGCTGGTAGGAGACCTTCTGGAAAAGTCCTGATGTAGCACGCACAGGATGGTGGTATGGGTGCCTGCCATTGGGGAAGCAATGATGGACCATCCTGAGTTCTGAGTTTTATTATTATTATTATTTATTATTATTATTGGTTTTTTGTTTTAAGGTTTTATTTTATTTTTAATCACGTGTCCTTGTGTTCTTGTGTGGATTTGAGATTGTGAGTGCAGTGCTTGCTGAGGCCAATAGGGGGCACTAGATACCCTTGATCAGGGGTTACAAATGGATGTGAACTGATGGGGGTGTTGGGAACTGAATCCCAGAAGTCTGTAAGAGCAGCATACTTTTACCTATACCATCTTCCTGGTCCTCTGCTTGGATTCTGTTTTGTCCTTTTTCTTTTCCTTATTTTTTTTTTTTTCCTTTACTCTCCAGGCTTCCCTCTCCGTTGGCTTTTATGTCTCCATCTAGGTTGGTATTGCCATTGTACCTTGCTCCTAACTTGGCCATGAATTTTTGGATTAGGGGGTGAAATCGCTTGCTAAATGTTTTATTCTGGAGGAATTTCTATTGGAGGAGCCGCAGTTGTGAAACATGAGCCCCCCCCCCCCCCCTTTTAAGGATCTAACCTAACAAAGGTTTACAAAATTTTCATTAAGTGAATATAGTGAATATAGTTTCCTGATGATGTGAACACAAAGATCCTGTTGCCCGCACGGCTGTGCTTTTGAAATTGGAATAAAGAAGCATGAAGTAGAAGGGCCTAGAGGGAGGGGACCTTTCTGAGCTTGCTTGGGGGGGGGGGTTGGGAGGGGGCAATCCACACTGAGCTACAACATGGCTTGCTAGGAGTCTGGAGAGGGGCACCAGAGGATAGATGTGTAGATTTCTTGGCTGAAAGTAAAACCCAGGCATGATAGGATCAATTAGATGGAGAGAGGGATGGCAAAGATGACTCTAAGGATCGGCCCTAGCATCTTATAGATGGTGAGGCACAGTAGGGGGATGAAGATGAGGAGCTTGGCCTGAAGCAATGTGCACCGGTCTACAGATCCTGGGGTATTGGAGTATCTGGGGCAAACTTTGAGAATGTACCCTGAGGTAGACACGTATTTGGTGAGGCCACCAAACTGAATAAGATTGTGGGAAAGCAAGGGCAGATCTCCAAGAACAGAACTAGAAGCACTTGCATGTTCCTCCCCTCTCCAGCAAGTGAGCAACCCTGTGCGTTTGCCAGGGGAGAGATGAATAATAAAAACTAGCAGTTGATTGTGTCCAGACCACACTTGATGAGTATGAGGAGAATTCTCAGCAGGCTTCGGGAAGGTAGGAACAAGTGCTTGATGGTAACCCAGCTGTGGGATTTTGTGAGGCTCTGGGCCGGTCTGCAGAGGCTTTCTCATTTGAACTCAGTGCCAAAACAAACTAGAACGTAGAAAGCTGGGGCTTGAAGTACACAAGCGAGCATCTGCCAGTCCATTTAATAGCAGGAGCAGGAGGAGGACAGAGGGGAACGTGTATCAAGGCCAACGATGAAACCTGGTCAAGAGGCCACATCAAGCTGGCTTGGCAAGCAGGCCTGGTGACCTGGTAATTATACTGGTGCCTGCCTTACGTGGGCCTTTTCCACTGGGTTTAAAAAAGACTTTCCTCTAACTACTGGGTCTTCAAGAAGTTGGGCCACTTCTGTTTGTGGTGGTGTTTCATGTGGAGTCTGCTCTGTGCTGTGTTTGCTGACTCAGTCATAACAGCCTGAGAGTCCTGTCCTGTCCTTACCACCTCCAGACAAGTTCACAGGAAGTTTGTGAGGACATACCATTCTGGAAGAGGCCATCATAAACTATGCGTCTTCATAGCTAGACTAACACATGTGCCCTTGACCAAAACCTTCTCTTTGTAAGTACCCTTGCCCCAGGCTTCTGTTAAATATTTTGGCATAAATATTAGGGAAGGGACTCAAATGAAAGAAAATTGGTCTGGGTTTATCTTCTTTTGAATTCCACAGACTGTGTGGAATTCATCAAAGAAAAGAGGTTAAATTTGGCTTGTACTTCTAGTACAAGGTTGAGGGGCTGCGTCTGGTAATGGCCTTTTAAGTTTTACTGACTTAAAAAATTCTCTTTCTCCCTCCCTCCACCCCCATGTATGCACACCAATGCTGGTACATGTTACAGTATTTATCTGAAAGTCAGAGATGGCTTATGGGCAACATTTCTCTTCTTCTACCCTTGGGTTCTGGGACCAAACTCAGGTCTTGTCTGGCTTGGTGGGCGAGCACTTTTATCTGCTTAGTCATCTTATCAGCACTGGTAATTCTTGGGGTATCCAGATCATGAGGATGTAGAAAGAGAAAAAAGAGGAAGGCACAGGAGAGAACCAAACAGACAGACAGCAGTCATCACTTGGTGGGAGAGAAAGCAAGAGAACAGGAAGGGTCCATTTCTCTTATAGCAACTCACTCCTGTGGGAACTAATCCATTCCAAGAGGATACTATTATCCTCTTGCTGTAGGCACTAGACATGACCTAGTTACCTTCCACTAGACCCTGCCTACCTCTTAAAGGTACCACCTCTTTTATTTTTAATTTTAATTTTATGTGTACATGTGTGCCTGAGTACTTGGCTGTGCACTATGTGCATTCAGGAACCCTTGGAGATCAGAAGAGGGCATCATATCCTCTGGTACTAGAGTTAAGGAGGTTGTGAGCTACCATGTGTATGCTGGGAACAGAACTTAGATGTTCTACAAGAGCAATAAGTGTTCTTAACTGCTGAGCCATCTCTCCAGCCCCATCCTACCTTGTTTCCACAGCATCATTCCAAGGACCAGAATAAGAAGCTTGGGGGGAGATAGACCACACCCAAACCATGGCAGATTTAATGGCAAGACTTAGACCTAGAAGTGAGGGGCTATTAGCACTGGAACTTCCTCTGAACCATACTTTCTATATTAAAAAAACCCCATATATATTTCATCATTTATTGTGTTTGGGGGTGGAGAGGAAAGCTGTGTACATGCCATGGGACTTGTATGAAGGTCAGACACCAACCTTCAGGAGTCTGTCCTTTGACTTTGTGGGTTCCAGGGATGGAACTCAGGCTGTCATGCTTGTTGGCATGTTCCTTTGCCCGCTGAATCATCCAGTCAGCCCTGGATTAGTACTCCTTATGACCAGAAGCCTCATTAAGCCTCAACATCTGCCAATAGTTCTTTTTATTTTTATTTTTATTTTTTAGATTTATTTTATTTTATTATATGTAAGTACACTGTAGCTGTCCTCAGACACTCCAGAAGAGGGAGCCAAATCTCGTTACGGATGGTTGTGAGCCACCATGTGGTTGCTGGGATTTGAACTTATCACCTTCGGAAGAGCAGTCGGGTGCTCTTACCCGCTGAGCCATCTCACCAGCCCCTCTTTTTAATTTTTTAAATGCATTCTAAGCATGGTAGTGACATTAGGGAATTGAGGCTGGAGAAGTGGCTCAGCAATTAAGAGTGATTACTGCTCTTTCAGAGAACCTGCCTTCATTTCCTAACACCCACATAGGGTAGCTCACAGATGCCAACGATTCCAGCTCCAGGTGATACCCTCTTCTGGCCTCTGTAAGCACCAGACATGTACGTGGTGCACATACAAATAGGCACACATGTAAACATAAACTAAAAAGAAGACTTAAAAAAATTAGGGGAGTCTCAAAAAGGAGTTCCAGGGGTCAGAGAGATGGGTCAGAGGTTAAAAGCACTGGCTGCTCTTCCAGAGGTCCTGAGTTCAATTCCCAGCAACCACATGGTGGCTCACAACCATCTGTAGTGGGACCTGATGCCGCCTTCTGGTATGTGTGTCTGATGACAATGACAGTGCGCTCATATACATAAAATAAATAAGTAAATCTTTAAAAAATAAAAAGAATTTCAAACCTTCTCCCCACTTTATTCCTACTGTACTCAGCCCCAGAATCAGCATTGAAAAGACTGTGGTCTTTGTATCCTTTATTAACTTAAGTTCCAGTCTAAGTAGAAATCATGGTGGTTGCTGACAGTTTGGATGGATGGATGGATGGATGGATGATGCTGAGACTTTGTTTTGGGGCAGGGGATATATGTCTAGAACATTTAAAATGCAGTGACATTAGTAAAAGATACCTTCTGTATCCCTCCAGTTTGAACACTCAGTCTCCCGAACAATGCAATGCGAATCTTTTGTTTTCTTCTTTTTTAGATAAAGCCTCTGAGAGCTTCATTGCAATATATTCCTAATCACACTTGGTTCAATTAAAATAAGTATTCATTTGTCTGAAGGCAATTATTATGCTATTGATAACCCAGAAGAATTCTCAATTCATCACGAACATCGTTATGAATATCATCATCTTGGGCTGTGAACTGACTGCTTGAACTCATTGAAATATAAAAATAATCCCAAATAACTAGAACTTAACCGTTCGCATGATTAGCCTTTGCCTGAGCATCTCTTTGAGAACAAAGTCATGTATTGCAAGAATATATATGTGTGTGTGTGTGTGTGTGTGTGTGTGTGTGTGTGTATATATATATATATATATCTATATATCTTTTACATTGTGGGGCATCATTTCCTGAGAATTTCCTGGGATGTATGTACGTGATGCCTAACATCCTGTGGTGCTGCTTTTCTGAAGCTCTGTATATAAAGGGTAATGATTCAAAACACGAGTGCATGAAAATTCCTCCCCTCTCAGATTAAGACTATATTATATCTATCGTATGAGAACATGGGCTACCTGCTTTCCCCAGTGTGTCAGTGCTAACCACAGGGCGGGGGGGGGGGGGATTACCTGGATAGTGTGTACCGCTGCTGCACACCCTGAGATTCCCTGACTCATTCCCTGTTCCGCGCCAGTCACAAGTCCTGCACCATGAGTGGTTTTCTGATTACTCTTGAATGAACTAGAGATTTGCTTTATCAGAATGCATCATTCAGTATCAAGGCCTGATAGCCTTTATTGCACTTGTTTTTGTCGGACTAATTTATATAATTTATAGATTGTTTTTGCTTATATATATATATATATATATATATATATATGTCACGTTTGGTTGTTATCTCTTGGAAGCCTACTGTTTTCTAAGGAGAGATGAAAGAGTGGATTGGGGGTGGGGGGGGCGGGGGGAGGGAGGGTGTTAGATGGGGAGGGACTGAGAGGAGGGGAAACTATAATCAGGGCATACGGTATGAAAAAACAATTTGTTTTCAATAAAAGAAAAAAATGAAAAATAAAAACTGGAGAAAGAAAAAAGTTTAGGGATTATAAAATCTAAAAATGAGTCAGTCCTATTACTTTCGTAGAACAAGCGGTTGGTTCTGAATTTTGAAGTCACATAGGTGACTATGTACTGTCTATCCATGGTATCCAAGCCAGTTTGGTTACTTGGCAAGTGTTCAACCCTCTTCCCCTCCCCAGCTATGTATTGCCTTTCTATGTGTGTATGCCTTGTATGTGTGGTACCCATGGAAGCTAGAATTAGATATCAGATCCCCTGAAACTGAAACTACAGGTAGTTGTGAGCCACTCATGGTGGTTGCTGGGAACGGAACTTTGATACTCCGTTAGAACAGAAAGACACTTAACCACAGAGCCATTTCTCCAGTCTTACATGTGTCCTTTAGAGCGTGTGTCTATATAAATAACAATAAATTTGGTGTTACTCTTGGACATTTATCACCATCCCCCGCCCCCCACTTTATTTATTTGCTATGAAAATGTATTTTCAGCTAGTATACTTCGCATGGACTAATTTTATGCACTTCCCATTCACTCTCAGCCTTTTTGAAAGACATTTTTTTCCCCTACCTCAGACACTAATTATTACAATTGCGTGATTTGCCAGACAAACACAACTCAGTAGTGGTATTTGAGCAGCAAATCAATGAGCAAATATTGAAGCAACACACATGCCACATGAGCATGACACCATCTGGGGCTCTGAACATGATTTACACAGGAAGGCAGAGCGTGGCTGCCACTAAATGGCTCAGAGTCTAGCTAGTAGAAGACTGGTGGAAGAGCAGGAATCATCTTGAACCCTCCTAAACCAGATGTTGGCCTTGTAGCATCGCCGTCCATTCTTGCATTGTGTAATTGCCTGTGCTTGCCATAAACAGGGAAGGTTGACGAGGGCTGGGGCATGGGGACCGTGACCTAGTTTGTGACCTCAGGGAGCTTGTAGTGTTAGGTCCATGAATAAGACCCCACTCGAGTCTCAGGAGTTCGAGCACACAAGGAACCACGAGAGACCATCTTGATGTATACACATGAGGGAGGTTTAATCACGGAGCTCCGCGGGATGACACCCAACCCACGCAAGAGCTGGAAGAGTAGACCACGAGGCTCGAAAATTAGAAGTTTATATAGTAAATGGAGTGGGGGGTTGGGAAATTGGCGCGGTTTCACATGATTGGCTAGTTCAAACATCAGCAAGAGGCCCAGGTAGCTTGAGGTAATAGCTAACTCTAAGAGACAAGGGGGCGCCAGTATGGCCAGTTTTCATCCTGGCTAGTTCTTCAGTAGAACATGGGTTTACTATTGTCTACACAGTAAGATGTAACAAACCATCTTATGTAAGGCAGAGATGAGTGAGGTAGTTACAGAGACTGCTTATGAATAAACTGCAGGTTTTGGTATCTGACTGCTATAGTAATCCAGTTCAATGTTAGTAACTTGTTCATCTGCCTCTGGATGTCTTAAGTTGTTGAGTGGGTGATGCATACACAGCACTGGAATGAATGGATTAGATTTGAGAGTTCTGTTTATTGATGATGATGGTGGTGATGGTGGTAGTGGTGGTGGTGATGATTATGATCATGATGGTAGTAGTGATAGGGTCTCATGAAGCTCGGGCTGGCCTTGCTGCATAGCTGATGGTAACTTTGAACCCTTGTTCCTCCTTTCTGCTTCAACTTCCTGAGTGCTCAGATTACAAGAGCTTTTGCCTTCAATTTTATTTTTGAATTCACCTTCTCTTGTAGATGGTATAGCGAATGTTAGTGTCGATATTGGCATCTGTAATTCTAAAGTTGAGCTTGAAATTACAACTTATCAGTTCTGCAGAATGGCACAAGTAACATAAACTCTCTGGGTGTCTACGTACATTTCTATTAAGAACAGATTGTACGAAATCTTTATCCATTTCCCATGAGATGTGAGGGTACAAATGAGAGAATTCATTTAAGATTAAATTATTGGGGGAGATACAAGCTTTATACAGGTTTTAGTTATTAATATTGATAGGTATAGAAGATTGATTTTTGTTATAAACATTAGTCTCAAGATGCTTTTCTACTTTTGAAGATAATCATGACTGCCCGTCCATGGTACATTAGTTTTGGTGTTTAATAGTAATGAGATAGAGACGTATTGGCCATGTCTCATAGCTTTTGAAATTGTTAATTGATAAAGAGAGATTGTATGTCAGCTTTGTAGTTCTAGATCTCATGCAAATAATGCTTAGCCTTAACTTTACCACGTAGAAAGAAATATGTAAAAGCAGGCTGTTTGCATGTCTTATTTTTATCTCATTGAGTGAAATTTCAAAGCAATAGGAGAAACTGTTGGTTCCTTGCTATTCATTTGTTTATCCATTTGGTCCTCTTTTGAATGTTCAGTGAAGGTTGGTGTGTTCATGGTTTGTTTCTGCCTGTCATCCTAGTGCCTTGACCATGGATTGGCTAGTAAAAGCTTCCCTGTGGATTTTTCTGAAGTCAAGGACCATGGTGACCTTGTTGAAATTTTCCATATGTTAGAATGCACTTAGAAATATTAGTAATTTAAAAATAATGAGCTTTAGTTTCTTATTGTCTAGGAGGTGGAAAGAAAAACAGAGACCATGACAGTTGTGAAGCGAGTGGAATAGGGAAATTTTGTACATTAAGGGAGACCTGGGGGAGGAGGATAGCTTCCCCAAGGAGAAGGTGATAGTGATATTTGATACACTGTTTTCTTCCTCTGGAGGAGGGGCATGTTTTAGAGGACTATGCTCTGAGCATAGCAGTCATCTTTTCGTCAGATTAACTGTACTACTTGAGGAGACCCATAGTTAACTAGTAATGTTGACTAGTAATATTCCCTCCTAGTAGATATGGGAGGGAGTTATTTGATTCTGAGATTCTGGCTACTTCCTCATGCATCTCCTGGGCAGTTAGAAGCAACTCTGCCTTAATTAGATGTGGCCTCCTGATCTTGGAGGTGCTACAGTGTATAGACTGTGGTGAGGCTAACTGAAGAGGAGACTCTATCCATGACATCTCTCCATGCTGTGGTAAGACTTTCTGGTAGTGTGCTGTCCTGGGATCATTAATGTTCCTGTGTGTAACTTGTTACCCATGCTATGTAAGGAATCCCGGTAAACTTACTGGTTCTCTGGTTGAACTTCAGTGGAAATGCACTTTGGTTTAGTGTCCATACACTGCTCTAGTAGGAGAGAGAAGATGCTTGTTTATATCTCCCTAGGGAAAGAGTTTCCACAACAGGCTGTTGGAATGCTTAGTTTGTAGAAGAAAATTTATTTTAGAGAACAGAAAAGTAATAGAAGCTGACAAAGAGCACCAACTTGTTCTTTCATTATCACTGTACAAGAAACATTCCTGCAGCAAGGTCACCACCATCTTCCCTTGCTACCTTCAGGTCTGTGCCGTGGTGACTGGACACTGTTCCAGTAGTGTTTGTTCCCGAGTTATGTGTCTCTCTGAGAGTAGAAAGAACCTCCCAGCTTATAATAGTAAATTTTCAGATACGTGGAATCTCAGTGTGTGAAATCTATGGAAAGACTTTGAACTCTTAACTACACGGTCCACCCAAGACAACCTTGAAATAAAAGAGGATGTTTTCTGTGACCCACAGAAGTTTAGAACGGCCTTCCTTTCTTCCCTCATTCTTTCAAAGCCAGATGGTCTTTTAAAAATACCTGTTTCATCCTAAAAATCGGACCATTCTCACATACTAGCATCCTTTCCCTATTCAAGAATGACCTTTCAGTCAAAGAAAGGTAATTTTTAAAAAATCAAAATGTGAATTGAGTTTCTCCGTGTTCCTTTCAATATTTTATTTTGATCTACTGGTGAGCTATGGTTATATAGTTTTGTTTTCTTTGCTCACAAAAGCAAAACAAAACAAAGTAGTAAATGCTGTGTAGTGCCAGCCAGCTCCATCCCTAAATTCACAGCCCATTTACCATCAGTCATTGTAGAAATGTTGTCTTTTCAACATTGTATAAGATTTTACATGTTTTCCAGATTGAAAGGTGATGAAGTTATGTTTTCTTATTTTTCCAGCTACTTAAAACAAGGAGGCAGATTGAACTCAATATCCAAGTTAAAAAAAAAAACAAAACAAAACAAAACAGCTCAAAGAGAGCTCAGAATTACATAGCATAAATTTTCATTCCCAAGGAACCAGATGATACTTAATGCTCTTCATGTGGCTGGGCCCACCAAAATGGCTTATTTCCCCAGCAGGATCTACATCATTGATTTTTGTAGAGTAAATCATAACAGCCTATTAACATCCCATTATGCTGAATGTAGCTCTAAGAGGAAGCATCTACAAGGTCAGAGATCAGTAGACTTGAGGATGCACTCTTCAAAAAAAAGGACTGGATGGAAAATGAATGTGTGGAGCTAGCTTTATGGGAGTGCCTTTTATTAGAACTTCTATGTGGGGTGGGATGGGGTATGTCTTGAAAAGACAAATCAAGGCCCTGTATGACTTGCTGCCAATGGAATCAGGAAACAGTAGATCATGAGAATGTCCTGTTCTCATCTAGGGCTTTCAGATTGGAGATACTCTTTGAGTAGAATTGCTTGTTGAGATTTGACAGCTGGGGAGTGGTGGTGCCTTGTGTGGATTCTAGCAAAATAGAATTGGTGTTCATCAAGCAGGGAGATAATGCTGTGGACCTGGGATAGCACAGAAAACAACAGGAAGAGGGCTCCTGCTGTTTTAGCCATTGTCAGGGGCCAAGGAGTGATCCTAAAGTGGTGCTGGATTGAGGGTGACAGTTGAATAGTTAGGAGGTTTCTCAGTAGGATCTGGAGGACCTTGCTAGGAAGAGTACCTCCAAATTTGAGAATTTCGTCACATTAAGAGTAAAATTTACAAGACCATTGGTGTTTATTGTGAGCCAAATACTGTACTAGGTCATGAAAGCCTTCTCTGAAGACACAGCTCTAGTGAATCTGCATCTAGAAGGCTCTACTCTCTATTAACTATACGCTTCAGAACAGTTCTGTAAACATCTGAAATGAATTTAAAGTAGATCCAACCTTACTTCTTCAGGCCTGGATTAGTCATTGTTTGGGTGGAAATTGAGCAAGAAGATAAGTATCTTAAGGATGCTATAGGAAGGAGCAGTCAAACAGAAGGCTTATCAGGGGAAAATGGGGGTCTGTAAAATGGAGGGAAGAGATAATTTCCTGAAGAAAAGGTGGATCACCACTGTCACTTGCTCAGGGAAGGCAGGGACAGATAAGCATAGCAAATGTAGCCACAGGGACAAACACTTAATTGGTGACCTCTGGGGAACCTTTAACAGTCCTGGGAGGGGGAAGTCTCTTTGCAGGGAGGGGGGTTGGTGGGGAAGGCAGGAAGGAAGCAGGCTTCTCTTACAGAATTATTTGGGAGTAGGAGTAGGTTAGAAAAGGGAATTGGGGTGAGTTACAGGACAGTCAGTTTTTGATTGTATACTCTCTAAAAGTTCTTCAGTCATTCTGGCCCTTGATTTCCTTGTCTCTAAAACAAAGAATGATATTACTTGAGGGAGATAGTACCACCATATGGAGTAGATTCTTATCAAATCAAAATCTTAGAGCTATAGTGAACATTCAATGATGATTTAAAAGAGCATTTACTTGTGTGTGTTTGAGTGTGTGTGTGATTGTAAGAAAATATTTTTTCTATTAGCATATGAAATATTAGATGTCATAATGGTATTTTTGATTGATTCTCTTCTCCCATTTGTATCCTTCTCTAATGTCCATGAAGAAATTCCCATACTTCCTCCCTCCTTCCCTCTCTCCCTCTCTCCCTCCCTCCCTCCCTCCCTCTCTCCCTCTCTCCCTCTCTCCCTCTCTATGTACTCCCCCCATCCCTTCTTTGGCATGGCCTCATTCTGTTGCTCAAGCTACCCTGGAATTTATTATGTAGTACAGTCTGGCCTTGGACTCACAACAATCCTTCCTTCGTGGCCTCCTGAGTGTTATGGTTACAGGTATAGTCACCACACCCAGGTTCTTTTTAAATTTATTTTTTATGACACTAAGTGTAAAATGTATCATCTTAATTATGCAATTCAGAGGTGCAAAGAGTCTTTGTATGTCCAGTTTCAGAACACAGAATCTCTGAGCACAACTAAAGAACAACTCATAATCTCCTTTCCTCTTACTCTAGTCAGCCTCTGTCATATTTCTGCCCCTGTGTTTGAGTACTTTAGTATTTCCTATGAATCTGAAGCTTAGTGACTGGCTTATTCTTCTCAGCATATTATCCTCAAGGTTTGTTGGTGTTGTAGAATATCATCTGAGTGTCTGTCACATTTTGTTAACGCATTTGATAATCCACATACTGGTGATTGTTGTTATAAGTGATACCCCATGATCATGGGTATACCTATAGCTATTCTCTTTATAGAGAAAGTGATGGGTTTTCTTCTCTGTTGTATGAGTGGTTATGGCTGATGTGAGGTGGAATAGTATTCAGAGAGAACAAAAATGGCTAACGTCCTTCCTTTAGGATATAGACTTATGGTCCCCAGGATTGCTGCCCTTACAGAATTATTTTCTAGTAAAGAATTAAAGGGTTTCTCTTTAATTTCCTTTTAAAACTTACATTCTTGCTGGGCATGGTGGCGCACGCCTTTAATCCCAGCACTCGGGAGGCAGAGGCAGGCAGATTTCTGAGTTCGAGGTCAGCCTGGTCTACAAAGTGAGTTCCAGGACAGCCAGGGCTATACAGAGAAACCCTGTCTCGAAAAACAAAACAAAACAAACAAACAAAAAACAACAAAAAAAACACAAAAACAAAAACAAAAAACAACAACAAAAAAAACCCCTTACATTCTTGAGGAGTAGACCTTCTTACATTCTCGAGAATCTACCTAGAGTACCAGGTACCTCCTTGCCATTGTATTGGGGTACAGAAACAATTTTCCATACTGTGCAGTTTATTTGCTTACATTATAAAGAGTCAAGGCAATGCAGGATTGGGGGACTCACTCTGTTAAAGCCCTGCTGTGAGTGATTGCAAAGCCCAGGCTCAGGAATGGGCTGGGGATGGCTCCTCCCCTGAGGATTCCTACACAGGTCCCGGGGTCTCCAGCCTTTGCCTTGTTTAATAATTACTACTTCTTTTCCCATCATGGGATCATGAGACGAGAACAGCATTGTCTTGTCTGACTCTTCTTAAGTCTTTTTAAGCCTGGCTGTTTCTGTTCTCCTTTGGGGAAGAAGTTGTACTTAAGCTGGCAGCTCCAAGAGTGGAGTTCTTAACTACATAAGTATCATTAGCCCAGGAGTCTGATTGACTGTGTTCCAAGGGTTTCTTCAGACCAAGAAGAAAGAGTTCAGCCTCCAGACAGTTTGGCACCTCAAGAGTGCACAGTCGAGCCTTCAGTTACTCTTCCATAGTAGCATTTACCAACTAAGTCTTCCTAAGTTTTTCTTCAGTGGCTTGACTTTGAGTCAACTGGGTGAAGAAACAGATGCAGCATATTCTTACTATCTGTTTTTTCTGGATAAAATAGGAAAAAAAAAAGGCTTAGAGAAGCTGAACTTTATGATTACTATGAGTTTGAAGGAAGCGGCTATTCAGTGTTTGATGCAGATTTCCCAGGCGCAGCTGAGTGCAGTTGTTCTGGTCCGCACTATCACTTGGTTTTTGAGGACAGGTCTCCTGCTATTTTCTTTTTCTTTTTCTTTTTCTTTTTCTTTTTCTTTTTCTTTTTCTTTTTCTTTTTCTCTTTCTCTTTCTCTTTCTCTTTCTCTTTCTCTTTCTCTTTCTCTTTCTCTTTCTCTTTCTCTTTCTCTTTCTCTTTCTCTTTCTCTTTCTCTTTCTCTTTCTCTCTCTCTCTCTCTCTCTCTCTCTCTCTCTTTCTTTCTTTCTTTCTTTCTTTCTTTCTTTCTTTCTTTCTTTCTTTCTTTCTTTCTTTTTTTTCCCGAGACATGGTTTTCAGGCCCTGGCTGGCCTGGAACTCAGAAATCCTCCTGCCTATGCCTCCCAAGTGCTGGGATTAAAGGCGTGTGCCACCACTGCTATTTTCAGATCTCCTTCCCTAGTTACCATCTAAATGCTTTCAAACCTTTAAAAAAACCTAGTTCTAGGGTTCCTATAAATATACCATCAGATGCATAAAAAAGTTCCAACTCAATAAAATCCTGTAAAGGCCTTGCTGCCTTTGGGACCTCCAAAATGCAACCTTATCAGATTTTCTCTACTTTTTGGGGGGTGGTGGTGGTGGTGGGGGGGAAGCAGATGGCAACTGTCCAGTCCAAAGTTGAGAATTGGGGACTTCTACTAAAGCTGACCTGACCACTGAACACAGAGCATCATATCAGCTCCCTAGTGGAGGCTGTGCCAGCCTCTGATGCCCTGTGGTCCCAATGTCTGCCTGTTTAGTATTAAGACTAAACACTATATGGACATGGAATAAGCCTTACACCCAACCTTATCTTCCTGTGTGGTTGTCACTCTCCTCAAATGGTCAGTGCTGTTATATTTTATAGGCTTTTAAATGTTGGACTAGCATCTAAACAGAATTTATTTATTTATTTATTTATTTATTTATTTATTTATTTTAGAATAGTAACTTTTGAGAAATGGTGAGTCCTAGACTGGGACTGAAGAGCCGAGGATCCCCTGTCTCCCTTACCTGCCCAAATGCCTGTGTTCTCTGAGATCAGTGGAGTGGCACTTTGTGTAAATGTCAATTTTCTTGGTGGATGAGACTATACTAGCCTTACTTAGAAGTTTCTGTTTTTGTTGTTTTATTCTTATTCTTGGCATTTCATGAAAGAAGAAGAGAAGGAATGGGTGAAAGAAAAACCCAGAAAACAGGAAGGCAGTACTCTTGGGGAAGGCAGAGTAGATGGAGAGTCTTAGGTCTCCTGGATGGGGCATGGGAGTGGAAAGGGGTGGAGTTTTAAGCAGGACAAGGAGACAAAACCTTGTGCTGTCTTCAGTCAGCATGTGTTTGTGTTACTTTTACCTCACCGGTTGTACAGAATACCAAATCAGGAAGCTTTAAAAGCATACAGCATGTGGCACACCTCTCCTGTAGCGGCTGACAGAGAACAATTGGTACAAATTTGAGATCAAGGTGGGCTGTGTAGTGAGTACTGGGCCAGTTTGTGTCTCACAGAAGACATTATCTCAAGAATAGAAATACAAGCCAAAACTTCACAGTAACACACATAACAGCAACAACAATATATAATCCCCCATAAGGCAGTACACACAAGCACAAAACACATAACAACAATATACAACCTCCCCCCCCCCAAATAACAGCCTATGCACACTTGTACATGGGTATGCACACACACACAATAATAAAGATTTATCTTGGTTGTTGGAGGCTAAGTCTTAGTGTTTTCTACTTATAACTACTAATTTCCATCTTTTCTTCTTGTCTGTCTGTGGATTTATTTCTCTTTCCTCAGTCTTCTTATGGCCCTTAGTGGCTGAGTCCATGCTACACTGGTGGCCAGCTTTACCCCCTTTTAGACTTCTACCTTTTCTACCATGGTTTGCCTGTTTGGCTGATTTAACTGTTGGAGGGGGCTCAAGTTCTAACTAGATCCTTATCTAAAGCAAGTTTATGGAAGGATGTAATAGCAGGCATTCTATCAGAAGGTTTGATCCTCAAGCCACGAAGTGATGGTAGGGCCTTGGGTACTTTGACAAGCAACCCAGAAAGAGATTATTTGGGGTGCTCCTGATATATCCTAGGGAGCTGATTAGAGAGTCATATTTATGCCAGTCTGTCACTCAGTTCAGTAATGCAGACAGGTTTTATTATGATGAAGAGTTTTCTCGTATCCAACCCCAGACGTTTTTATTAAATACGAGGGCTGAATGGGTTGCACATGAATTGCTCTGCATTTCCATGAATTGGTGTAGAGGTTCCTGGTGGTCCACTCTCCAGTGTGAGAGGTTGTGACACCATCTCCCACGATGTGGCTTGCTTCAGCCAGGAAGGCAAAGAGGCCCCCTGACTCTTGGAAATGAAAGAGCTTGGCAATTGGCTATGGTCTGAGAACGTTGCCAATTTAGTGGCTGAGTGTTCTATTTGTGTGTTCAGTTCAACTGCTTACTGACTTAGCATTCTTTTGGGCATGCTAGGTCAGTTGCTAAGTCTGACAGGCGCGAGACATTTACTTAGTGCTGGCCAGCTTCTTTCAAATACATTTAGGATCCCCCACTCCGCACCCCACCCTTCCCTATATTCGCCATGTCCGTTTGAATAAAAATTTTGGTATAGTCTGTAACACAGTGTCTCTCAAACCACAGGTTATGACTCCTTTGGGGATTTTGTATCAGATCTCCTACAGATTAAATATTTACATTATAATTCATAATAGTAGCAAAATTATAGTTATACAGTAACAATGAAATAAGTTTATGGTTTGAGGGTCACACAACATAACGAGCTGTATGAAAAGGTCACAGCATTAGGAAGGTTGAGAGCCACTGCTATAAAGCATAAGTAAGAATGCCACTTACTTATCTATTTATTTGTTTAAGCTAGGGTCTTACATAACATAGGCTGTTCTAAAGTTTGCTATATAGTTAAGGATGACTTTGAATACCTGATCTTTTTTTTAGTCTGCTACTTTGTTTTCTCAGAATCCTTGTGCATCTCTATGTATAAATGAGGTGAATTTGTCATTAAAACACTTATAGGTAATAGGATGGGAAGACAGCTTTTTCTATCTTTTTCTTTTTTTTTGGGGGGGGGGCGTTTGGAGACAGGGTTTCTCTGTATAGCCCTGGCTGTTCTGGAACTCACTTTGTAGACCAGGCTGGCCTTGAACTCAGAAATTCGCCTGCCTTTGCCTCCCAAGTGCTGGTATTAAAGGCGTGTGCCACCACTGCCTGCCTTGTATCTTCTTGATTGATGATAAAATGAGAATGTGTGCATTTTTAGTATAATTTCTTAGACATTCATGTTCCTATAGGAAGATAAGCAAGCATTTTTCACACACACACACACACACACACACACACATACACACAATTTAAGTGTTAACTATCCTAGTTCATAACACTGTTTCTGATGGTATCTCAGGAACTTGGAGCTTTTCTAATTTTTTCTGTCTGAGTTTGCCATCTAGAAATATGTCAACTGTACCAGAAAGGTGAACATTAAACTTATAGTTAAACTTGACCTTCAGTGTTGGTCTAAATTACCAGAAGTACCTAGTTTTTTTAGTTTCAGTTGCAAACACTTATTTGTTGAAACATACCAGAATTGAAGAGAGCTTTTCTAAGAGATTTTTAAAAAAAATGGTTCATTAGGACTATTAGAAAGCAACATTTCCTTTCGGACTGGTTTCCAGCAGGAAAGCAAGAGAGGGCTTGGGAATGTCTGTTCTCTGAAGTGCTTTCTCTCTCCTCCCAGCTGGCCAGGTTCTTTCAATGTGGCATTGAAGCCTTGAGTTGTTGTGACTCAACAAATGGACAACAACAAATGTTCAGGCTTCTTATTGGTGTCAAGCCTGGGGGACAGGCAAATGAGATGAACAGGCCAAACGCTGCAGCAAGTTTTCATGAGCCAAGTATGTTGAAGGAGCAGGCAGCTGCTGGCTTAGTCCTTCAGCACAGGAAAGCCCCTCCTCAGCTTTGAATCTGTTACTGCCCCAGGTTGAGACATGTCAGCTGTAAGATTTGGGGAACCAAGGTCCTGGAGGAACAAACTGTCTCTTTTAACATTTCAGCAACCAGAACCTTTGTGAAAACCAAACAGAGGAAGGCAGAGAGATATTTATTTCCCCATATAATTTTCAAATCATTGACACAGTGGTAAAACAAATATGTATGCATGTATGTATGTATGTATGTATGTATACAACATTGATATAAAATATCCATCCACAGTCCATAATAGCCTTCCACAAAGGCTGTCCTGAATGGGTGATAAGAGTTCATATTGGTACCTCAGGTATAAATGGGTCCCTTATTTCTAGTTTGATTTTCATATAAATCTGAGTGAGAAATAGTCTTTCTTTCTGTCCTAATACCATCTTGGTTTGGGGATCTGTTAGGGTTTTCTTCTTACCTCTCTGTCAAAGTTGGGTGTGGTGGTAAGTGACCATAATCCAAGCACAGGCGAGGCCCAAGGAGTTACTAGGCCATGTGAGGCCAGCCTGGACTAGTGAGTAAGTCCCAGGCTATTCCAGAATCCATAGTGAGACCCTGTCTTGAAAAACCTAACCAAAGAAACATTTGTGTTGGAAGACTGCTACATTCTACTCGAAACTGAGCCTATGTGGTTCACAGTTGAGTGAAGAATTTACTATGGGAATGAGCCATTTCCTGGAAAATCAACAAACCCCGCTTCTGATTTCCCTGTGGCCCAGCCGTGATGGCAGAAGGGACTTTGGACTTGGTTTGTCTCTTTGCTCGATGTTTTGGATACAGAGTCACTTTGTTTATAAATCTCTTTTCAAACTTTTGACAAAAGGTCTCTGTAACTGTGACTGGCCTGGCTCTTGATGGTATTTGCTGAGTATCTCAGGCTGAACTCTAACTTGCAGGAATCCTCCTGCCTCAGCCTCTGGAGTGTTGGGGATTGCAGTCTTGATGCCTGGCTAATCAACCTTTTGTGTGTGTGTGTGCTTCTATGTGTCACACGATCATTTCCATGGATATTTTATTTAGACAGAAAAATGAAACACGAATCGAATCTGCAACCATCATTTATAAATGCCACAGACTCGTAGGCTGTCATTTTGGTTGTGGAAGGTTTTCTTCCTGGCTGTGCTGTATGCTGGCTGCATGTGTGTCTGAAGGGCATGCATTTTAAAGGCAAAGGCAGATGAAGGGTGTAATTTGGTGACATTCTGCTGACTTCACTTCTTGCTGTATGTCTCTTTTAGAGACTTCACTATTTTCCCCGTGGTCAGTTATTTCTTAACCCAGCTCCAGGCAGGCCTTACAATTTCTTGACTCTCTTGTACATACAAATGACTGAAAAGATAATATAAGACACAGGTTGTCTTCTGTTACCATTAGTGATTTTTGTTTTTTGACCCATATATAAATCAGTATTTAACAAAAGACAACCCTCTAGATGCCATTAAATAAATTATCTTTCTTTTGGTCTATACCCTGCACTGATTTCCGGTTTTCAGATAAAACTCTAGCATCTAACTACCACTTTTAACTTCCTGCCTTTTAATTTTGGAGATCAAATATGGCAGAGCTGTTCAGGTGGTCATGGGGGAGTTTTTCTGACCTTGAATGTGGTTTGCTGGTATTATATTAAAAGGAGGATAGTGGGGAGAAGGGAGAGAAGGAGGAGTGAGAGGAGGAAGGGGAGGAGCAAAAGAAGGTGGAGAAGGAAGAGGGGGAGGATGATAAAAAAGAAGGGGAGGAGGTTGTCCTCTTGGCTGTTTTAGGTAGCATGAGCCCTTGGGATTTTGAAAAGATCATGTCACAGTCTGACATGCAGCTGTCTGCCTCCATTTTTAGCTAACGGCGTCTTTCTGGCCTTCACAGTTCAGTGGCTTGGCAATGCAGAGCCGGGGTAGGGTGCTCTGAGGCTCCAGATGCTTCAAGTCTGACAGACACCGTGTCTGTCGTGTCTGTCGTGTACGTTGCCTTGTTCTCGGGGTCTAGGATCAACATTCTCCCAACCTCCATGGTGGTCAGGGTCATGTTTACCAAGACCGGGTTTCTTTCCATTTGCACAGTGTCACCGCTGAAGGCAAAACAGCCCGAGTGTGATTTAAGTTCTAAGAAACCTGTCATCCAAATAGTAATTCACACCACAGGTGAAGCTGAAGTCACCTGGGGAACCGAGGTTGTGTGGGTGGAGTGTGCATGGGGAGGTAACTTTGTTAAGACATGTTATATCCACTTTAAAAAAATATATAGTGTTGGTTAGCAGGACTTTGTGTGTGTGTGTGTATGTGTGTGTGTGCATGCATGCATGCTCACTTTTACTTTCGGGGTAAGATGTTGCAATATATACATTTTATTTATTTATTGTGTATGTGTATGAGCATGTGTACCACAGGGCAGGGGTGGGGGTCAGAGGACAATTTATGGGAGCTGATACTTTCTTCTTTTACTTGGCTCCTGGGGAGTTAGCTCAGGCTAACTGGCAGGTGCCATTAGCAACTGAGATGTCTCTTCAGTCCGGCATTGTTCTTATTGTGTTTCCTTGACACATGCAGAAAGTGCAAGGACTTGTCTTTTCTGTCTACTTAGGACTGTTAGCGTAGGACTGTCTTGTGTTGCAAGTTCAGCCGGGCTCAGTTCATTTCTATGTAGTCAGAGAGCTCTTTGCTCTACATTCTAGGACAGATAATCTTATTAGAAAGCTCTTTAAAGTCAATGATCATTAAAAAAAAATACTTAAAAGGGATGGTAGCGCATCCTTTTATTAAAAGGGTATTTTAATTTTATTATTCTATTAACATGTACCACAATGGTTATTATTTAAAAGGGAGTTTTATCTTCAGCCTGTGATCACAGCTGTCAAAAAATGTGTCAAAGATGTGTCTTGACATTGTTTTTCAGATCTCTGTTCTCTGCCATTGTTGGCCCTAACCCTTGAAGTGGCCATTCTGTTGAAAAGCAATTGAGAGACTTCTCTAACACCCTCTTCTGTTTAAGCCCCACACCCTGTCGCCTTTTGTCTAAAATGTATCATTTCTTTATCCAGTCTAAGCATTTGTTACAAAATCTTCCTGGCGAGTGAAATGCCCAGAGTAGATTCTTCCTGAGGGTCCCCAGACTCATCGAGTGCCCGGGAGACCATCAAGCTAGGGTGTCCTACCTACCAGGACTGAGCCATTTGCTAGACTGATGAAACTCCAGGCTGTTGGGAAGAATAGTGCTGATAATGGAGTTGAGTTGAACCTGCAGGAGACCGTTTCTGTTGCTCGCCCTCCCTCTGTGGGTATTTTCCTGGCACAAGCCAGGCAGATGATGTTCTTATCTCTGCAGCTGAGGGGTTTTCAACTGTGCTTAAAAGTACAGAGAACACAGTTTCGATAAAAAGACTCTCCCAAAACAAGACCAGTTTTGTCGCAAGTGAGAAATCTACCCAAACATACAAATTGGTCACAAACAAAGGTGTTTACTTCCTTTAATAAGAAAATTTAGGGACTTAGACTATGGAGGACCTTGTTTTCTTAAGGCCCACAATGTAGAGAAATGGCTAAAGACATGATCCTGACAAAGGGAATAGCCTCTGGTGTTTTTCTTTAAGCTTGGTGATAAGTTTTGTCTTCTTGGGTCTTTGTGAACCAGTGGCATGTTAAGATGTCCCATCAGTCCTCCACAGGGTTGATGTCCTAACACTGGTTTAACACTCATGTCGGTTGCACTAATTTAAGTCACATCTAAGTGGGTCAATGCACTGAACATATCTGGTATAGAACGTCCCAAATCCTGGCTTTTTTCTCAATGGTTTTCTGTATAAGGCTTGCCTCTCACACAGCTGAGGACCCTTATTTGGGAAGATACATTCTGATGGTTAAGCAACAGCACAGGTGTAGTTAAGGCAGCAGTTCTCCACCTGTGGGTCGAGACGCCTTTTGGGGGTCCAATGGACAAGTGTCTGAGGTGCCTACTTAACAAACATTTCCCAGGGGTTGCCTAAGAACATTGGAAGGCACAGATACTTGCATTCCGATTCATAGATTCATAAGAGCACCAACATTACAGTTATGAAGTAGTAACAAAGCTCATTTTGTGGTTTGGAGTCATCACAGCATAAAGGATTGTATGTATTAAAGGGTTGCAGTGTTATGAAGGTTGAGAACCACTGGGTGAAGCAGTACTTTTAAGGCATGAAGATGCCTTTCTTTGGGCCTGGTGTTTCTAAGTCCCTGTGTTCTGTGGTCTGTTTCAGATGGGAATGAGTGATGGCCGCCCAATGACCAGCTGGGACTGACTGCCTTACAAGACGCATGTGTACGATTAAGAGAGAGACATGCGTGACTCCCAGATGTACCTCCTTCCTGTCCCACAGAGTTCCTGAAGGGAGTGAGTTATAGGGTAACTTATAACACGGCAGGCTCTTCCTCAAGATAGCCCTTGTCAAAACAGGAGGATGAACTCGGGTTTGAGTGAGGAGACCACAGCTTGGGATCCTGTCTGGATGTACAAGCAGAAACATCTTCATACTTTTCCATTTCTAACCGTCACGCCCTCCCACCCCGCAAGGAGACATCTGCTGAGAGGTAAGTATGTCCATCCTGTTAAAGTTTGCAAACACTGTTTAATTGCGTGCCTACCGCCTGCGCTCTCTCTTCTTTCACACAGGATGTTATGTAGCCCAGGCTGGCCTCAATTCCTTAAATAATTGAGGATAACCTTGAACTTAGGATGCTCCTGCTTCTACCCTCCAATACTGTTATTACAGCAGAGCACCAGCAGTCCTAGTTTTATGTGGGGTTGGGCATTGAACCCAGGACTTCATGCATCAGTGAAACATTCCTTGAACCAAGCAACATCCTCAGCCCTCCCACCATACTTTTTGTTTCTCAAGATTTTTATGCTTCTGGGGGTAAAAAGAAACCTGGTTGCTGAATTACAGAACAAAGTTTCTATTGACAAAGGCCAGAGCCCTAACTAACTCTGATGAAGGACTGAGCAAGTGCTCTCTTCTGCATGGGATGGGACTTACCCCTCCGGTCCTCTGTTTCTTCCAGTCTTTCCAATCCATTTGCATATACTTGCTCCAGTTTTGAGTTCCTAAAGTAGGGGTGGTGGTGGGCTCAAGTGGTTATTTTCCATTCTGGGCTAGGGTGCAGCTCAGTGGTAGATCTGCTAAGCACCCACAAGGCCTTGGGTTAAATCTCTAGCAGTAATGGAAGGGTGCTGGACTTTCTTTCCTCTGTGTATTGAGCCTAAAGAATTTACCTGGCTTTGAGAGGGTTTTTGCTAGTGTGTGTGTGTGTATGTGCGCGAGTGCACACGCATGTGCCCTTGTGCATGTGAGAGAGTGAGAGACAAATATAGATTGACAGAGACAGACAGACACACACAGAGAGAGGCAGAGAGAGTGTGTTGCAAGCCGGCAAATACAGAACCTTTGGCAGTGTTCAAGTGAACTTGTTTCTAAAACCTTGGTGCTAGCTGGAGGTTTTGTGCTTCACCTTCAACTTTAAATCCTAGCTGCAGCATGTATTGCAAAGATTATCCTCCATTTGAAGTGTCTGCATACCCTTGGATTGCCCTCAAAGGTCCCCCCCCCCCCCCGCACTGTCTCATGCGAGGGAGTCTTATGAATGGCTCTCATTAATAACATTAGATTCCTGAACCCTGAGTTTTGAAACCTTTTTAGTAATATATTTTTAAGGTTAAAAATATCGAGTTCACCTTTCACTTTGGAATACCCCAGCATTTGGCAGTAACTTCTTGTGTGAGAGTGTGTGTGTGTGAGGACCGGGAAGAGAGCTCCCAGTTCTTCCTTCCCCACTCCCATCTGCTCCAGGGTGACTGAAACAGCTCCGTAAATTACTGCTGCCCTTTTGAACTGACCTCCAGGTTCAGGAGATGTAAATATTGATGGCCTTGACACAGCCCACCCCAGCCCTGGTATGTACTCTGCTCAGGAGATGAAATCTCTTCAGCTAACTGAAAGCAGGTGGGCGCTGGATTCTCAGCTACCCATAATTCTGAGCCAATCTGCCTTAGTTCTGTCTGTCCCTTGGCACAAGGCAAAAGTCTGTCTGTCTGTCTGTCTCTCTCTCTCTCTCTCTTTCGTGTGTGTGTGTGTGTGTGTGTGTGTGTGTGTGTGTATTCATCCTCTCAGTTCTTTAGCCATCTTCTTTGTATATTGGGCTCCTGTGAGTCTAGACCTTAGTAAGTTGGCTTCTAGGACACATGGTATGTAAGGGATAACTTCTAGCTAGATATCTGTAAAATTTGAAATCCAGGAAGCCAGCACTACCACCAGCATGGTGCTGTAGAATGGTTCAGGCATTGCTTTAGCCTCTTTCTAGCACTGTGGTCTTCGGCAAATTATGTAACATCTCTGTATCAGTTTCTTTAATTATAAAATTAAAATCATCACAATACTTACCTTACCTTATTATTCCTTCATTCTCATCATCTCCTCCTCCTCCATCATCACCACCACCACCACCATCATCATCATCAGTTCCTTTGAGTAGAAGAAAGTCTCATGTATGTGACCCAGGCTGCCCTCCAATGCTTATATAGTTGAGGATGGCCTTGTACTCTTGATTCTCCACCTTGGTCCGTTCACTCACGATCCTAAAGTCCACACGTGGTGTTTCACATTTAGAAAAAGTGAGATTTTTAAAAGGACCTGATCAAAAAATAGACACACGAGTACGTAAACGGAATCAAACACTCTGTCCAGGTCCTTCCAGTCTCCTGTTAAACCCCTCAGTCAAGACAGGAGGGTGGAGTCCAAGTTCCTTAACTTTCCGAGGCACAGCAAGAGCCTTTACCTGTTAGGCTGACCTTCCTTTCTTTATTTTTAAAAGGATTGAAGGAGAGCCATCTACTGTACTAGTAAATATTTCTTTAATAAACATTAAGCTGTTGGAGCTCCTGTGTCCATGAGAATAATACACAAAAGTGCTAATGTCCACAGCCTAGAACCATCCTCAGTGAATGGATCCCAGCTGATGCTTCATTACATAGAAATTCTGTAGGCAGGAAGGTGGGGGTGGGGTGTATATAGTGCCGAGTTTTCAGAAAGGGTTTAATGAGTTTGATGTACACTAAGAAGGGGAATATTGCAATACTTGCTTGGTTGAATTGTCAACCAGTAGTCCTGGTTGATAGACCTGAGGGGCTGCAGGCTGAGTCAGAGAGGTGCCCCTGTGGAGACTGGAATAGCATGCTACTATTTCACAGAGAAACAAGGGCATGCACACACAGTACTCACCCATCTCTTGGTCAGAACATCTGTCTGTGTATTACCTAAGTGGTTAGGCCTACCATGGAGAGAGAAAGAGAGAGAGAGAGAAAGAGAGAGAGGATTTAAAATGGAGAAGAAAAAGGGCTAAACAAGTTGGCAGAGAAAACCCCAACAGTTCTTAAAAGCAGGCTTAGTAGCCAGGAGCAAAGCCCTGTGCTGTGCTCTTGTCTTCTAGAAACAAAACCCAATACCCGAAGCTGAAGCTGAAATAAGAAGCTGGATACGTTCCAGGGAAACCCAGCAGTCAGGCTTCCGAGTCTCAGATTCGAAAGGGGGAAAAATCCATTTTGCAAAGTAACTTCTTACATTGATTGCTAGCTGTCAGTGTTTGACAGGCAGATCCTGAAACATTTAACTGATTGAATTCTTCAGTTCTGAGTGGTTATAATGGTGGCCTCCCTCTGCTGCTCTGTGCTTCTAAATTCGTGTGTGGATACAGGAGACTCGCGCTCAGTGAGGAGGGGTGAGCAGAGTAGACCCCTTTGGCATCAGCTTGTTCTTTCCTAAAGAGAACCGGTGAAAAGAGGTAGCATTTTAGTTGAAATATTGTTTATTGATTGCTTGTGTTTTATAGCAGCTAATAAATTGTCCAGCTCCTGACACCCCGCCTTCCCCGTCCCCTGTCTGTGCCCAATCCTCCCATTCTAGACATAGTGGGTCCGCAGACACACTGTGGGATAGTGGTTGATGCTATCATTCTTTTTTTTTTTTTTTTTTTTNTTTTAAAGATTTATTTTATTTATTATATGTAAGTACACTGTAGCTGTCTTCAGACAATCCAGAAGAGGGCGCCAGATCTCGTTACGGATGGTTGTGAGCCACCATGTGGATGCTGGGATTTGAACTTATCACCTTCGGAAGAGCAGTCGGGTGCTCTTACCCGCTGAGCCATCTCACCAGCCCCTGATGCTATCATTCTTTCTCACACCCCTGCATTCTGTCTTGCTCTTTCCCTTTGGCACTGGGGACTGCCTTATTTCTTTTCCTGCCTTCCATAAACTACTTTGAGGGCAAAGTAACTTAAGAGAGAAAGGGTTTATTCTGCCCATGGTTCAAGGGCATAGTCTGTCATGGCAGGGAAGCAATGGCATTGGGAGTAAGAGGCAGCTGCTCACATCACATGTACAATTTTAAAAAAAAAAAAAGCAGACGGTGATGAATGCCAGCTGCTGTTCAGCTGCCTTTCTCCATCACAGCCCAGGGGCCCAGCCAGGGGCTGTGCCACCCACAGTGAGCAGATCTCCTCATCCCTGTTAATGCCATCACGCCAACCCCACAGGCTTCCTGTCTCCCAGGTGATGCTGCATCCTGTCAGGTTGGCAGTTGACACTAACCATCTCGGGACGGCCACGGTTTGTCCTTCCCTTGAGAGTGAGAGGATCTTCTCACTCTCCCACTGAACTGTCTTTGACTGCTCTGTTTTTAAACCCAGGAGTTTTCAGATCCACAGCTCTGGTTTCAAGGAGCAGTGGACCCCTCTGTCTGGTGGGTACCTAACTCTCAGCATCCTGCCTTCCACTCTGCACTTACATGCCTCTAGGCTAATGACCTCCTGTGGATGTGGGTGGCAAGCGGTGGTAGAAATCAAGCTCCTTAGAGAGACGCAGAAACAGGGTTCTGGAAGGTAAAGGGTATTCAGCCCATCTGTGGCAGGGTACCACATGTACGCAGTGCTGGCTGGTCTGTGGCTGATGGAATGAGTGTGCTGGAGAAAAAGAGATGAGGTAGAGGAGGGACTATCAACCAAGACTTGGGATTTCATCTAAGACAAGAGGAAGAAAATAAAAGCGTGGTGAAGACGAGGTATTTTCCAAGAGTAGCCCTTTACTTTCTATTGAACTCAAGGAACAATGCGTATTCATTCATTGGTAGGCAATTTAGGGTAATGGAGTGTGGACAATTTCTGATTTCACCTCCTTGCCTCCCGTGGTCAGTGCTGCCTTTTGTTGTGTTTTAAAAAAAAAAAAACAAAACCAAAATGGGTGGAGGATGGGGCCCACCAAGAGGCATGGGGGTGGGGGTGTTAAGAAAGCAAGCAAGTGAAATGCTTTCCAGATCTGATAACTTCTGAGATCTCAGGAGAACACTCTGGCTCAGGTCCCAGGATGAGGTCACACCGTCTGCTGTTAAATTTATGTTGGGATGTCAACCACACCAAAGGCTGCCTGTCACGGTCCCCCTGCTGTCGTTTATCAGGATGGAAGGAATGGCTCTTGGGTCAGTTCTGTGTGTGCCCTGTGAGTGCCCAGACCTGCTTAGAAGAGTAGCCTATTCACAGCGTAAAAGGCATTAAGTATTCTTTTCTGTTGAATGTTGTACAACTTTTATGTCATGAAACGCAAATCTTTTATCTCCTCTGCCTTGTAAAACCTTTATGCAAATGTTTTAATTCTCCCTTACCTGGTGAAACTTTTTTTTAACACAAAGGCCCAGCTGCTTTCTCTAAACTTCAGTGACTGAAGAGGCTCACCCCTTCCCCTTCCCTTTTTCCTTCTTTTTCTTTGTTCTGATTCTTTCAAAACTAGCCAGTTGCAGAAGACTGTGAAGTCAGAGTCCAGCCAATGGGGAACAAAGTCAGGTGCTACCTGTGTTAGAATGAAGACCAAGTGTAGTTCTTGTCCCTGTGTGGGTCGGGTTCTGGTCCACCTTTCTCAAGGACACCTGTACAACTCATAGT
Source organism: Mus minutoides (assembly GCA_902729485.2). Lineage (NCBI taxonomy): Eukaryota > Metazoa > Chordata > Mammalia > Rodentia > Muridae > Mus > Mus minutoides. Next base: position 600,294 of record LR750291.1, on the reverse strand, counting down.
ATACAGCTCTCAGCAGAAAAGTGGCCTTGTTGAGTGGCCTTCTCTCTCTGCTTGTGTGTTCCTCTTTGTGAAACTGAGGCGGCTCTGTTTCTAACAATGAGCCTTGTGGGTATTTTCTTTTTCAACTGAGTTTTAAATTTGAGACTGATTTTTTTGATGGGGGTGTGACTGGCGTTGTGGATTGGGCCTTTTCTGTGATACTGAACATGGATGAACATGTCTGAACAGGCCTGGAGGCCTGGTGGTTTTGCTTCCTTCAGTGTTGTTTTGTGATTGTCTGTGTATTTTGGGGAAAGACCTCTTCTGGGAAGCTATGCATGAATCTGAAGCATAGAAGGCAAACTGCTATACCCTTATGTATAAGCCTTATGTATAAGCCTTATGTATAAGCACAGAGTAGCTGGTGAGTGTTAGGCTTGGGGAGGGAAAGGGGAAGGAGAGGGAGGAAGGGAGGGAGGGAGGGAGAGAGAGAGGGAGGGAGGGAGAGAGAGAGAGAGAGAGAGAGAGAGAGAGAGAGAGAGAGAGAGAAGTGCTCAATGGATCTGCCCTCCTGGCAAGAGCTCTATTAGTGGGCATATGATGGGCAGCCCAGGACAACAGGGACCAGAGATAAGAGGCTTTAGTCCTACCCACCTGAGCAAGTTGTCTACTTTTAGGGTTTCTGAGTGTGTGTGTGTGTGTGTGTGTGTGTGTGTGTAGGGAAGCAGGCTTGGTTAATATTTGACCCATGCTATGTGACAGAGGTGAGGGGTCATGTAACTCAGGCTAGATGTCCCGTATCATTTTTTCCCCCTCTTGGTCAGAAAGTGGAACTTGGTTAATGTGTAAACCTGTAAGAGATAGCTATTGTCAGGCTGTCTCTAGCCCCTCCTCCTCAGGATGGATGGGGGTCAGGGGAGATAGGAATGTATCTATCTTGCTTCTAAAGGCGTTTTCTGCTTAGGGCCTGGTTCTGATGATGTAGTAACACAGTCCTATCATTACATCTAGCTGGACAGCTGTGATAGGAAGATTCTTTGAGTCCAGGAATTTGAATTGGTCTGGGCACTATAGAAAGAGGCTATACTATTTATCCAGCCATACATACATATACATACATGCATATACTAAATATATGTATATGGCACTGATGTTTACAGAAACTAGCATTTATTGAGAGCTTATTTTACCCCTTATAGCATTCTTAGAGTCTACCAAATATTTTCAGCGTATTCAGATTGTGCCACTAAGTGTTGTATGGACAAGGGTTTGAGGAACAGAGAAGTAGATAGAGGCATGTACAGTCTTAAAGTTTGAAGACGAATATACCACTCATGACACAATAGGCTGCAAGCTTAGTAGCAAACTGAATTTGTTAATGTGCTCCTCTTATACTTGCCCACAGAAATTTTCAGTTGAGTGGAGGGTGGGGCGAGGAAGAGTGTTTAATGTGAACCAAGCTTAGAAATATGTTACAAGAGGGAGGATGAATCCAAGAGGAGTGTGCTAACAATTACATGGCTAATTCTCCAGTTGAATTAGGATCAGAGGTGATCATGTTGAAAACAAGAGAAATCGAACTGTGTTAAAAGGAAGAATGAAACCCCGAATGAGAACAGGTTTGTCCAAGCACATGTACCATGTTGAATGTATGCAGTGGTAACTAACTACCTCTGAGATGATGGTGATGTTGGTGAGAGAAGGCAGCCTGGGTAATCATGAAGAATGTCATCATTTACGACTCTATAGCTAGTTCAATACATTGGATATTAGCCCTTGGCTTCCGATGGTTAGAGATCACTAGGAGGTTCCAGGTAGGCAGAGGAGGCAGTGGAAGAGTTTGCCTTGACTGGAATGTGGCCATCCATCATGAACTACAGTTGGCTCTGTGAGACATCTCCTGGGGGAGCCCATGGTATTTGCCCATGGTCTCCACATGTGTGAAAGCAGAGGGAAGAGCACAGAGCCCTAGGGAAGTAGGAAATGGGTAGGGACTTCAATTGTCCTTCAGTATTGTATGTGTGGGGGAAGAAGCCAGTGGCCTTTAGTGGAGTCCTAGGAGTTTCCTTAGCCCTCAGCTCCCTCTCTAGTAAAACTGTTAAGCAAGTAAAATTGACCCTATTGGACTCTTTTGAAATTGAAATAGGTTAAAATAAAAGGCTAGTCTTGGTGCCTCTAGTCATTCTGAAAGGGAGGTTCCTGATGTCATTGATGGAGTGAGATCAATCAGTGGTTTCAAGTATACAGTTTCCAGTTCGGCTCACTTCACGGTGACCCAGCCGCAGAATCTCATCTCAGGGAGACTGAAGTGAAACTTGGTGGAGAGATTAGATGCATACAATCGGAAAAGGAATTAGTTGGTAATATCTAGGGTTGTTTGTCCATCTATCTAGCCCAGGATTACCCTTAGAGCTTCTTCCCAAACATTTAGATGCTCTCTGTTGAGAAAAGCCAGCTCAGCGTTCAGAGATCTGCCCTTACAGACTTATGCATCCTGGCACACCATTGACAGCAAGGTGGAGTTCTGTGGTCTGTCTGCCCATTGGTAGATTCCTCTCTACAAGCTGTCCTCATTGACCCAGAGTCCCAGCTAGGTATCTAGAGCATTACCACAGGACTTTGTATCTTCCTTTTTGATAATTCTTTTTTCTTTTGAGACTGAAGCCTACACTTTAAGCCGGTCTCACTAGAAACTTACTGTATAGTCAGTCCAGGCTTACCTCAGACTATTCATTGTCCTGTCTTAGCCTTTCAAGTACTAGGATCACAGCTGTGTGCCACCACATTCCACAGCTGTGTGCCACCACATTCTACAGCTGTGTACCACATGCCCATTTCTTAAAATCCTATTTTAATTTTTTGAGGCACAGTCTCATGCAGCCTGGGCTTAACCTCAAACTCAGTATGTAGCTGGAGATAACATTGGACTCTCTGTCTCCACTTTTAGATATGGATTCTGTGGTAAAATAATAATCTCTGGTAGTATACAGTTTGGTTTTTTGATTGAGTATTGTCTGGCTCTACTGTAAGGTCTTTGAGAGTGTATCTACTAATATTTCTTCCTTTAAATGATGCTTTACCATTAAATAAAAGTCTTTATGCTGACCATGGCGGCGTATGCCTACCATCTCAGCTCTTGGGAGGTGGAGGTAGAAACTTTGCCAAGAGTCTGAAGCCAGTCTTTGTACTACAGTGCTAGATCCTGTCTCCAAACAAAGCCAAACCCAGTTTTATTTAAATTTTGATGTGACCTTGCCTATGTAGCAAGCATTCCACTGCTGGGCCCATCTCCAACCCCTTCTGTTAATCTCTTTGAACCTCAGTTTCCTTGTCTGTAAAACAGGCGACTTAATAGAGAGGCGGGTCAGAGGTCAGCAGGTGCAGCAAATACTTTTGAATGCTAGTTACTGTGACAACAGATATAAGAACTTAATACACACTTGCTATTGTTAGGACATTAAGGTAACAACAGCTCCTAGCTGCCCCTCACCAGCTCCTCAGTCCCCTATTGGTGATCTTCCCCAACCCCTTTAGGCTGACTGCCTCTGGGACACTTACCTTCTGCTAAAAGCCCGTGAACCCAGTCTCCAGGGCTTTGTATTGATCCCATCTAGTCCAGAGAGAATATGCTAATCATCTTTGCTAAGTGCTTTTGGCCAAAGGTGTAAAAAGCCTGATTCCATTTGGGTTGTAAAAAAGAAAACTGCTGAAATTTCTGCCTTGGAATTTGTGATTATGGACTTTGCATCTTGAAAGGCAGTAGTATCTCAGATTTAATGATAAGCCATTTTCAGTGTGGTATTCATAATTTCTTTTTATGACCTCTCTGGTCGAAAGAACTGCAGTAGGGTATAGATTTCCGTAGTGTACTATTTAATTTCTATAAAAATTATGCAAATCATTTCTTCCTTTCTGTATCAGCTGGTATGGCTTTTGGGGGCAAGGGTGTTTAAAGCTATTCATTTGCAAGAAGCAAAACTTTTAAAGGACGGTACTTAGGTTGTCAGCGTGCCTCAGTTTCTTCTTCAGTGAATATACCTGGCCAGCTGCATACCTCCCTGGAGCACTGGGATGAATAGCTAGCTCTGAACTTGTAAAGTACTTTAAATGTTTGGGATGAAAGGGTCCCTGTAAGTACAGGTCTTAGGATGGTATTATATGTGGTCTTTCAAAACTGCCGCGCAGCCAGTTTGGCAGGAACGTTAATGCACTTTGGGGTTTAGAGTTGTAAAGATATACATTGAGGAGCCTCAGGCTTCATCTTGTGAGTTCTTGAGGCAATGTGTCTGCACTTGCTTCCCCACTGCAAAGGTTCTGTCTGCAGCGCAGGTACCTGCAGGTGTGCACATGCGGAGCCGCCCCGTAGATGACAGGCTGCCTGAGTGCTCTGGTGTTGAGAAAGCTTAGGCTGCTAGTGAGAGGAGGGGCCATGAGGTTCTTTTAGTACCCCTTGGGGCTGCTCTAATCATATATATGGTGAGGGAGGGAGGGAGGGAAAGAGGGAAAGAGGGAAGGAGGGAGGGAGGGAGGGAAGGAGAGAAACATAGAACACAAACACATGTACTTTAAAACTGGAATGCTGAGGGAAAGTTTTGTCTCATGGTGACTTGTGGTCTGTTTTTTTTTTTTTTTTTTTTTTTTTTTTTTTTCCAGTTAGTAGGCCCAGTGCCATCAGGGTTGGCTAGCTGCCCTGAAACTCAGTTTCCCTGTCAGGTAGCCCCACCCCTAATATTTGTGCTACCCAAAGCCAGAATGTAAATGGAGACCCAGATACATACATCTAAATGTTGACAAATTGACAAACTAAAGAACTACCAAACAAAGTATGCATGAAAATCCTGCTATGTGCAAAACTGTGCCTGAGTTTTCAGACTTGTAAGATCCCCTGAACTTCCAGATGGTGTGGCCAGATGAAGGGATGATTCTTCAAGTTTCTATGTGAACTATACTCTACTCGGTAAAATGTATGTGTCCACAAATACACACACACACACACACACACACACATTTGTTTATTTATTTGAATCTGTGACAGGGTTTCATTCTTGAGTCCCAGTTGCCCTCAAGCTTACTGTGTAGGCCCGGGTGTTATCAAACTCCTGGTACTTCTCCTGCCTTGGTCTCCTCAGTGCTGGGATTGTGCCTCAGGGAGTTGTTTAGTGAGGAGGAGATCTCTGTGGCCACTGTGCCTGAGGAAATTTCTTAATATGCTGAATTTGTTTGTTTGGTTTTTTTTTTATGTTTTTTTTTTAAATTCTAAGGTATATCCAAAGTTCATGAGCATTCTAGGTAAATCATGTCCACATTTATCAATGATGAGAGTGAGGGCTCTTTCCTAGTAAACAGAAAGATGTCTGTGTTTCAATTTGTGGGACCTAACACAGCACACTGTTGTTGTTTGGTTTAGTATCTGTTAATTTTGCATCACAAGTTCAAAACATAGTCTTAGCTAAGCTACTTCTTTCGCAAGCATGACCCTGGGCTTAGCAGCAATAGCAGTCTGTTTAATTGTGAACAGACAAGGCTTCCTGCCTTCACAGGTTGACTGCCTCAAACACAGAAACTGAGTCAGGAGGGTGCGTGTAAAAACTGTGCTTGTGTCCGGGATAATGGTTTCTTCTCTGGCTATTCATCCCTTTCACATTGATCCATTGTATCTCCAGGTCAGCAACTCCAGAAAGCTTTCTTTAGCAGACATAATATAAAGCTGCCCCAGAGCAGGAGATCTGGCCGTCGCTTGATGAACTAACTTGATTTTGTGTGGAGCTGGGTTCAAATGCTCAGGTTGGAAATAACCATGGTCTTTGGAGCTCTGGTGTTCTCAAATGCTATCTAGTCTTGTCAACCATCAGTCTCTGCTCTGTTGAGGGTGTTGCCCTGAGCTCTATCACAAGTTTGGATAGTACAGTATATAAAAGAACTTCAGGGCAGTTGTTGGTGTGTTAGAACCCTTTAGTGTTAGCTGACTGTACTGCTTGTTCACACAAATACCTGTGGATGAAATGGAGTAGAGGCAAGTTGTCCCTGAATCCTGCTGTGCATGTCCTTGTGGTCCAGCTGACTCCTGATGAAGAGACCAGTAGTAATTATTATCTCAGCTACAGGAAGGCTGCTGAGAAATACCAGGTGGATCTGGATGTAAACTAGTGGTGAAATCCCACAAGGAAAAAGTCACCTCCTCCTCTGCCTTTCTTCTCAGTGCAATTTAAAAAGTCTTTTGGTTCTGATAAATACATGTTATGTGATCTCCTGTTAAAAGGCCCACCCTTCCTGGTTTGGGACATATCTTTCCCTGAAGCAAAGAGACACCTTGGCTGTTGCCACCCCTTTGTGGTGGCAATCTTGTGTTAGTTTGTGTTGGTAATCCAAAATGGAATAGAATTGCTGGATGGAGAGGTATAGCGAATATTTTCGATAATCAGGAACTTTTGCTGTTTTGGTCAGCCAGTTCTCACTAAATTTTTCACAATCTGCTACTCCATGTGGGTTGTCTCTGTGAATATGGCTCTTCAGTTATTTATTTATTTTTTTTTTGGTTTTTCGAGACAGGGTTTTTCTGTGTAGCCCTGGCTGTCCTGGAACTCACTCTGTAGACCAGGCTGGCCTCGAACTCAGAAATCCGCCTGCCTCTACCTCCCAAGTGCTGGGATTAAAGGTGTGCGCCACCACGCCTGGCCAGTTATTCTTTTTTACTATACTTTTTTATCTGCTATATTAACTGTAATCTACAGATACAGGTTAATTTTTGCCAGTAAGCTACACACTGTGGTGAAATTCTAAAACAACCAGTAGAAAGAAGATTGCTGACCAGAGTTTATGATTTTGCTAATTAAAAAAAGGTAAAACAACCAATTTTGGGCTTCCTATGGACCATGTTGATAGATGGTAAGCAGGTTGTTCAGGGCTCTGGGGCTTCTCTTTCTCTCCCTCTCCCCTTCCCTTTATTCATCTGGGATGGAGCCCAGGGTCTGCCTCATCATGCAAGACAAGCAGTCTACCATGGAGCTGGATCTCTAGCTAGCCCTGGCTGCTTTTTATTGTTGTTGGTTTTTTTTTTTTTTTTTTTGGATTTCTAGCCCAGCTGTCCAAGCACATGTTCTGTAGACCAGGCTGGCCACGAACTCAGAGATCCACCTGCCTCTGCCTCTTGAATGCCTCTCCCATGCCACCATGACTGCCTGGTGGCTCTTTTAATTTTCTTTAGCATTATCATTATTAATTATTATTATTTTTGTATCTGACATTTCTTTTGAGTTTAAAGTTCAGTGATGAATACAATGCCCTTTGTTTGAAGCCACAGTGTTTCTATAACCTAGCTGTGTATTGTAATTGTGTAAGAGACTTGGTTTGTTTTGTCTAAAGTCAGTGTGGTGGCAGGTGCTTTTACTCCCTACTAGGGCCAGGAGAAGCACATAGGCTAGGATTCTGAGACTACCTTGAGCAATATAGTCCAAGTCTAAAGATGAATGCAAGAATAAATGCACATGTCCTGATTATCAGTCAGTATTCTAGTTTAGTTAGCCTAGGTGTGGCCTTTATAGATACACACACACACACACACTCTTTGCTCTTTTGCCTGCATGTATGTCTGTGAATCATGTATGTACCCAGTGTCCTCCCAGGCTAGAAGACAGTGTCAGGTACCACGGGGCTATACTTACAGTTTGTCATGAGTCATCATGTAGGTGCTGGGACTTTAGCCCAGGTTGTTTGGAAGAACAGCCAGTGTCCTTAACCACTGTGCCATCTCTCCAGCCCTTGGATATGTATAGTTTATATATGTTCCCTTCAGTCTTTTCTGGTGACCAGAAAGAACTGAGAACTACTGGTTGCTATCAGGTATTTGTATTGGGGAGGGTGTTATAGATCCCTGAGAATTCAGGAATGTTCTGGAATTTGTCTTCAGACTGCTGTAAATATACATTAACTGAAGAACTATATCTCACAGGTAAATAATGTGCCACATATATTCAATAAGCCTCAATTAAAAGGCCTCTGACCCAGAAGTCCTTTTGGAGAGTTTTTTCTTTTTTTTAAACACATTTTACTAATCCACTCATCACTACAAAGAGGATGATATTGCAATGATTGCTTATGTGCCTGCTGGGGTGGGGGGAATTCCCATTGTTGGGGATCTCATAGAGCTAAAACTGAGGGAACTGAGAAATCATGGCAATAGGAGAATCAGTCTCTCTCTTGCTCTCTCGATCTCTCATTCTTGCTCGCTCTCTCTCTCTCTCTCTCTGGCTGGTTTTGGCCTTATTTACTGAGATTTGACCGTTCTGATAAGTTTCTTGACTTCTCTGGAATGCAGAGTTGGGGATACTAATATTTGCCGCCAGGTAATATTTGTTCAGAGATGTGAGAACCTGGGCCATTAGCTGACTGCAAGTGTGATCATTAACAGGACCCAGGAAAATGCTGCCAGAGATAATGACACCTTTGTTGTCAGTGACACACCACCCCTCTCCATGGCACTGGAGGAAAAAAAACTGCTATTTGTTTTCCTATCAGGCAGGGAATTTGGCAATAATCAAGAGGCTGCATTCTTTCTAATGGCTTCTTCCTGTGCTGGAGAGGTTCTTTCTCCCATGGAAAGATAAAAACACTTGGCCCGGGATTAAGTTGTTCCATCTTCTGTCACTAAAACCTTAAGTCTGAAGGAGCCTGTATCTCCTCCTGCCTTCTCTTTTGAAAGGGTGTTTATTATGTGGTGATCACTTAAGAAGGGCTAAGGACAATCAGGAAACACTCCAGCCATTTCCCTAGGCAGGAAGATTCTCAGTCCTTTGGAAAGCAGATAACTATATTTCTTATGGAGGATGATAGTGGTAGATGATTGCAGATTCCACTTCCATAAACTGTACCGGGAATTGATGTAGATAGCTATGTGGTCATTGGTTGGATCGAGACTGGGTATCACAAGCAATTAAAAAAAAAAAACAACCTGTTCCTGGATCTTCGAATGTTTTGTAATCAAATGCCCACCCTTTGTTTTTGGTTATACTCTCTTTGATTGCTGCTTTGTTCTGGCTGAACCCTAGTCACTGCTAGCCTCGTTGTCACCTCCTTAGGATGGAGATGGCAGCGAGAGAAAGGTCAGGCTGAGGAAGGATCCATGCTAGTTCTCTTGTAAAGCATTTCAAGCTATCCCGAGCCTCCCAACCCTCTTGCCACACATACATTCCTCTCCCTCTCTTTTTTTACTAAGGATGTTTGAGAAAACCACATGGAAACCTATTGTTTAACAACACACACATACACACACACACACACACACACACACACACACACACACACGAGTTTAATTGGAGATAGCCTTATACAGAGTTAACTCCTCCAAGAAGCCATGGGTTGCAAAATAAAAAGCCTAGTGCCAGGTGTGAGATACCTCCTCTCCTGATTAGTCAGAGTGGTCTTAGAGACTCAGAAAAATATAGCATATATATATATATATATATATATATATATATATATATATATATATATATATATATATTCCACCAGAACTTGATGCTAAGACCTTATTGCTGAAGAATCACACACTTTGGTTACAGGACATGAAAAAAAAAAATAATGTTTTAACTGACTAGGAAGCTTCTCTTTGCTGGCTAGCTCTCATAATCCTGGACTGGGAAGTGGGAGGGAAAAAAGACCATCAATAATCTTGCCTAGCTGTGAAGCCTGCGAACTACAATAACAACTAATTTGGGAAGCTATGCTCAGGTGTGCAGTAGTCTAGGCTTGCATGTTACGAAGGCAAGGAACCATTGTCTGATTGGTTTTTAAAGGCTGCTCCACAGGAAATAATGCATTCCCGGTTCTGTAAATCTGGCCAAGAACCCAAGGTTGGGGAACTGACAGGCCACAGGGGTGAATCTATTACTGTTATCACTATTAAAGTGACAGAGTGTGAAAATGCCCTCTAGATGAGTGTCTCTGTACCCACAAACTAGTGCAGCTGTTAAGTCTCATCACAGGCATTTCTTTATGGAGCAGATGGTGTTTAAGGGAGAAACTCATAACTGGTAAAATAGAGAAAGTAAGTGTCAGTGAAATGCTTAGCTACACAAATGGGATGTCTGTATCACTTCCATCTCCAAGGTCCTGGACTTTATCAGAAGAGGGGGCAGAAGGAGTTAAGAGCCAGAGGTAGGGAAGGATTGGGCTAAAACAGTGTCTTTTGGACCTGGACCACTGCACTCATGAACTCACAGCTGCTGTAGCTACCTGCACAAGATTCAGACAGTGAACATCCCAACATGGAGATGGTCTTGACAATACATGGCTTCTTAGTGAGGGAGAATCGGCTTTCTGGTCTACAAACCATGTTCCAGTGGGTGTCCGTATACCCATGTGGATATTGGCAGCACAAACTAGACTCAGTCGATTACTAAATGAGAAAAAGTAAGAGGACTCAAATGGAGAGTAGGTAGTGAGGTGGGGTGGATCTGTAAAGAGTTAAGGGAGGAGTTAGGGATGGGTATCATCAAAATATCTCATAAGCAGCTCTTAAAGAATGAATACAAATTTTTAAAAGGATTTTGTGCAACAACCTCTGGAGCGTAGACTGCTTTGCAATGGAGTATTTCCTTGTGTTTACGGGAACTGGATTTTGAAATGACCAAATTGGGCACATAGTGACTATCTTACTATCCAGAGGGAAGCAGGTGTTCTTTCTGTGTTGTTAGTCAGAGCGTAGCTCTGTCTGGGGTGGGCACTATGGGCCTAGTCCTGTTTGTCTTCTGGTCTCATTTCCTGTTGCTCTGTAGTTGACCTGGAACGGGCACCTGATACGACATCATCCGGGAATGCTGCTAGTGTGTGTGTGTGTGTGTGTGTGTGTGTGTGTGTGTGTGTGTTTTTCCCCCTCAGTAGATTTTTATAAGTTATTTTTCCCTTTCAAAACAGACAATTTTGGCTTATGTTGCATACCCTATAGGTATGTCTGGCTGTTTTTGATGAGTGAGCCATTGTCCTCATGGTTACTTCCTTCCAAGAAAGTGTCTGTTGCTATGCTATGCATTTCAATCATCTTTATTAGACCACAGCCTGAAAACCTTTAGGGCAAGTCAGAGAGGCTCTATCTGCTGCCTTCTCGAGGCCCCTGGAAGACAGGCTGAACCAGATCCAGTAGTTGAGATTTCTGTGTTTTTTTCGAGATTCCTTTAGTGATAACCGAGCATTTTATTTAGAATCGTGTTTTAGGGGAAGGGAGCAGTCTCCAGGTGTTGTTTTTCTCCCCGAGAACATCAATCTCGTGGGGAAGCCGCACTGAGCAGGGCCACTTCGCTTAATGAATGAGCATGACAGAGCAGCTTAGGTCAGGTCAGGCATATGGCGCTCCCAGACTCTGTTCTTTTGTATCCTTGGCCCCTTGGAATCTTTCACAACCTTTTGCCATAGAAAATTTTTGTTAGGATGCACACTACCACTGTGTACAGTTTCACATGTTTGCTGCTGTTGGCTCTTCTGGGTTCTAGCAGTGGGTGAATGCTTATTTTCTTACAGCTTTGGCCTGGTGCCTCTGTTACATCACTATTGGCTCTTGAGGAATGAGGCTCTGCCAGAGTCCCTTTGCTCTTTCCCCTCTGCCACAGGTCCCTGCCAGCTGCTTTACACACTTATACTAAGCTGCTTGGACTTGGATGCCCTAGAGTGAGTGCCAGATAGGAAGGCATTTCCCCCAGGTTCCTTGTAATATTTCCCTCTTTCTCTGGTTTTGACTTTTCATCTACTCTTTAACTGTTGAAAATGAATATACTTTACTCTGTGTTTTATCTTAGAATGATCTGCCCCAGGAAGAGTTAATGGGTGGGTGGGCAGGTGGGCAGACGGAGACACACACACACACACACACACACACACACACACACATAGATAGAGAATGTGGGTGGTAAACAGGATGATGTGCTATGGTTTTGATTAGGATTTTGATTTGGGGGCTCAGTTTAGCAGTGGTTAGAACGCTGCGTAGGACGGACTGGACTGAAGGCAGGCTTGTTTATCAAGGTGTTCCCAACAGGTAGGGGAACTCAGAGTAGCTATTGACTTTTCTGGTAATTCTATAGTAAAAGTGTTGTGCAGGCTCTTTGAGACAATAGACACTTTAGAGTTAAGCAATAAATTAGTTTTCAGCCAGTGCTTACTAAGGAAGCCCCTTTTTATGATAAAAATAAAAGCTGTATCTCCAGTATTTGATTTCTTCTATCCCTTGGACTTCTGCAAAAGCTGGAAATCCCTGACTTCTAAACCTTTATCTTCATGTGTCTAAAAAATGAAATAATAATTTATTTTTGCATGTGCCAGTGTGTGCACATGTATGTATATGCACTCCTGCCATTGTGTTTATGTAGCTAGGACAAATGGGGGAGTGCGGTCTTTCCTTCCATCATGTGCAGGCTGGAGATCAAACTCCAATTGTCAGGCTTGACAGTGGCTATGCCTTTACCCACTGGGCTAGCTTGCCAGCCCCTCCTTCATTCTTTTCAACTGTCTTCAAAGTGTCTTTGTCTATATGGTACTGTGATAAGTCTCCATCTTCCTGTCTAGGCATAACATGTCAAACTTGACCATGCTCAAAGCTCCTCTATTTCCTTCTTTACACATCCTCCTCCCCCTTCCCAGTATCCTCCATCGCCTAAATAGGAAGGCAGACCCATGTGTCTTTTTCCACACAACCAGTTGGATCTCCAAGTCTTTTTTCATTTTGTTTACTCCATATCCTTGGAAATAATATTTTTCTCTGTTTTAATGGGTTATTATTTAGTTCATTATCTTATTATTCCTTGCCAGGAATAAGAGGAGATACTACCTGATCCTACACTTAGGGTGTTTGAGCAAACGCCTATCACTCTCCTACCTTGCCCCGAAGTCTTGACTATAGCTAGATCCTTGAGTTTTCCATGTCCTTTTGGTACCCCACTTCTCCTCCTCCTCATGTGTGCCTTAACTTCTAGTGTTAATAGGAAATCATGTCTTGCCATGTTCTCTGTATGACTCTATATGTTGAACTCTTCTCTTTTCTTAGGCATCTCCTGGTTACTTGAAAGCTAAGCTCAACTTTCTTTCCTACGGAGCTTTGTCAATTTGAATTTGTCTGTGGCCCCTTCTGTGGTAGCAAACATCATATTAAATTGTGCTTGTCTTCTCTGCAGAATTGGGTATTTCTCACAAGAGTAGTGACTGTATAATTGCTGACACCCAACAGACAGAAAATCTTTGTTGAATGAATGAATTTGTGAGGATGATGGCTCTGGTTGTGAGACCCCCCCCCTTTATTTACACTTTATTTATTTATTTATTTATTTGCAGATCATGGTAAAAATTCTCAATTATATATATATATATATATATATATATATATATATATATATATAACAGCTGTTATTACTAGTCTTATTTTCCCTTTGCCTTTAAAATGGCTACATTTCTTTTTTTTTTAAGATTTATTTTATTTATTATATGTAAGTACACTGTAGCTGTCTACAGACACTCCAGAAGAGGGCGCCAGATCTCGTTACGGATGGTTGTGAGCCACCATGTGGATGCTGGGATTTGAACTTATCACCTTCGGAAGAGCAGTCGGGTGCTCTTACCCGCTGAGCCATCTCACCAGCCCCTAAAATGGCTACATTTCTAATGCTTGAAAACAAGAGTAGACTTTAATATTTAAAAAGCTAGAAAATGTTTGAGTCTGGGGAGGGGTTAGGACAGTTGGAGTAAGGGTGTCCTGAGGGGGGAACAGAATTCCAAACCCTAGGAACACTGGCAATATCCATACTTAGTATTGAAATCAATCTTAACTTCTTTATCTATTTTAATAAAATATCTCAGTTCTGAATCCTAACTTTATGAAAGATGAGCTTTATATCTTCTAGATTAGAAAGCCTCTTCTCCTTTCAGGAGTGTGAAAGTCACTCATCTTTTAGAATCTGAGGGCTTTCCAGTCATGATGTTGAAGCTAGGCCAACGCATGGACGGACGGGGCAAACTGGTTCAGGTCAAGATGTCTAGAATCCCAGCACTGACTTACTTTTTTTTGTGTTGTTAATTAATAACATTTCCAGTAAGTAGTAGTTCTAAGTCGATAGCCCCAGTACTATCATTCTTCTAAATGTCCACTGTTTCCTCTTCCCATATAACATGACAGTCACATAACAGGCTTCTATGGCACGGAGCAGGCCTTAGGTCTGGTCCAAATGTGAATGGTCCCATGACATTTACCGTTGTACTAGTGGTCATGTCTTTTCAGGCCTTGTCACACCTACAGATCAGGGCATTTCACAGCCTTCTTCAGAGAAGCTTCTTCTTGCAGTAAAGGGCAATTAGCATAGAACCTCCAACTGCTCAATGGGCAGAGAATAAGAGGAAGGAAGTGCTTGCTCCTCTCTAAATGTAACACACTTATCACACTCCTCCCTCTAAGGCTCAGGAAGTTCTTGGTGTTAGAGGGGGGTGGAAGCATCATCCATCTTGCCAGCTCCACCTTACTCAATCCCTTCCCCCTACCAGAGTTGGTGGATAACAAGGCAGTTATATAAATCAACTCACATGCACAAGACTTATAATAATTCAAGCCAGAAAAAGAAGTAGTATATAGACTTCTCCGACTATAGACTGGAGAAGGTGGGTACAAAATTCCACTATTACCTTGAGAGCCCTTGGCACTGATAGCTGCTAGGAAGGAGAAAGCCAGCATAATAATAATAATAATAATAATAATAATAATAATAATAATAATAGGCTTAGGATTAGTATTCAGGAATTTTATGATTTTTTTTTATCTTAACAATTTTTTATTAGATATTTTCTTTATTTACATTTCAAATGTTTTCCCCTTTCCTAGTTTCCCTTCTGAAAATCCCCTTTGCCCTTCTGCTTCCCCCTGCTCACCAACCCACCCACTCCCTCTTCCTGGCACTGGCATTCCCCTATACTGGGGCATAGAACCTTCACAGGACCAAGGGCCTCTCCCATTGTTGATTGACTAGGCCATCCTCTGCTACATATGCAGCTGGCGCCATGATTCTCACCAAGTGTACTCTTTGATTGATGGTTCAGTCCAAGGGAGCTCTGGGGGTACTGGTTAGTTCATATTGTTGTTCCTCCTAGGGAGCTGCAAACCCCTTCAGCTCCTTGGGTCCTTTCTCTAGCTCCTTATTTGGGGACCCTGTGCCTCAACTAATGAATGGGTATGAGAAAGCCAGAATTCTTTCATGATGTTCACTGATACTCCTGCAACTAGTTCGACAGGGACTAGGGCTGTAGAAATGGCTCAGAGGTTAAGAACACTCTCAATTCTTCCAGAAGCCCCAGGTTTGATTCCCCGCACCCACATGGCAGCTCACAACGTCTCTTACTCCAGTTCTAGGGGACTCAATGTGTTCTTCTGACCTCAGTGGGCCCTGCATGCATGTGGTACACCAACATACACACAGGCAAAGTTGGGATGGAAAAGGTAGAGGGTACAGATGATTCAAAGTTGGGTTGGAATGGAATGGAGGGTGGAAAGGATGGTTATGGGAAACATTGGGTGTGGATATATTCAAAATGTATCGCCCGAAATCTCATAGGATTAATAAAAAATAGTTTTAAAATAAACACAGCATTTAACACTTAGAAAGATAGTAGAATGTAAAATGATAGATAAACCAAGGAGACATAATCTTATACTGTGCCCATTTAGGACCTGATGAGATATACATGTTGATTTTTAATTTCTGACCATTTGTAGACCTCTTGTTGGCATCTAGTTTAATTGTACCATCCTGTGACCTGAGAACATGCATCGAAGAATTAAAAAAAAAATGTTGAGGTGGTTTGCTGCTGTTTTCTTGGAATTTTAGTTATGACCTGTTTTGTTGAATATTTCTTTTACTATAAAAAAATTAATGCTTTTTGCTGGGGTTGGCTGGAGTGTACATACCAACTAGTTCCAGTCGGGTATTTTGACAGTTTTTAACTCATGTTCCTGGTTCTCTGTTTTGGTTGTAGCTGTAGACTTGGTTGTTAGGTTTTAAAGAGAATTTTGTCCATGTATTTTAAACCATGTATAGATACATTTATGTATATGATCTTTATTTCAGGATTTTTTAAAAATTAGGTGATATTTCTACTTAATTCTGGTGATTTCATTTGTTCTAACGTCGACCTTGTCTATTATTGACACAGCTGTTCATTTCAATTTTTTTTTTAACTTAAAAACAGTCATTGTACTTCAGGATAGTTGTAGATTTCACATGTAAGTACATGAGCAATACAGGGAATCGTGTGGATTCTTTACCCAACAAAATCTGATGGTAGTAACATACAGCATAGCAGCATACCAGGTAATGACATTAATTAACAAATCACTGCTCTTACTTAAATTTTCCATTTCTCTTGTGGGCATGTCTATATTTGTGTGCATGTAGTTGACAGGACTTTATTGGACAGATAGCCTTGTGTGTCTGCTGCCACCATTGAGGTCTAAAGCATCCCATTCTGTCACATCTCTTACCTTGGTCTTTTATGACTCTGTCCATCTCTCTCTCTCTCTCTCTCTCTCTCTCTCTCTCTCTCTCTCTCTCTCTCTCTCTCCCCCTGGCTTCTGGTAACAACTGATGTTTTCATTTCTGTGATTTTTTTCTCTTCCTGTAGTATAAGCTGTGTTATAAGGCACATGACTGTTTAAGATTGCCTTTTCCCTCCGTGTCATAGACTTAGCTGACTTGTGTATTGATAACTTGTTCAGGGCCATTGTTGAGTACTTTCCCAAGGCTTACTTCCATGAGAATCATCTAAACTGTGCTCTGGAGTAGCCGAATCTCTTTATATCCCATCTGCAGGGTACATGTGACCCAGTGTGGTGCATAGTTTCTAGGACTTTTCACTATGCTTTGACTGTTTTGATAGGTGGATTGCAACATCATGTTGTGGGTTTAGTTTGCATTTTGCTGATGGCTAATAATATTTACACGTACTTGTTTACTCCCTGTATGTCTTCCACAGAAACTTCTGTTTATGTCTTTTGCTATTTTTTTTCTGTATTCAGATGGGTTTATATCGTATCTTTATATTCATTTGAATTCTTTTAAACAATCTATCCATAAAACTACTTATAAATAGTATGTAGTTATTTCTGTCTTATGTCTCCTCTGTGTGTGTGCGCGTGCGTGCGTGCGTGCGTTTACGTTTTCATGGTCAAGTGTAATGAGAGACAAAGAGGGAAAGAAATAACTGAAGTAGAAATGTCCACTCTCCACAGTGTTAGCAGACCTGAGCTAAATAGCTTAGAGTTATTGCTTTGCCACTCCCACAGACAGCCTCATCCCTGTCTGGCTTTCCTAACCCCTCCCTTCTAGCACCATTTCAGGGTTCCAGCTAGATTAGGGCTGCCCAGAGGCTTCTGCTGCTGGTTTGGCTGTGGTTTGAGTTCCTAGGTCTTTCCTGACTTCCCATCCCTGAGTTTCCCAATCACCAAGCAGTTTCTTCTGTGCAGGCTTGGTTAGTTCTCTCTAATGGAGAGATCAGTAAAGTTGTTTATCACATCTGACCCAGAAACCAGAGTCTGACCTGCCCTAAGTGAGCACAGGGGACCACTGCTTCTTTCTCCTCTAAGGCAATCAGCCAGCCATGGGGACCATCATCCTATTTATATGGTCATGAGTTCTACATGATTTTATGTATAGTGGATAATGAAATATAGGTGTATTTCATATATGTATTGGATGACAATGTAAGGAAGCAGTAAACTAGTAAGAGACATGACATATGTCACACATACACAGTGACAGTTTAGGCAGTCTTACCTCTCAGGGCCATTCTCTAGATGTTATAGAATTGTCTTCTACTCAGGGACCATTGTTTAGTCCTTAATCTGCCATTTCTATTGCCAGGGCCAATTCAAGGATGTATGCACTTAATATTTGAGACAGAAATTTTATTTCTTCAGTTTCCATGTTTTACATTCTAGGCAATTAAGAGAGAGAAAACCCATCATTATTCAGGTATTAGAAAACTAGGAATATTTTATCTACTTTTCAAAGGGAACCAAAGCAGAGAGTGTGTGCTTACATCTTGAGTCATGGGTCATTCAAGGGTCACGATCTCTTTTATGTATATCCAACAGAAAGGGGTGGAATGCAGGGAACTGGGTTACAACCTTTAAAAAGACAGGAGGCATAAATGAATGGCAGAGGTGGTACCCAGATGGTGCTCAGATTGCTAGTGGCCGAATGCATACTCCTGTGCCCAGCACTGGCCCATCAGCAGCCAGAGGAGGCTGCATTTCTTTGTTCTGCCACATATGCCCATGTGTTAAGACTGAGCAGTCAAAAAGCACCTGTCTCAACACCATCTTCCAGTTTCATATAAGCACCTCTCTTCCCTTAGAATTCTGTTGGCTAAGGAATCTGATACACACAGGTTCCAGGTTTCAAGTCCTTGACTGGTTAGAGTCTAGAAAAAAAAAGAGGGGTCCTGGTTCTTATTATAAATGCATAGCTCAGGGCCATCTCTTCATTTGGCTTTAATTGTATCATGTGTCTGGTAAACAAGATTCTGGGCTGCATGAAATGGAAATAGGTTTCATATTCATTTATAGTCAGTAGACTGTGGCACAGCGCTTGCGTTTGCATAATGTTCTTTTCATGTAATGCTAACCTAAATACCAGGCCCCCACCCCCTTTTGAATGGTTTCATTGGCCTCTGCTCAGTTCCAGTGTCACCAGCAGAAGAATGTGGACTCCTTTCCTCTTTAGTTCTTGAGCTAAAAATTCAAAACTATATTTCTTGGCTGGGGAGGTAGGGTTGGTTGGTAAGACCCAAGTTTAATTCCAAGACTCATGTTCTTAAAAAAAAAAAAAAAAAAAAGCCAAGTCTGGAATTTGTAATTCCAGCCCAGGAGAAGTAGAGATAGGAGGATATCTGGGCCTTGATGGCCAACCACCCTAGCCTGTTTGGTTGAGCTCCAAGCCAATGAGAGGCCCTAACTCAAAAACAGTAGGCTGTACCCAAGTAATGGGAGCCAGGGCTGTCCTGTGAACTACACACACACACACACACACACACACACACACACACACCACCTATAGATATATGAACACACACCACATCCACACAATTTAAGACTCCTGGTCATTGTATCTAACAGGTGTCTGCTTTTGATGAGCAAAGTTGGATTTTGTAAAAGATGAGAACTTTGAAGGCATAATTACATGCAGGCCAGTCAGTTACCCTCTGTGTGTAGTCTGTGCATTTCTTGTTAAGGGAATCAGACCAGACGTTTCCATCTCATCTCCCCAGATGCAGGGAAGACAGATCAAAACAGTCTATTAACATACAAAGGAAGGAGAAATCACCCTATTGCTTGAAGAAGTTCCCTCAAAGGGCCATCTGTTGAACATTTGATTCCCAGTACTTGGTGCTCTTAGGACATGGTGGATCCTTTAAGAGGAGGACCCTATTGGGAGGTGGTTAGGTCATGGAATGAACACAGCTTTGATGAGTGTCTTGTGACCCCAGCCACTTCCTCTCCTTCATTTACTGGCTGTTTCAGGGTGAGCAGCTTTCCCCACCATATGACCCCACTGTGATGTGCTGCCTTGCTATAGACCCCAAGCCCCCAAACCCAGAAAACTGAGCCAAAAGGTATATTGCCTCTTTTTAGATTGCTTTATCTCAAGTATTTGTTACAGGCCAAGAAACCTAACATGCTCATGTTCCCCCGGCCCTCCAGCTACTTGACTTGGGATGTTTTGCTGGGTTCTTCTCTGGTCTTTTCAAATTGTTCTTTTAATGTTATGAGTAGCTTTGAACAGATGATTGGACCTTCATTGGTATTCTTTTTAATGCTCTGTATTTCACTAACTAGTTTTATGCTCTGGTTCACATTCTTCTGTCATTGGACACTCATGCTTCACCCTTACAAACAACCCTGTGTAGCATGCTGTGGTAAAAGCTGTCACACCTGTAATGTAAAATTCCAGAATCTGTTAGGGTCAAGGAAACTCAGTGTTACTTTTCCTTTAAATTTAACATTAAAGGAAGATGTGTGATTGATACTTAATTTTTTCATTTAGTCAGGGCTTAGGTTGTTTTTAGCGCTTTAGCAAGCATCCTCAAGACTTCCTTGGGGAAGGCAGAGTTTAAATTATACATATATAGAATATCACTATATTAATATTCGTTTGTGTCTTTTCTGTTTTTTTTTTTTCCTTTCTTTCTGAACATCATGTTGGCCAAATTCAAGATGTTACCATTTTAATTTTACTTGTCAAATGACATAGATGGAGCAGGAAATGTTCTCCAAAGGCTCCTGTATTGGGAGCTTGGTTTGCCAGACAGCAGGTTTGAGCATTATTGGATCACAGGGGTTCTCACTTCATGAACCAATTAACCAATTGGTGGATTCATAATTTGACAGCAAGTTGAAGGGCTAGCACTGTGCTTAGGTGGAGCCTCGTGGGAGGAGTCAGAGCCACCCAGCCGGTCTTGGGTCCAGTGTCTAATCCTGGCCTCTCTCTTCTCTCTCTTTTCTGGTAGTTGGATTGCTTTCCCACACTGTGTTAGCTGTTTTGCCCCAGGTCCAAAGCAGTGCTATCTTCCAAAGACAGGCTCAAGTTATGAGCCCAGAAGAATCCCTTTTCTTTTTAAATGTGTTTGCTACAGTATCAAACACATAATGATTACCCTGGCTAAAATCCAACAGCATGATTTCAGAGACTTAGTAGCTATGTTAGTGGCAATTGCTTCATTTCAGGTTTTGCTTTTGCCATGAAGATCATTGTATGAGTCTCTTAGGTGTGTATGTAATTACACTTTCCTTTTTAAGCCAAGAGAGGATTCTTTGGGCTCACAGTCTGAGGTGACATAGCATGTTATGAGCAGGAAGGTCTATGGTAGAGTCCCTGGTAGCAGGATCTGATGGCTGCAGCTCCGTACATGTGGCCCTGGAAGCAGAGAAGCATCAGGAAGCCATGTTACGCGGTAGAAGCCCACGTTGTGCTGGAGAGATGGCTCAGTAGGTTAAGAGTGTTTGCTCCTGTTCTATCAGAGGCTCACACACGCACACTCAGTGACTCATAACTGCCTGTAACTCTAGCTCCAGCGGATCTGATGCCCCCTTCTGGCCCCCAGAGACAGTTGCACACGGGCACACACACACACACACACACACACACACACACACACAGAAAAAAGAAAGAAAAGAAAAGAAATCTTATTTAATAAACCTTCAAGGCCCAGCCACCCCCAGTGACCAGTTAGGTCAGAGCGCCTAAAGGTTCTATAACACTCCTAATGCAGGGCCATAGCCACAGACCTAGTGTTAAACACAAGAACCTGTGGGGACATTCCAAGGCACACCATGGTATGTACCCTTGTGTTTCTTGTGTTCCACAGATATTTCCATCTCTTGTTTGGATGAGCATTTTCACATTTTTTCTTGCTTGCTTCCCTTCACCTACTCCCTGCCTCTTCGTTCCGACTTGTAGCTGTAGGACTTCGGATGAGTAGGTTTCAGTGTACTCAGTCAGATTCATCAACCTTTTCTGTCACAGCCTGCCATTTGTATTCTCTGTATGATCTTTTTTTTACATAAAGTTCTAAATGATAAGAGTGTGTCTCCTATGTTATTTTTCTGGAAGCTTATTAGGTTTATCACAATTAGACTTTCTGTCAGCCTGGAATTGGCTTCATGTATGCTAGAAGTAAAGATTTTTTCCTTATAGATGGATAAGAATATAGAATCAAGGTTTCGTTGTACGTAGCATCTTAGCATCCTTTCTTAATTGCCTTTGCAAGGGTGTCCAACACCCTTTTCACAGTGCAACACAGTACTGCCATCTAAAAGTTGCTACTTGAGAACCATGTCATTGAACTACCAATTTTTTTTTTGGGGGGGGGGGGTTCGAGACAGGGTTTCTATGTGTAGCCCTGGCTGTCCTGGAACTCACTTTGTAGACCAGGCTGGCCTCAAACTCAGAAATCCGCCTGCCTCTGCCTCCCAAGTACTGGGATTAAAGGCGTGCGCCACTACGCCTGGCTCCAATTTTTTTTTTTTTTTTTTTAAGAGTAAAATTATAGTTCTAAGTCAGTCGACACTTTGGCGTTGTGCTTCATTCATAGGTATTTTTAAACACACGTGGCCTGCAGGCTTCAGATTGGACACACCTGCTAAAGCAGTGTTTCTCAACCCGTGGGGGATGGAAGAATCTTTTTCACAGGGTTGTGTAAAACCATCGGAAATCACAGATATTTACATTATGATTCACAACTGCAGCAAAATTACAGTTAAGAAGTGGCGATGAAGATAATTTTTTGATTGCGGGGGCGGGGGGGGGGCAGGAGGTCAGCACAGTATGAGGAACTGTATGAAAAGGTTGCGGCTTTGGGAAGGTTGAGAACGACTGCTGGGGCATCACAGGCCAAGTCCGTGCTCTGAGTGCCTGTGCCTGCCCTTTTAATGTAAGATTCCAGTGGGGATGTCAGGTCCATACCCGTAGCCCAAAGCCACTCAGTAGTTCCACTTTCACGTGACTTCCAATGAATTTGCCCTTCAGATCATGGCTCCATATATCAACAAGGGATCCACATGGCTCGATTCTAGAATGTCACTCCAAAGCTTACGTGGTGTGATTGGCTTGTCATTATTCGAAAGACAGTTAAAAAATAAAACAAACAAACAAACAAACAAACCACCTCAGCCAACTTTACTGGTACTGCCTGAATGTAGATAGATTAGCTAAGTCCATATGTTATTTCTTCTTCTTTTTACCAGGGGTTTGGTAGATGTATGGCTGGGGTTTCTGTCAACTTGACACAGCTGCAGTCATCAGAGAGGAAGGAGCCTCAGTTGAGGAAATGCCTCCATGAGATCCAGGTGGAAGGCATTTTCTCAATTAGTGATCAAGACGGGGAGGGAGGGTCCAGCCCTTTGTGGGTGGGCCTTTGCTGGGCTGGTGGTCCTGGGATTTGTAAGAAAGCAGGCTGAGCAAGGCAGGGGGAGGAAGTCAGTAAACAGCACCACCCCTCCAATGGCCTCTGCATCAGCTTCTGCCTCCAGGTTCCTGCTTTGTTTGAGTTCCGGTCCTGACTTCCTTTGGTGATGAACAGCAAGGTGGAAGTGTAAGCCGAATAAACCCCTTTGATCCGACTAAGACAGTAGGGCGAGCTTATAATTCCTTAATCTTAGAATTCCTTAACGTGAAAGAGATCTAGGCAAGGTGGTGGGGTGCATAAGGGTCGGGTTTGAGCTGGGCGTGGTTGCACATATCTGCAATCTCCGTACTTAGGAAGCCGAGACAGGAGGATTGCCTAGTGTTCCAGTCCAGAATGGGCTACAAAATGAGACTCTGTTTCACATTCCAAATGAAAAACGGAGCAGATGTGTCTAATGCACAAAGTAGCTGTTTAAAACCAGCCACTAGGCAGCTTTGAAAGTGGACTAAGAGGCCAGGGAGGTTTTATTTCAGGAAAACTGACTTTAAAACCATCCATTTCCCCTCTGTATATGTGTATCCTGTAATTTTGCTTTTGAAACCTTCCAGTGGGCCTCCTTCACCAATGAGCATTGGTGCATGGTATTTTCTAAGATCCCAAGATGAACTAACTCCCAGGAAAAAGAATAAAGAATTGACTGAAATTTGCTACATAAAAAAAAAAAAAAGATGGAAAAGATGATGAAAAACGGGGCACACAACACTTTGAAGGGCTGAGGGCTCTCTCCTCTCTGCACAACTTGGCCTGCACGAGCTTGTATTTTTTTGCTAAAGCTTAACTAAATTGTTTAGACATCTCTAATGGTTGGGTATCCATCTACTGTACCCAGCTGATTCATGTGCTAGATTTCCAAAGAACAGTCCTTTAATTACTTTGTATGAATCGAGAGTGGCTAATTTTGTGCTAACAATTGCTGTGTGAGGTTCTCGGCAGCCTAGGGAGATAAAAAAAAAATATCCATTTCCCCAAGAAAAGAGCTCCCGATTCTGTGAAATACAGTGGAACTCAGTTCCATAACTGCTCCAGCTACAACACTGGCAATTTATGAAGCCATTCTTCCTTTTATTTTCTTCCACAAACCATCCAGCATGTTATGAAGACAGGGATATTATGGTTTTGAGAGAAGGAAGCAGAAGCTCAGGGATTTTGAGGACTTGGGCCCAGAGGCATTCAGTAAGAAAGCGGTAATAATAAGAGCTCCAGTGTGTGGAGTGTGCTGGGCTTTCTGAGTACTTTTAGAAGTGCTTTCCACATATTAAAATTTTAAATGTTCACATTAGTCCTGGGAGGGAGGCGCTGCTATCATCACATTTTACTCCTGGGGATGCCGAGGCACAAATACGCTAAGTAACATATTTGAGATCATGGGAAGTGTGGAGCCCAGATGTACTTGGCCTGGTTTGGTTTTTTCTTTTTTTCCCAGTGATCGAGTCCTTACCCATGCATTTGGCTTTTGGTTCAGGGCTCGAGATGCTCACAACAATGCCCCATAGCTGTGTAGCTCAGGAGGATGAGTGTGGAGTTGGGTAGCCCACTTGGTTCAGCGGTCAGGACCATTAGTGTATGTTTTAACCCATGTCTAACACCGAGAGAAGGGAGTGGGCCGATACCTCTTAACCTGATCTGAATTCAGATCTAATTCCGTTTCCACACCTTGTCTTTGTTCACTCCTCACTCCCACAGGCTCATTGCTGCTCCTGGGTCTATCTCCCTGGGACTTCATGGTCATTTGTGTGTCAAATGACTTGTTCACTGTCACTCTCCGCGCCTTTGGAGCTGTGTGTAGGTGATACCTGTGACTGACAATGCCCTTCTGAAAGCCACAGAATTCATTGTTCTCTGTCGAACATTCCCACATGGCCCGCATGGCTCTGTGGTTCCTGTATTCTCACACCTGATTATGTATGTTGATACTGTGTTCTCAAGCCCTCTCCATCAGATGGTTTGAGGCAGCAGGTTCTTGGTTGTTTGTTTGTTTGTTTGTTTTGTTTTTAATATGAGTACACAGTAGCTGTCTTCAGACACACCAAAGAGAGCATCAGAACCCATTACAGGTGGTCGTGAGCCACCATGGGATTTGCTGGGATTTGAACTCAGGACCCTTAGAAGAGCAGTCAGTGCTCTTAACCGCTGAGCCATCTCTCCAGCCCCATTTCATTTTGTTTTTAATGCTGTCTGTCTGTCTGTCTGTCTGTCTTTGTGTGAGTGTGTGCCATGATGTGTTTGTGGAGGTCAGAGGACAAAATTTTTTTTCTTTCTCTTTTTTTTCTTTTTAAATTTATTTACATCCTAAACCCTGCTCCCCCTCCAGACCCTTCCCTCACAGAGCCCCTCCCCTTCTCCTCTGAGAGTGTGTCTCCCGGTCCCCTCCACAATCTCTGTCAGATTTGGCGCTTCAGAGGGCAACTTTGTAAGATTCAGTTCTCTCCTTCCATTCTGTATTCTGAGGCAGGGTCTCTATTGTTTCTGTTATTGTGGGGGACAGACCTCTAGTCTCTTGAGCCCTAGTTCACCATAGGGGGACTGGGACTGGGACTGAAGACTACCCCCATGGCACTCACTCTGTTGTACTTGAGCTCTGGGGATGAACTCAGGTGGTCAGAGTTGTGTGACAAGCATGCTTGATCCACTGGCCCATTTTGTCAGCCTGAGTTCGGTACCCTTCATTTTCTTCCATTTCCAGTTCTTTTATAGTCTAGCTTGGCTTCAGATGCATGCTCTTTCTGTGTTTACCTCCCCTGAGAGCATTTCTATACCTAAGTGCTCAAGCCTGATTCTGTGTGCACTGTGTGCATTCTGTCACACATAAGTCTCCTTCCTTGTCATGGCCTTCCCAGAAGGCTGTTGTTCAGAGTGTACTTAGTTGCTTTTTGTGTTTTTTTTATTACACCTCTTTTTGTTGTTTTTGTTTTGTTGAGAAAGGTTTTCTCTGTGCAACAGCACTGGCTTGGAACTCAATTTGTAAGCCAGGCTGGCCTCCAGCTCACAGAGATCTGCCTGCCTCTGCCTCTTGAGTGCTGGGATTAAAGGTATGAGCCACCATGCCTGGCACAGTATACCTATTTTAAAATTGGCTTATTATATTGTCTAAATAATAGTATGTGTTTTGGGGTTGAAGAGATGGCTCAGTGGTTAAGAGTTTTGACTGCTTTTCTGAAGTTCCTGAGTTCAAATCCCAGCAACCACATGGTGGCCCACAACCATCTGTAATGAGATTTGACACCCTGAAGACAGCTACAGTGTACTTACATATAATAAATAAATAAATAAATAAATAAATAAATCTTTTAAAAAAGAATATGTTTTTTCCCTTCCTTTTTCTTTTCTCTTTTCTTTTCTTTTCTTTTCTTCCTTCTTTCCTTCCTTCCTTCCTTCCTTCCTTCCTTCCTTCCTTCCTTCCTTCCTTCCTCTTCTTTTTTTTTCCTTTTTGAGATAAGCTGGCCTTGAACCCAGTTTGTAGTTGAGCCTGGCCTTGAACTTCTGAAACTCTTACCTCTGTCTCTTAGGAGTTGGGATTATAACCAAGTGCTGTCATGCCTAACTTAACATGTCATTGTTTTATTAGCATTGAAGTTACTTTTTTAGGTACTTTGAGGAACATTGAGATTATTTTTCTTTTGAATCTATCCAGTTCTAAATACAAGTATCTACATACCATTTTCCTTTATTTTTAACAGTCATTTTATAACCTTTTGTTGAATTTCTAAAACTTTTTACTGTGAGTTTCTATCGTTACTTCATTATTTTTTCCTTCTACATTTCTTTATTATTTGAGCCAAGCAAGACTCACAGTGAAGCCCAGATGGACTTGGAACTTACCTGCTTCAGACTGGCCTCAAGTTCATGGCAGTCCTCCTGCCTCAGCCTCCCAAGTATGAGATGATAGGCATGACCTTCCACACATAGCCCTTCTACTAGATGTAGAATTATTTAACACTTTATCTAAATTATATCTGAATTATTTAAAAATTTTCAATGATTTTGAATTTTTAATGTACTCGGGACCTTAATTAACCTCTAGTTAATGCTACTAAATTTTAGGTTATGTTAATTTATTGTGTAGACAGCTTACACTTTTTATAATTTTACCATTTTTACTATTATTGTTTACACTTTTTGTTATCTTACAATTTATACTTTTTACTATTATTACTGTTCCTACTTATTACTTTATGCCATTGGATAGAACTTTTAGTACAATGTTCCCCAAGTTCACAGAGCTGTATCTGTTAAATTATGCATTCTGATACATTGTAGTATGTCTGTGTGGTACAAACCTACTTATCTTTATACTCACTTAGTAGTAAATGTAGCACAAGTGTAGGCGTAATTCATTGTTTCCTCCCTTCATTTCTTCCTGTCTGTCTGTCTGTCTGTCTGTCTGTCTGTCTTTCCATTTCCCCCCCCTCTCCTTCTCTTCTGTAATTTGTCCTCTTTAACAACTAAACAATGTACTGTTGCAGAGTATACTGTGTGTACAATTTCCCATTGGTAATTTTTGCATCTGGAACGAGTGTTAAAATTTAATTTAGTCTACAAATTAAATGTAGTGTATACCACTGCACATGTATTTATAGATTTATATTATGGTTTAAGGAAACATTCTCCAAATAAGCCTCCCTCTCAGTCAGAAGATAAACTTCAAATGATATGTATATTGAATCACATACTAATAGAGGGAATCTTCCTGTGCTTGCCATCCAACCATGACCAATTAATGGCTCATGGAGTCTCATGTATACCGTACATGCTTCCCTTCTGCAAATGGGATGTTTAGAAGCCAGTTGCAGATATTATGACATTCATCCTGAAATATTTCATGGCTTATCTTAAGAATATAAAGTCTGCTTTTAGAAACTCAAAAATACCATTATGTTTTTAACAATTAGCAGTAATTCCTTAATTGTAGTGCAGATACATAGTTCTCAAATGTCTGACTCAGAAAATTTTCTTTACATCTTTGTTTTAATACAGATGCACCTAACACCCCCTTGCAGCTAGTTAATATGTCTTTTAGACTTTGATTAATCCCAGAGCCCCACCTTTTTCCACTTTCAGTTCTTCTGTTGAAGAAAGCCTGTGATAAATTTTCCTTTATTTATTTATATATTTATTTATTTTTATTTAAGGTTTGCTAATGACATCTTGTTCTTTTACTCATTTTATGTACTGTAACCTGGCACCTGGTTGTCAAGCTGTGCTGTCCAGTCAGATGCCCACTAGCCATGTGGATCTCCTGTAAACTAAACACAAATCAAGGTGCAGATTGAGTTCTTTAGTGGCCCTGGGAGCATTTGGGCAGCTGAATGGCCACATGTGGCAGTAGGGACCCTTTGGATGGCATCATTATAGAGGCTTGATCTCGAGGCTGGCTGGGACCTCTGGTTTCTTTCTCTCCTCTTCCCAAGAGCAATGTACTGGCGACATTGCAGTCTTCCATCTGTGAGAGGGAGGGCCGTCCAGTATGTGGACGATCACAAATGGCTACAGAGTCTTTGCTGACTTCTGGGCCAGGTCTTTCCCTGATGAGAATCTCCCTGTAACCTAAGCCAGTGTTCCCACAAAGGGAGTCAGAGAGGGGGGCTGGGAGGGGAGCAAATAGGAGTCGCCTGTAATCAGCATTTTATTACCATCCTCAGGAAGTAGGAATAGGGAAAAAAAGTGGGTTGGAGCAAGGAAAGTTAATTATGTGAGGTTGTTTGACAGGAAATTACTAAATACAAACAGACAGAAGAAGCACATTTGAAAGCAGGGTAGGAAATCTCAAGCCACTCCACTGGGTGCATTCAGACCCCAAAGCAAGTTCTGAAAATAGTAGATTAAACAAAAGCCATCTTATCTGGTAAAAGCATTTCAAAGGCAAAGGGGAATTTATATATCGGGCAGCTCGTCTTAAAATAAACCGATTTTGTTGATAGTACTGCAAATTTAATTGTGGGAAATCCCCTTCAGATGTCTAAATTTACTTTGTAAATGTTTTGAATTTATTTTAAGTTTGACATTTCAGCTCTGTGAAGGAAGGTGTGTGTGTGTCTGTGTGTATCTGTGTGTCTATTTATCTGTGTCTTTCTGTATGCATTGCATCTCTCTGTGAGTGTCTGTGTTTGTGTGTCTGTTCTTGAGTCTCTGTCTGTCTCTGTAGGTATGTCTAGATGTAGGTTTCTGTGCCTGTCTATGTGTATGTGTCTATATGTTTATAGATATGTTTATATACTTATATGTATGTCTGTATGTATATCTATGTGTATGTTTTTTGTAGGTGTGTGTTAGTGGGTCTCTGTGTGTGTGTGTGTTTGTGTGCTCATCTTACCCTGTAAAATCATGCATATCTGAATTAAACGAAAAGTATTTATATTTATGTTCCTTTGCAACATTTCAACATTCTTCTGAGCTTACTCTTTTTTTTTTCCTTTTGGTTTTTCAAGACAGGGTTTCTCTGTGTAGCCCTGGCTGTCCTGGAACTCACTCTGTAGACCAGGCTGGCCTTGAACTCAGAAATCCGCCTGCCTCTGCCTCCCACGTGCTGGGATTAAAGGCGTGCACCACCACTGCCTGGCTGTGAGCTTACTCTTGATAATAATTCCAAGGACACTGTATCAGCCAACCATGAAGAAGCAAGAAAGTGTGTCATATAAATTATTTACTTCCAACTTTATATATTTGAAAATATTTTACTTTTTCTGTAATTATTAGCCTCAGTTTATTTAACATGGCTGTGAAGTAAATGGACAACATTTTGATCATTGTTGCAGGTAAACAGTGTTTTCATTTAAATGACTGGAATAACTGGGACATGGAGCCTTCTAGCCTGATTTCCATCTGGCCTTCTAAGGGTCAGCTTCTGGAATCTCAGACAGGAGGAAGAGGGAGGACTGCTGAATAACCTGACCCTTTTAATGAAGGTTGTCATTTTTGAAAAACTAAAAATCTATATGCACGGACACGCACATATGGACATAATTATCTATGGCGTTTCTAAGCAAAAGATGAAGACAGCTTATTTTCTGAATCTTTATAGTGGGATTCTTTAAAGGCATTTTTTTTTTAATAGTTGAAATGAGTTATATCGTAGAAACTGGACGGCTGGAAAATTGCACAGTCTGTGGGTAAAGTTACACATTCCATGCTAGTTCAAAGAGACAGCAGTATTTTGAAAACATCAATGGAGCTCAAAGTCTGCATTCCTTTTGAGGGGCCAACACCTGTGGGAGGAAGGCAGGCTGTTCCCATTTGTCCTTCAGCTGGTAGCAGGGAGAGGTACTTCAGAGGTTGTAATGGTTTTGTAGGGATCTATGTGCCAGTGTCTCCTGAATGCACCTGCCCTGTCCCTGTGGTCAGAGGGGGGAAAACAAGGCGACAGGCAGAAATAGTCGAGGCATTCTTCCCACCCTTTGCTGAGAGCTTGCATTGCACACTGCCGAATCCCAAGGTAATAGATGGTGGGTGGAGGAGATGTGAAAGCAGCCACACAGCCTGCTGAACAATCAAAGCTGCCATTTCCCGGGTCCTGGGAAACCCCGGGCAGATATATTAGCACACTTAGCCCAAGTCCTCTGTGAGTAGTCTTCAAGAATAAAGACTTCATTGATGTTACAGATGGGTTCTCATCATGCATGAATAATTCCTGAGTGTGGAATTAGCTGCCTGGAGTGGTAATTCCCCTCCTTTAGACCACTCCTATCACTCCAGCACTTGCTTGTAGTTCTTGAAGAACTAAATACACAATTCAGTGGCTCTACATGAGATATTCCTTCTGAATAAAGTGTGAGTTAGCCCACAAAGTTGTCTGGGATTCATTGATTGTGCATTCTGTTGTTCCACAATCACTTCCGGGTTGTCTGTGATAAGGCAGGGCATGAGGTCAAGGTTGGAAATGAGTTGCTGGTCCTCATACAGATATGCACATGCTCAAACGTACATTCATAGACTCATACCCAGGCACACAAACACTGGATGTGACCTTGAGGCTGGAAATGAATTCTTGCCTCTCCCCATGGACCTAGTGGCTTATAGTCATGGTGCGTTGTAATCCCCCAGCTGACAGGGTTTTGTTTTTTTGTTTGTTTTTTTGTTTTTGTTTTCTGTAAGTTAAAGAGTTTTTCTAGATGACCCACAAAATTCTGTTCAGTGCCCATTTTATTTTGGTTACATTCTTTGGTGGTACAATGGTTCTAGGTATTTATTTATCTGTATACATCTATCTATTTGGTTTTTCCAGACAGGGTTTCTCTGTGTAGCTCTGGCTGTCTTTGAACTCCCACTCTAGACCAGGTTGGTCTCAAGCTCAGAGATCTGCCTGCCTCTGCTTCCTCAGTGCCAAGTGGTTTTACTTATTTATTCTTAACATTTATTTTTATAATGTGTGTGTGAGGGAGAGAAGAGGGAGGGAAAGAGGGAGGTAGGGGGAGAGAGAGAGGGAGATGATTGTGTAGATACCAGTGGAGACCAGAAGAGGGTGTTAGAGCTTCTGGCACTTGCCTGTTGGTATCCTTTATAGGTGCTGGGAACTGAACTCAGGTTCCCCGTAAGACTAGCAAATGCTCTCACCCTTATCTCCAGCTCTGGTTAAATATTTTTATTTCTGTGACCCAACTTTGTGCTCCTGTGAATTCATGAGTATGGCTGGAGCAGTCAAACAGCTTAGCTGTTTATGGGAAAGTTAGAATCAGTGCTTTGATTTCCCCCTGGGGCTGCTTTTCCTCAGTTTCTACCACTGCGTATCTTCACCTTCTTCCTGCCTCTCATGTGCATGCAGTTTCCTGAGACTTGGGAAAGCATGGATTTCCACAGATGTTGGAAAATCTTCAAACTGTGCCAAGCTCTGGTCTTCAACACAGAGGACCATTGTTCTGTGTGCTTGCTCCTTTGCTAACCCCAACCTTGAGGCAGCTATGGTGATTTTCCCTTGGCTTTCTGAACTGCAGAACTGTGGTTCAGATCTGTATTGCTTAAGATGAGTCCTCCACATTCAGTACTCCTGGTAATGTCAATGGACTCAGCCACTGTGTCTGGGGTTGGTTTTTGTAAACAAGCATCACATTAGAACATGGACAGGTTCCTCTATGTCTTTGGCTGTTTATGGGCTGTAGGATGCAGCTAACTCATCAATGCACAGTCTGGCTCACATAGTCTCAAATACTTGCTACCTAGCTCACTGTCATAGAAACATATAAACGTAATTGCCTTTCTCTCTCTATCTCTGTCTCTTTCATTCTTCACAGAAACATAAACTTAAAAGCCTTCCTCTCTTTCTTTCTTTCTTTGTGTGTGTGTCTCTGGATATACACTTTTAATTTTTTAAAAGAATTATTTATTTTATTTTATGTATATGAATACACTGTAGCTATCTTCAGACACACCAGAAGAGGGCATCAAATCCCAGTACTGATGGTTGTGAGCCACCATGAGGTTGCTGAGAATTGAACTCACGACCTCTGGAAGAACAGTGAGTGTTCTTAACCTATTAGCTGTCTTTCCAGCCATATTTTTTTTCCAAAGACGGGGTTTCACTGTAAAACCCAGGCTAGCCATGAACTCATGGCAGTCCTCCTGCCTTATTCTCCCAGTAATGGAATTATAGCAGTGTGCCCTACTCTAGCTTTTAAGATATGTTACAATATAATGCATGACCTTTCTTTTAGAAACTAATAGTTTAGCCCCTCGCCCCTTAATGTTAGTCTATGGTGTGTGTGTGTGTGTGTGTGTGTGTGTGTGTGTTTCAAAGGTTGACACTGGATGTCTTCTTCTATGGCTTTGGATCTTACATTTTGAGATAGAGTCCCGCACAGAACCTGGAACTCACTGATTCCCCTAGGCTGGCTGGCCAGCAGGTTCTATGAAGCCTCTGGTCCCCACTTCTGCAGTCCTGGGATTAGAATACCCATAGTGCCTGGCTTTTCTTCCCACTGTGGATGCTGGCGCTCAAACTCAGCTTCTCGTGCTTGTGTAGCAATGCACTTGACCAGCTGAGCGCTCTCTCCTGCCTCTTGTCTGAGGGAGGGGAATTGTCAGTGTGTAATGCTTCTGATACCTGCCATGTACAGAACAGGGTGTGGCAGACAGACTCCCAGCCCTTTGCTGGAGTTCATGTCTGTCGGCTGGGTGCCCAGTCGAGCACCTCACATTGCTAAGGAGGCGTTGTTTTGTCTTACTGGGTGCCTCGTCCTGTGGAACATGAGCTCTTGTCAGGGTGAAGTTGAAGGTTCCATCTGTGGAACGTGAGCCCAACCAGGCATCCATCCAGAGGCTCTTTGATTTTGGACTTGCCTCCAGAAATGTAAGGAATCAATTTCATTATTTGTAAAGTACCCAATCTAGGGAATCTAAGGTTTTGTTGTTGTTGTTGTTTTTTTGTTTTTTTGTTTTGTTTGCACTAACAGACTCTTATACTGGTGGTGTGTTTTTCCTTAGGTGGGACGTTTGAAGCCTCTGAAGATGGTCTGTGGGTTATAGTCCAGAAAATGGTGACTGGTGGGTGGGACCCAGCCAACACAGTCTGACCTCCCCCACCTCAGGGTGCTCCCCTAAGCTCTAGATTGGTGGCCAGTGGAAATACTAGGCAGTTAGCAGCTCCCCCGTGAAGGTCAGGTCAGTGTAGGGTTTGTCCCTCCCAGCGCAGATGTTCACTATCCCCCATTCCCCCCCCTTCTCAGGCTTTCTTGGTTCCTGGCCCTGCCTTCCTTGGTGGTGTCTACCCCTTCCGGTGGCACTTCATAGCACCCTTTCTTTCTTCCCAAGGGATTTTATAATTATTAGAGATAAAGACAGGAAGTCTGTAATGAAGTACCAACTCTCATGTATGCCAGATTCTCTCTCTCTCTGCCTCAATCCCCCCCCCCCCAGACTGACAGACATACATCAAAGGGCAGCCTCAGAACTGTGCTGGTGAGGGCTCTTTTCCCAGGCCTCCCACATCCTGCCCCACTGCAGTGGATAGACAAAGTGGGGCTCAGCACACTTTTCAGGGACACTGCTTTTGCTCAGGAATCCAGGACTCTGCCTGGCTGTATGGGAATGTTAGCTCACATCTGTTCATAAACAGCTCTAGGAGGCCTGGGTTAAATTACTACAGACCACTGCCAGCCCTTCCCCAGTAATCCTCTAAAGATGGCAGGTAAAGATAGACCGAGGAGGGGCAGGGCCTTGTCTAACAGCCCTGTATCAAATAGCCAGAGAGCTGGAGAGTCGGGTTGCTTCAGGAATACCCTAATCTTGATTGTATTGTTTTTCCTGTCCCAGAAGGGAGGGTTTACTCTGGGAGGTGGGAGGAGTGTCAGGGGCTGGGGTTGCTGGCACCCTGCAAGGAAAACCCACAGACAACTCGTTCCATTTGGAAGTCTCAGCAGAAATGGCCAGTGGACAGGCATGTCCCTGTTCCTGATCCTTGCAACTGTGGGACACACACAGGCTGGCAAGTGTCCTGGAGCTGCAGGGGAGGGGCTGCTGTCACCAGGGAGGGAAACCGACTCTGGGCTTTGTGGCATTCTGGAATCACTATCCCAGTGCACACAGGGCAGGTGACCACAGGTGGGACAGGGGTGCGTGTGACCCGTCTCCTGCTGTGTTGGCAGCTCTCAGAAATGTCCACAACAGCTCAGGGATTTATACTTCCTGTCCGGCCTCTCAGGGCTTCTGTGGATATACTTAGCAATTATAATACTGGTTTGGGAATTTCCCTAGGATGGGCCAGGACTTGTTTCCAAAATAACACCTTTCAAAGCAGCCAGAGCCTTTAAAAAATTAGATAATTGTGTGATATTTATAAAACGAATTACATTGTGTTAACAATGTCTGTGCAGATGGTTCCGAGGCTGCAGTAAATAACACCTTATGACTCATTAAGGGCAGCCAGAGAAAGGGCTTTCTAGAAGAGTTATTACTGCACAGCTGAGTCTTTACCCCATCCCTCCCCCCCAAAAGTAGGCAACTCTCAAAGTAGATAAGTACATTTGTGAGGCAGAACGATTAGCTATGGTGTGCAGGGGGCGGGGGTGGAGCAGGGAACCCTGTCGGATTGTCCGGATTCATTCACTCACCCACGAGGATTGTTGTAAACATGCTTAGCACCGCATACCAAGAGTCAGAAAGATGATGTTGTGTCCCTCCTGCTGGTGAGGGAGGCAGATGCATAAACAGATAATTGTCTTACAGTGAGTTAAGTGCTAACAGACGTGGGGAAGAAATGTCATAATGGTATGAGGGCTATCAGTTTACAGTGGAGTTGGGGAGGGGGACAGTAGCTCCTCAGAGGATGTCACATTTAAGAAATATGCAAGGGAGAGAATTCTGTAAACAGAAGTGGGCTTCCTTTGGATTCTCTTACTAACTTTCTAGTACCCCAGGACCTTTGCATGTGTTCTCCAAGTTGTCCAGTATCTGTGGTGTGTGTGTGTGCTCGAGTGCACCACAGTGGGTACGGAAGTCAGAAGATGGTCTCTGGTGGTGGGTTTCCTTTTCCACCCTGTTTGAGGCAGGGTCTGTTCC
Organism: Mus minutoides; assembly: GCA_902729485.2. Lineage (NCBI taxonomy): Eukaryota > Metazoa > Chordata > Mammalia > Rodentia > Muridae > Mus > Mus minutoides. The sequence continues at coordinate 564,849 of LR750291.1, read as the reverse complement.
GGTTTGCTGCAGCTGCACAGACCACACTAGCTGGCCCAAACACTTCCAGGATTCTCCCAACTCTGTCCTCCAGGAGCTCAGGGATTACAGGCCCACAGGACTGTGACCCACTTTATTCCTGTTCTGGGAGTTGGAAGTCAGGATCTCAGCCTTGTGTGTGAGCAATGTCCTCAGTGAGCCAGCTTCCATCTTGTTCACACTGGCTCCAGTTGTCCCCTTGTGTCCTCTCAGCGGGCTTGCTTACCTTTGCTGCTCCTAATCCACCTGCTTGGAAAACTTTTTTTTTTTTTTTTTTTTTGGAGACCTGGTTCCACCTGACAGAAATGAGATGCTGCGCTACCTCTTTGTCAGGAGAGCCTGAGTTCTCAGGCTCAAGATCAAGCCTCACTCACTAGGTGCTTCTCCTTCCTACCATTGCCACTAGCAGGGATACACTTTTCCTCTTTGCATGCTTATTTGCATTATGTGCTTTTCCAACGGACAGAGCCTACCTGTCTTTGTTCAACCTTTTCTTTTTTTTTTCTCTTCCAGATAAACTTGTGTTAAATGCATTGGATGAAGGGCATTGCAGTTGTGTAAACAGCACCAGTCAGAGAATGCCTAGTGGCTGGATTTTGTGGTTTGAATCTCAAGTATTCCCATCATATTTGTGCCTTAGATGTCTGTTGGGTCCAGCAGCATTGGATCATCCAATGGCACTGAGATTTCGAGACTGAGGGACTCTTAGGTTGTAGGGCCTAGTTGGCATAAGTAACTCACTTGGGATGAACCTTTGAAGGGTGTACCTGCCTCTGGTTCTGGTCCTCCTTTTGGTCTTCTGTGATAAGAACAGTCACTGCAACCCTTCTGCACTGTCCCAGGTTGGGCTGTGTGTCCTGCCTTTTCTCTGTGATGTACCTGCACGGTGAAACCGTGAGCCCCAAAGAAGTTTTTCCTCTACTGGTTGCTCTGTCACAGCACTGTAGGAATAGCTAGTGCTCTAGGCATGCTGGATCTTGAGGTGTGTGGTTTGTAGAAGGGTGAAGATTAACCCATTGAAGATGCTTTGAAGATCTAAGTCTCTGTTTATGTATTAACTCATTTAATATTTTTATGTATTAAGAGAAAGATCAAAGGTCTACCTCTTAATTACTAAATTGTCGTTATCAGGTAATATAAGTTGATACATGGTAATAAAGTATTATCAAAATTATTTGCCAGAGGCCTTATGTCTTAGATATGTTCTTTTAAAATTGTAGTCTGGGCTGAGCAGGTCTAGGACTTCCCACTAAGACAGAAGACCTGAGTTTGATCCCACAAGAAGAAAGGAAAGAAATTGACCCCCACAAATTGTTCTTTGACCCTCACACACACCATGAAACATATGTGCCAAAGTATGTACACACACACACACACACACACACAAATACAATTAAAAACTGTGGTCAGGATGCTGGATGCTGGCCTACTTAAATGCTCACTGTATAAGCTTGAGGGCCTGAGTTTGGATTTCCAGTATCCGTCTCACACACACACACACACACACACACACACACACACACACTGCTAGCCCTGGACACGTAGAAATGAGAGAATCCCTGAAGCATACTGGTCATTTGGCCTTACAGAATCCGTGAGCTTTACTTTCAGTTGAGAGACAAACACATAATAAAAAGAATAATAAAGCAATAGAGAAAGGTCTCAGGATGCATTTGTTATGTGTATTCAAACACAGAAAGGAACATATACACATATGCTGTACACAGATACACATGAACTGTGGTCATAGAGAATATACACTGCCTGTAATTGTCCAGCAGCAAGAGTTGTCATAAGGTTAACATGACACAGATCTTAGAAGTCAGGAGGCTGATTTACACAGTTTGACCTGTCAGTGTTCTTATGTGCACTGCTTTGGAAATAAAAGAGGTTGGGACAGAAGATTCTGTGTCCAACACTAAGAGCGTTCAGGCTGCCTGGAGAGTGAAGTGAAGAGTCCTCACACAAGGTTGTCTCCGAAGTGCTTCTCCTTTGCTTTCCTTCTTGGCCAGGTGGTGGGAATGTGAAGCAAACAGGCCCCCGTCCTGGGCTGGAGTGTGTAGGCCAGAGTTTGCAGACTGCAGTGGGACAGGACCTCCTCTGTCTGACCTCAGCAGGGAAGCTGCTTCCTTAGAGTTTTCTCTGGCCTGCACTCAGGGGGCTGAGCACAGCTTTCATTAGTCCAGCATTGCAAGAAGCAGTCAGAGATGCAAACCACCTCTAGTGCATCTTCCTAGCCCCAGAGACCTTGGGAATGAATATCTGCTCTGTCACTTCTGAGCTCAGTGTCCTAGTCGACGTGACGTGAGGTAATCCCCAAGTCTAACTCCTTGATTTATAATGTGAGGATGTTAATGCAAGCCCACTTTGATGGCAAGAAATGACAACTTAGCCTGTTGTAGATCAGGTGCTTGATAAAAGAGAAAATCTTTCTAGTTGGGGGAAAAAAAAAACCCGTTCAATTTTGCTTAAGAAAGTCCATATTCAGGCTGGGCGTGGTGGCGCACACCTTTAATCCCAGCACTTGGGAGGCAGAGGCAGGTGGATTTCTGAGTTCGAGGCCAGCCTGGTCTATAGAGTGAGTTCCAGGACAGCCAGGGCTACACAGAGAAACCCTGTCTTGATAAAACAAAAAACAAAAACAAAACAAACCAGAAAAATAAATAAATAAATAAAAGAAAGGAAAGTCTATATTCATAGGGGTTACAAAACTAATGGAGACTTTGAGTGAAAGAAAATAATTCCCCAGCTGGGGGAAATGGCTTAGCCAATAAAGTCTTGCTATATGAGGATGAGACCTGAATTTGGATCTTTATCACCCATACGAAGAAAGGAAAGTCTGCTGTAATCCCAGGCCTTGGAAGGCAGAAGGACCCATGAGTTTCTATTTCAGGAAAGAATCTGTCCTGAGACATTTAAGTTGGAAAATGGCAAGAAGGCAGCCTGTGATGAGCTCTAGCTTCTACAGAGATGTTCACATATATGCATGTGCACCCTTACACACAGATACATGAGTGCAGGCCCACACAAGTAGAGAGGCATGTGCACACATATACGTGTGCACCCTTACACACACATAACATGAGTGCAGGTCCACACATGTAGAGATAGAGGAAGGAAGAGGGAGGGAGAGAATGAATAATTTGTTAAACTGGATTTTGAGATGTAATATGACTTTCAAAAAAAAAAAAAAAAAACACCCTCTTGTTATTAAGTCAGTATCCCAGAAACTAGAGGACAAGGCTTAATGCTTAAAATAGAGGACATTTAAAACTTGTTTGGAGGTAAGAGGCAGACCTGTAAGAGTAATGTCTCCATTCCTGGATCGAAAGGTAAGAGTCCACTTCTGCTCTAGTATGAGCTTTGGATGCTGCATGACCATGACCTTTTCTGTTCAGAGCCTTATCTTTATGGCTAGAGAAGATACTTGGGTTTTGGGGTGGTGGTAGTGGTGGCTAACCTTTTTTTCTTTTTCTTTTTCTTTTTCTTTTTCTTTTTTTTTTCTTTTTCTTTTTCTTTTTCTTTTCTTTAAAAAGATTAATTCATGTATATGGGAATTTTTTTGTCTGCATGTCCATCTGCACACCAGAAGATGGCATCAGACAGTTGTGAGCTGCCATGTATGTGCTGGGATTTGAACTCAGGACCTCTGGAAGAGCAGTGAGTGCTCTTAACCACTGAGCCATCTCTCCCGCCCCACTTGGGCTATTTCTAACCTGCAGAGGCAACGTTAGTTCATATGCCCAATCTCTTCTGCTCATCAAGAGTGAGGTTCAATCTAAAGAGTATATTTCAACTGTCTCGAGATTTTATTAAATAAATTGTTTTATTTCTTAATAAGCTAGACCTTTGTAACTCAGTACGCATGGATTTTGTTTCTGGAACTTGGAAGATTTTCTGTTTCTTTTTTAAAAAGTGCACCGTTGTGGTTTGAGATCATTGTAGCCTTCTGCAAAAGTTTAATTCTGTGGATATTTATGCAAAGTCTTTAATGTATGGCCCCGTTGTGCTAATTGACAAAACAGAGTATGAGAGTACAGCCTAGGTATTGTCCCAGTGAGGTTCTGAAAAGTCCGACCAAACAAATGACAATCCTGAGTGAGCTTTTTGGTGCTAAGAGCAGAGTTGGTTAAGATCCCCGCTCTGGTCCTAGACCTAGCATATACTCTGGGATGTCATAAGAAAACATTAGGACATAAAATATATCTAGATAAATGTTTCTTAAAGGAACTTAAAATGGGTTTTAAATAAAGACAGATTTAAAATTTTCATCCTATTTATTATTAGTCTGTTTATATGAATGTGCATTTGTGCTTGAGTGAATGAATGAAGTGTGTACTGTGGTTCATGTGCACATGAAGACTAGCTGTGGAAATGGGCTCTTTCCTTCTGCTATGAGGTGATGTCAGGTCTTGAGGCTTGGTGGCATGGGCCTTCACCCTCTGTCTGGCCCAGGTTTTTGGTTCCTTTAACTTGATATTAACCCTTTGAAGGATGCATACCTGGCTAATGTTTTCCAGTAGACTGTCTCTTCATTCAGTTCAACAAGCTTTTTCTTTTTTCTTTTTCTTTTTTTTTGGGGGGGGGGGGTCTGGGATTGTTTTCTTCCCATTCACAATTTCTTCAGACATTCTGTTAGTAAGGATTTTTTTTTCTTTCTAATCATATTTAAAGTAATGAATTTATTAATTCACACCCCACACACCCAATTTCCCCTTTAGTTTTAGAAGGTATTTTTGGATATTCTTTAAAGTATATTTAAAGGATATTCTTTGTTTTAGTTCATTGAAAGTATTTGTTTCTAATAATAAGTATCCTGGTTGCTATCTGTCCTCGAGTAGTCTGTTTGTCTTACTATTATTCAGAAATAGTCTTTCCCACACATACTCCTGTGTGGTTATCTTAGATATCTTGTCTTCCCCCACATCCTTCCCTCCCCCTCCCCCACCAGTTGTATGTGTGTGTGTGGTTTTTGTTCTTGCTGGTATATTTATTTGGTTTGCTTTGGGGCAGGGAGCAGGGTTTGGATTTTTGAGACAGAGTTTCTCAATGTAGCTTGGAATTAGCTCAATGTGTTCTGGAATTAGCTTTGTCTTCCAGGCTGGCCTCAAACTCAGGAGAGTTGCCTGCTTCTACCTTCTGATTGGATTGAAGGCATCCCTCACCACACCCAGCTTCATTTTCTCCAGTTTGAAGATCTCACTTAGTGTTCCAGCAGTTTTGTTGTGACACTCTGGGTATGAGCTTTCTTGTTTCTCTCATACTCGAGGTGTTTATAGCATGTTTTGAATCTGGCTTGATTTTCTCCATTGGCTTTGGTAAACTGTCTGCCATGATCTCCTCAGAGATTGCTTTAATTCCATTCTCTGCTTTGGGGTTCATTTTCCTTGTGTTTGAAACTGTGTTTCAGCACCGGTGAGATTACACAGTTGCTATTGGAGGTTAGCTGCTAAACCTGACAACTTGAATTCAATCTCTGGGGCCGAAACTGTGGAAGGAGAGAACTGACCCTTGTTAGTTACCCTCTGACCTCCACATATACATTGCATGTTCATACACCACAGACACACATATGCACACTCACACAAACAACATATATAGGCATCTACCATACTCACACACCACACGCACACAATGTAGTGAAAAGACACAGTGTTCCATCAGTCATATCTTCTTTTTCTCTCTATGCTTTAATTTTTAATGGATATTTTCTTCTGCAATATCATCTGCTTCACTTTCCTCTCCTCTATACATGATATTCAGTAGTCCTCATCCTTTGACTGTGTTCCTACCAGGGCTTATATTTCAAATCACAGAATATGTCTTTGATTGTCTTATACTATATCATCTGTAGTTTGTTGTTTGATTATGAGACATATTAGTCACAGTGACTCTAACGTTCCCATTTATTAACTATTATGTCTCAATTCCCTATGGGTCTGTTTCTGAATTTTCTCTGGATTTTTGGCTCGTTCTTATTTTTGTAAGCATAGTTGATTCTCATGACTACAGGGGCTATTTATTAAAAACACAGAGATAGTATTTAGCTGTGGCTGATGTTATTTTCCTCCATAGAGGGGCACTTTGATCCAGGCAGGGGTTAAATTGTCCCCAAGATGCCCTTCGATTTTTCCCTGAGCCCTAGTCAGTTTCCAGCTTGGGCCCTTGGGGATCCTGCTGAAAGCTTGGGTTGTTACCAGGACCTCTTCCCTCTCAAAGGCCATGAACTCTTAATTTTTTTTCCCTATGTAGCTTTGTGAGTCTGGAATAAGCCCTAGTCAGTTCTTGAGTTTTTCCACTGTCTGTGGTGGAATCATCAAATGGGTTAAAGACAGGTCAAATGTCAGCTCTCCACAGTATTGACCCTTAAAGTCAAGGAGCCTGACAGCCCTCCAATGGCTGTGAGCAGAACCTATTTGGTCAGTTGTTTCCTTTCCTGGTCACTTCAGTCTGTGGTGGGAAGACTGGTCTGATCTACTCTCATCTACTTTATAGGAACAGAAGTTGAAGGATTTTAAAAATTCAGCCTACTCTTAACATGCTGTGATCCTTAATGCCGTCCTGTAATAATTTGAAATGACACACTGTCGGTCACCCTGGTTGTCACTTGGTTTATTAGAAATTCTTGAAGCTCTTGGAGATTTCCTTCTATAGTTATAATAAAAACACTGCAGCTATATCATGGTATTCATGCTTGAGACACAGCTTATATGTTTTACTTATATGATTGTATTTAAGCTTTACAACAGACAGCTGATGTCAAACATTTCAATTATATTCTCCAGGTGACTTATCTGTGGGTCTATTTAGTGAAAGAATTGTGTCTTATGTTAATTTATCTTTAGACAGGGAGATGAATACTCAGGAAAACTGGTATGAAGAGGAGGGAACATTGGAGAGCAATTTGAAAGGGCAGAATTTAGATTAGGGGATTTGGTGATCAGCTACTTACAGAATAGGGAAGAGAATAATTAATTTTGGTCACACTGAAGGAAGGTGACTTACCTTGTTTATTAGACAAAGAACTAAGTTTTTTTTCCCGGTCAATAAGGAGTACAGAACATTAGCAGTGAGCCCTCCTTCTGGGAGGGAATGAAAGTAAGCTGGACATGATTAGATATTTTCCAAGATACATAAGCAAACACCTCCTTACCCCATATAGGGCACCAATAAGAAGTCAAAGAAATCATTCTATTCCAGTGTAATTTGGAGAGCCAGTGAGCTTAGTTAGGGTTCTTTACAGGAGCCTAGATAAACTTTTTTTTATTTAATTAAAAAAAATTTTTTTTGCAGGAGTATAACGGCAACTTATGAGCAGTACACTATGAAAGAAAATGTCTCCTCCTTAGCTATCATTAACCTCTTATATGTCCTTAGAAGGAGGGACAGGGCCTTAATTCTTCTACATCCTTGAGGAGAGTTGAGGTCTCTTGCCCCTCTTCCCCAGCAACTGTTGCCTGCCTGCATTTGGGAGGGCAGAGGCCTCCTGGAGCCCCCTCCCCTGCTTCATGATAGAGACCTTGGTGGGCCCAATCTTGTTCGAGTCAGCTGCCAGTAGTCTCAGCTGCAGACAGTTAGAGAGGGCAACAGCTGTGTTATACTAGGGCACAGTGTCCACCACCACCATGTTTTAAGGAGAGCGGAAGAGAAGACAGGGCAGTCTTGAAAAACAGCCTAAAAGTAGAAGTAGCTGGCACACTCTCTTCCTTCTGCCCTGCCTAGTCTATGTGGACGGCTGAGTAAGTGCCAGCCTTGCACCAAGCCTGTGGTTACATCCTTACTAACTTTTTTTAAAAAGCCCTGTGAGATAGTTCCTCTAATGGTCCCTGTTGTATAGTCTTGTCCATTAATCTGTAAATAAAGCCCTGTCCTTAATGGATCAATGTGGTGAATCATTGAGTTGACTGTGAGCAATGCAGTCAGACCATCAAGATCCCAGAACTGGGCTTTCGATTTTAACTTGAAGACAACTGGCCCACAAAGTGGTGTGTGAGTGCTGCCTGGGTGGGTATCACCACTGAGGATGAAGAGTGTGAAAGACAGGGAATAGACAGGCTTACTCCAGTAGGACACAGTACACAATAAACCCATTCACTAGGACAGAACCACCGGGAAGAGAAAAGGGGGGTAGATTTGAGATTTTCAGAGTGAGAAAGGTCAAGGTTTGATGATTGTGAAGAGAGAAAAAGCTAAAGAAGACATGTCCAACCTGGGCCAGATGTGGTGACTGCTCCCACCTGCTCTCCTGACGACAGTGGACAAGAATCTCTTGTGACCCCAGCTTTCTGCTTCCTCTTAAGTGCTGGCTTATATAGCTTTGTGATTTCTTCTTTCTCTCTCTATCCTCTGCTCTCCACCCTTCCTACTTTACTTTCTTTATTAAAAAGATTTTCTTTAGATGTACACACTAAGTATAGCATTGATCCTTTATCTCAAGCACAGACCGATTTCTTCAATCTTCTGTTGCTCCCGGGCAATAAGTCTGCTGTGTTTTGCATGGTGAATATGAGCGAATAAAATGGGAACTCACGGGTGTTGTGTCAGAAATAAGTAGAAGTTAACTGCAGTCCAGAGTGACAGAATGGGGGACAGCTTGTTGGAATCAAGTGATTCTCTTCCCCTTTCTCTTAAAAATCTACATGGCAAGATGGCTCAGTCAGCAAAGTGGTAGGTAGTCTTGTAAGTTCAAGGACTGATTTCAATTCCTGAACATGGAAAGAACATCCTGTGGCACTGCTTACATATAAGTCCAGTTTTGGTGTGACAGATAGGAGATTCCCCCAGGGCTCACTGGCCAGCCAATCTAGCCAAACTTGGCAAGTTCTAGGCCCCACAAGGCCCTCTTTCAAAACACAAGGTGGATAGCTCTTGAGAACTGACAGCCTAGCCTGTCCTTTAGTGTCCTTAAAAATGCACACATGTCAGGTGTGGTGGTGCATGCCTTTAATCCCAGCACTTGGGAGGCAGAGTCAGGTGTATTTCTGAGTTCGAGGCCAGCCTGGTCTACAAAGTGAGTTCCAGGACAGCCAGAGCTATACAGAGAAATCCTGTCTTGAAAAACCAAAAAATAGGGGCTGGTGAGATGGCTCAGCAGGTAAGAGCACCCGACTGCTCTTCTGAAGGTGATGAGTTCAAATCCCAGCGTCCACATGGTGGCTCACAACCATCCGTAACGAGATCTGGTACCCTCTTCTGGAGTGTCTGAAGACAGCTACAGTGTACTTACATATAATAAATAAAAAATAAATCTTTAAAAAAAAAAGAAAAACCAAAAATAAATAAATAAATATAAAACAAACACACACACACGCACACACATGCACACACACATGCACACAGAGACAACACCCATGCATGCACATGTTCGCACAAACACACAACTGGCATGTATACACATACACTCGCATGCATGCATGACTAATGTGGATTTTAGTATATTTTACTCCAAGGAAAATGGTCAACTGCACAGCTGTATATTTTGAGATGGTAATAATAGCAGAAAATAATATGTCATGTATTGAGAGGTTTTCTATTTCACATAAGAATGTTCCACTCTTTTGGAGGGGGGGGGGCAATTGATTTTAGTGTTCTATGCCCAAGTATCTGATTGATAAGCATTCTGCTTAACAAAGGTTCTGGTGAATTCTAGAACACCCACCTGCCTTCCCCGCAAAAAACCCTAGAGAGCAAAAGGGGAGGAAAGAGAGGAATCCCTTTATGGAGGGACTTAGCTATTTCGTAGGGTGGAGTGTTAGAGAGCCCTTAGCAATGATAGTTCCCTTGGGAAAGCAGAGCAGAAAAGCTGGAGAGCAACCAACCTGGGATTCAGAAGTGGAGCTGTGGAACATCGGGGCAGCAAAGTTTGTTAATGTAGGTGTAGATTGAGATGCTTTATACGAGGAAGGAAAGGACAGTAAACACAGGTTGCTGCCGCATCTAGAATCGAACACGATGCTCTCACAAATGATGTCTATGTGGTCATTAGCCAGTAGGCAGCCCTCCCCAGAGACTCATCGTGTAGTGGAGAAGTCATAGACCCCAGGGTGCCACTTTTATCAGGTTTTGGAAGGATTTGCACTCTGGTCACTATGTGTCATTTGCCTATCTCTGCTAATGCAGCGGTTAACATGTGCTTAATTTTTTAAGCTCCGGGGGGACCAGGATGGAATTGATTCTATCTGCAGCTTGGTGACAAGCAAACTGTTGAGGGAAATAAATATTTACTATTCTATTTATTAGTTCTTGGCCAGTCATAAATTAAAGCTATGGAACAGCTTAAGTAGCTTTTCCCAATCCCTGGGATTTATGACTCCCTCAGTTATCAGTTGAATGAAGGTGGACACCAGCCGTTCCCTAAGATGCTGGGGCTTAAGGGAGTTTAGCTTGTCCCTTACGTCTAGCTTTGAAATATGATGTTGATAGGGGACTGGGGACCAGGCTGTTAGTCTAAATCCTCCCCTTCCCCTTAGGTAGACTCCAAATTTTAGATTTCATGGGTGAATAACTAAACTTAGCAAGCAATTTGGGACTGTACTACCTAAAAATTTGTCAATAGTTGAGGATGACAGATAGCTCCCTTGTAACCAAGACCACCTGCAATTTTTTATATTCCCACAGTATAAGCCATTCTGAAGAGATAATCGATTCTCTCACACAGTGACTTCAGCTCATCAAGGAGGCAAACGCTTTTTGGGCAGTACTAGTTTAAAAAAAAAGTGGTAGCATACAGTGCATGTGATCAGAACTTTGGAAACTCGAGAGAGCTAGGCTTGCCTTCTCTGCCCTGATCACAAGAAGTGCAGGAGTCTCACTTCCGTAGGCAGGAGAGGACACATCCTCATTGGCTTGCTCCCCATGTGCAGGCTCTCGCTCTCTCTCGCTCTCTCTCTCTCTCTCTCTCTCTCTCTCTCTCTCTCTCTCCCTCTGTCTCATATGTGCATACACATAGATTTTTGATAGTAGTATTTAATATATTGGAGTAATGTTCTCAGAGTTTTAATCTTCATTGCAGTTGGAGAAAACTCACTTCACTTTCATTCAAATGACATTTCAGGCTCTGTCCCTACGACAACCTGGTAATAGCAATTTGTCCTCCTTCAGCTGCTTTCTATGTTCCAGTGAATTAAAAAAATACACTTTAATTTTGAAACTGGAACTTTTAAACGGCATCAGGTTTTCACTAAAAACATGATTATGACTTAAATGGTTTTTATTAATGCTGATTTTTACACAGTCAGTTAATCTACTTCTTTTTCTCATCTGGTACAAATACCATGAGGAGTGTTACGTTCCTTCTTTCGGTGTGGCACACATTAGTCATGGATGAAACTGGAGTAGTTAGTGTGATTCAGATACAGACAAAAGCCATCCAAATAGTTCTGGAACTTTGAATGGGTACAGGCAGTGTACTTCATGTGCTGGTACCAGGGACCAGACAGTGAGTATGACAAGGTCCCTGGCTTATGAGCTGACATCTCAGGGTGCAGAGGAACAGCTGATGTCTGTCTGTCAATAGTCCAACCCTCTTCTTGCTTTTGGAACCACTGTTTCCATATTTTGTAAATGATTGTGAATGTGATTGATGTAAGTCAATTTTAAAAATTATTTACTTATTTATTTTTAATGTACATTTGGTGTTTGGCCTACATGTATGTCTGTGTGAGGGTGTCAGATCCTCTGGTAATGGAGTTATAGACAGCTGTGAGCTGACATGTGGGTTCCGGGAATTGAACTCTGGTCTTCTGTAAGAGCAGCCAATGCTCTTAACCACTGAGCCATCTCTTTCATTAAAAAAAAGTAAAATTTTAAAATATGGGTCAAAGATCAAATGGAAAGATGAATGTCTGTCAGCAGTGAGGAAAAGTCTCAGCTTGATGGATGCTCCAGTTCCTTAGAAACCACGTTTTTTCAGTTTTAGTATAATATCAAACCAAGACTATCCACAGCTATCTGAAAATGCTGTTGCCTGATTTCTCATTTTGCAACTTTGTATCACCATGAAAATAGATTTTCTTTTTACACTTCTGCTGAGCAAGATATGGTGCCAGATTAATAACAGCCAGTAGAAAATTCAGCTGTCTTCTATTAAGCCAGACATTTTTCTTCCCACCAATAGAAAACAATGCCCTTCTTGTTACTAAATGTTTTGAGAAAATCTCATCTTTATGTTTGTAAAATATTATAAAATATTAGTTTAGCTTGTAATGGGTGATAGTTAAAAGGGAATTAAACTTTTTTTGTGGGTGATACTTTACAAAGATTTAAAATTTTTTTTGTACTATATGTATGGGTGTTTTTCCTGCATGTATTTTCTATGAACCATTTGTATGCATACCAAGGAGGCCAGAAGAGGGCATCAAATCCCTTGGAACTGGAATTACAGATGGTTTTTCCCTGACACATGGGTGCTGGGAATCAAAGTGAAGTTTTCAAGGAGGATAACCAGTGCGCTTAACCAACGAACCATTTCTCCAGTCCCCTAATGCACTATGTTTTCATGAATTAATATCCTTAAACGTTTCTAAGAGCTAATATTGCCTTATATAAATCTTGTGAGAAAAATCTCATAGGATGCATGTGTAATTTTAGAATTTATTTAGTAAAGGTATCCTGGGATGAACTGCCTTACAGCCAGTCCTCTAGAGAAATTTCTCAACAAATCTGCCTTCCAATAGGTTGAAAATACAGTAAGCATTTTGCATTGATGAGATTTATGGGGTCCAGGATCCTTTTGGTCTGTGTGAGGTTAGGTTTTAGGAGGTATCCTTGGGTCTAATTTAGTGGCTCAGGACTAACACAGGGTTGGTTCAGTATCCTGTTCCAGGGGATAAAGGCAAAGGCTGATAAAGACAGAGCCATTTTCTGTGTCCCATCTTCAATGTTCCTTCCTATGTTCACAGAGTCCTCTAGGTTCTGGGTTCCTGACCTCAGCTACTGATGATGTAACATTTTACCACCATTACCTGATGCTCATTCCTTATGGAAATGTAACTTTCAGCCCCCAATGTGCTCAAAGGCAATCAAAAGTACTTACCTGACTCCTTCTCTACCTGGACATGAAGAACACAGCCCCTCCTGCTTGCTATCCTACAGGAAGCCACATCATGCCAAGTCCTCAGTCTGGAAGTGTTCTCAAGGTCACATATGTAATCTTTCCCCCCTCCAAAGCCTGAATGTCCTTAGTATTCTCAGAGATAATAGCACTAAAGCCATCGGTCATCATTTTCTTGTCCTCAATTTTCTTTTTCAGCTTCATGCAATTTTATTCCCGAGGCCCTGTGATCCCTTCCCATGGAGGCTTAAGTGGCCCCATTTAGAACCAATTTTCAGCTAATATTTGATGCATTCTTTCAAAATAACCCAACATTTTTGCTCTAGAGGCTCTGTGCCTTTGGATTACATAAAACCAGAGGCCTAGAAATGGAGCGAAATGATGGGCGTAGTGTGGGTTGGGATGTGTTTGTTTCATAGTGGGGGGGGGGATAAATAGAGAAATCTTTAGAAACTAGTGGAAGACTTTTGTTTCTGTAGAGTTAATTTAAGGATGTAGTTTAGTCATTAATGGAGAAAAAGGCACAGAGCTCTCTGTTTCTCATATCGCACTGGGCCTTATGGGTGAGGGTGGGCTGCACAAGTCAGGAAGGCCGAGATTTTTGTGCAGATTGCTTCCTTCCAAAGTCCCTTGGGTGTCTTATCTCTGCCCCCACCCCCACTGCCGCCTGTGAGCTGATCCAGCTCCTATGGGTCAGACACAAGAACCATGCAAAGCTTCTTTTTTAGAAAGAGATTTTCATTCCCTCCTGACAGGCTAAACCAAAGTTCATGAGTGACAATAGCTTTGTTTTTCTCTTTTAAAGAAGAAAGGCACACAGTGCACCTGGTATTTCATTGAGTGATTGACAGACAGAGGTATTGGACTGTGTCCATGTGCGCCTGCGCATACACAGTCCTACACACACACACACACACACACACACACACACACACACACACACACTCTGAGGAAGAGGGAAGGAAAACATTTTAAACATGAAACTTTTAAGTCCACAGCTTGGTTACCAGGAGCCATGATTTTAGAAGGATAAATTTTTGACCTGCATGAAGCCTTTTTGTTTCACTGGTCTATTTTAAGTCTTTAATTATTATTATATTTTTTACCCACTGTTCCCCTTTCCACGCAATTATTTGGTCTTTTGTTTGTCTGCTTGTTTTTTTTTTTTTTTTTGTGTGTGTGTGTTTTGATTGTTTTTGTTTTACTCTGAAATTTCCTTTTTAGTTAGCTTCTGTGAGACCAAGTATTATATGATGAAACTTACCTCTCATCCCCATGGTGTTTGATTATAATGGACCAACTTCGGTCCTGTGGGTGGGGTCTTGGTGGAGTTTCTTCGGGGTTGGAAGAGAGGTTTGGGAATTAACTAGCGATTAGGAGTTTTAGTTGGCAGCTTGGGAGTTGGTTGGGTTAGAGAGTTTGTATGAGCTAGAAACTGGGGTTCCCTCTTAGTGATTAAATGAGGTACAATCCAAAAGAGCAGAGGCTTAAAGATACCTTGGTGTTCCTTGCAAATGTATAGTGAGCTCCTTTATGTTGGAGTCAGTTCAGGAAGCTATGACAAAGTGCCTTAGGCTTGGGACAAGAGACCAGTATATTTCAATCTTCTGGAGCCCAGAAGTCTAAGATGAGGGTACAACATGGTCTACTCTGGTAGACATATTCCTGTGGCTCGTGGCTTGTAGTCTGCCAACTTCTTTTATGTGAACATGGTTGTGAGAGAGAGGGGCTCTTGGCACTAGCTTTGTGCATGAGGATAGAGTCCTCATGACCTAATTACTCCCCAAAGCTCCCACCCCCCCCTGACACTAGCACATCTGTGGGGTAGAATTTCAACATTTGAGTTTTAAACAGACAAGCATCCAGTCCACAGCCATGACTGTCACAGACTTCAAGCTGTCCTCATTCCCTGATGCTTGTAAGGATGGCTTAGTGGATTGAAATTAATGGCAGTGTCTCCCAGAGCCTGGGCATGCTGGCTTAAGGTTTTACTCTCAGCACTGGGAAGGCAGAGGCAAGGAGGTGTCTCACAAGACCCAATTTCAAGCTTTACTGTAACATACTCCCCAAACCAGTACTGGTACAAAACCAGAAACAGAGACCAGTAAGGTGGAACAGGGAATACAGAGATGCCCCATTCATAATTTTTGCAAAGCTCTCAAACACTGAAGAAAGAGCTGAACAAGACAACAGAATGAACAGAGCTCATTTTGCGCAGGATTGCCTGAGTGTCTCCCGCACGTCCGCATGTGGTGTGCTTCTCCAGTTCTGTGAAGAACGGCTTGACGTCATTCTGAAGATGATATTAGGTAGCACCAGCATTTTCATGACATAATTCTACCAGGCTTGTCGAACGGGAGGTCATTTTTCTTCTGTTGTCCTCTTCATGTATTTCTTCAGTGTTGTAATGCTTACCTGTAGAGGTCTACACAGGTAAAAGGGTGAGTCTCAAGTTTCTATGGGTTTGGATGGGGCACAAGGGTGAGCGCTAGCATTCCATCATCATGTTTCTGACTTTTCAGTCTATTCTGTCCCCAGGGACCCTCCAGTTAAGTCAGCGGTACATCACATTTCATTTGTATAGAGTGTTAAGCATTATGCATTTTTATTAATTCCCTGCTCCTTTCTTTGGGTGATATGAAGAGACAAATTGAATTCTCTGTCATCCTAATAAATGCTGAGTTGTCAAGGATATATGAGCATTAACAAAGTATAAAATGAGGGGAGACACCGATTGGCAGTGGGAGGTGAGGTTTCAACCAGAGCCTACAAAAATGAGCCATGAGAGACTAGCCAGAAAGAAGAGAATTTGGAATTTATATTTCCTTTTTGTTTCAGTAATGCGGAGTTTCACAATCATCTGTGTAGGGAGCCTCCCAGTCGGCTTAAGATATTGAGGACCAAGTTCTCGGCACAAAGGACATTTATTTGGCCTAGAGGGACAGAAGGCAGGGATAAGGGACAAAGACAGGAGACAGAGGAAGATGGAGAAGGGGAAGGGAATAAGGAAGAGGAGAGAAAAAGGGGAAGGGAGAAGGGTAAAGGGGTATTTGTCCCAGACTGGAACAAAGGGCTACCTCTGGATAGAGGAGGCACACATGACCCAGAGGCAAATGCCAGTTTATAAACGTAAAACGGGAAACCCTGTGTGAGCATGAGGTATTTAATTTTCATTAGGCATGTCAGTTAGGTGATCCAAAGGGTGTGTCTGATTTCTGAGTTCAGTACCTGGATAGCTGACCCTTGGCAGTCAGCCTTGGGAGGAAGAGGAAGGGACCAAATTAGGGAATGGACCTTGGTGGCCAGTTTTAGGAATCTAGTGAGTTTTTGGCAAGGCAGAGGGAATGCAGGAGGGCAAAGCCTACCAGAACCATGCCCACCATGCCCACTGTGCTCACTATGCTCGATCTGGCCATAGTGTCAGCACCCATTGTGTCCATGGTTATGGAACTCAGGCATCAGAAACCCTGGCCTCAGAGAATTTCGGAGACATCCTAACATGGACCCAGTTGCTGACACTCTGCCTAAACTGTGTTTCCTCTCCAGGATTGCATTTCCATTTACTCTCTAATTGTGACTAGATAGCTTTCTAAATCTAGGGCTACAGTTACAGTTTTCAAGAAGTGCCACAGAATGAGAATTAACTACTTAATGATTCTTCACAGCCCTTTGGTTTCAGGATTTCCACACATGTTTAGTGTTTCATGTGATGTGAAGATGTACATCCAGTGTGATTCAGAACTCACCAGAATCCCTGGGTATAAACATATCCCCACTGTCATTTTTCACCACTTCTCCTGTTATCTTTTGAAATTTTTCTCATTTTAGAGGAGGTTTGGCGAGGTAGCCTGGGTTGGCCTTGAACTTGTAGACATACCTCAGCCTTTTAAATGCTGGGATTACAGGTGTGGTATTGGATAAGGAGTAAAGGAAGTTCTGTGTGAAAGGGATCTGTTCCACACAAGCCTTATAAATATTAGCTAGTGTCTGATATGTAGAAATCACACTTTAAAGTCCCAGTGTACTCTTGTATCCTAATCCATGGACTCAAGGACACCTGCCTGAAACTATTGAAGTGCCTGATAACTGACACACACACACACACACACACACACACACACACATGCATGTGTGCATGCGGTCAGCCCATGTGTAGTTAGGCACACTAAAGATCACAACAAATAGGACAATTAAATTAGGAGTTCTTTTAAGAATTCTGACCCACTTTACTGGCCAGAGCTACAGAAGGGTTAGTGCATGTATGTGGCATGCTACTGTTTCCTACACAATTCAGTTGTAGTTCTGAGATGCTGCCCCCCCCCCCCCAGGAGATAATAAAACCATCTAGGTGGAACCTTCTAGGGAGGCCTAACACTGTTTGCTGAGCTCCGGGGAGTATGCAGATGCTTTGACATGGTCATCCTCAGACTCAGGATCTGTCGGTGTTAGCAGCCAAAGGTTCAAGCTCATTCTGTTTATTTAAATACGAGTCAATTGTTTTCTGAAGCACGGGAATAAAACTATGTGTGCTTTGAAATATATAATCCACTGAATAGATTTATTTCGGGTGCACATGTATAGCGCTCCCTGAATGTCAGATGTAGGGCCACCTGATTGTTAGGCAGATGGTTTACAACTGAGCTACAATCCTGGGCCCCAAATTTGGTTTCTTTCTTTTTTTTTTTTTTTTTTTTTCAAATTTGATTTCTTAAGGTTGATAAAAATCATTGTAAAATATAAATTTAAAGAAAGAGGAAGAAATTTATATGTTACAGTGAATGTAGGGAACTTAAATATTGCTGAAATTCTCATAGTGTCTTCATATCCACTTATGATGTTTACAGGGCTTGTAATATTATAAAGTAGAAGAAAAAGAAACTAAGGGGCCCCCCTGCAGGACTGAAGAAGCTGAGAAACTATAAGAAAGCATTGGAAAATGTAAACATTGCTTTAAAAAGCAACAGGAAGTGAATGTAGATTTGCTCACACCCTAAGAATTCAAGGATCCAAGGGGCTGAGAGGGCGGGGGTCCCTTCTCAGACAGCCCAAGTAAATTGTTCTCTACTGTTGGACATGGAAAATATTTTTGTAAAGGGTGGAAGTGAGGAATTTCCAAGTGTGTTTTATTTTCCACTTTTCCTCTCTCCTTTTCTTCACTGGGATTGTTACTGACTTCCTGCATTCAGCTCTGGCTGTCTACTGTTTCTTGTCAAGTTACTCAGCTAGCAAAAAACAGCAGCTGTAGCTGGCCCCTTCCCTCCCCTCTCTTCTCATACACTCGTACATTGCCTTTGTCACCAGTGGCAAGCTAGCCACATCTTAGGTCCTATTCTTTGGCTCCTCAATCCCTTTCTTCTTTTGCTTTTCAAAATAAAAATAATCACAATTATGTATGTATGTATGTATGTATGTATGTATGTATGTATATATGTGTGTGTACATATATTTATATAAACATGTGTTTATATATGTACATATATTTATATTTATATATGTGAGTATGCATGTATGTATATATGTACATATGTATGTATGTGTGTATGTGCATGTGTCACTGTGTGCATGTGCATGTGCATGTGGAGCTCAGTAGAAAACCTGAAGAATTCTGTTGCTGTCTTCTGCTATGTGGGCCCTGGGGATTAGACTCAGATCTTCTGGCTGGGGACCCAGGGCCTTTACCTGCTTAGTCACCTTGCCAATCCTCTCCTTTCTCTTTGTTATTCACCAGCCTGGGTAGTTTTCTTTCTTCCTTTCCTGTTAATTACTTTTTTTTTTTTTTTTTTTTTTTGCCTGCTAAGCATTTCTTCCTTTGATGATTTTGACTTAAGACAAAATTCATATGCCTTATAATTTTATCTTTCTTGAATGGTGTTTAAGATTGAACCCAGGGTCCTGTTTGTGCTTGACACACACTCTACCACTAAGCTAAACTTGGATTCCTCGTGATTTTGAAGCTTTGAGTTCAGCAGGTCTCAGAATATTCACAAAGGTTCTGTGTAAATCATTAGAACATTTCCCATCTCCTCAAAGTGAAATGATGTATCTGCTATTGCTTACTCTTCAAGCTACCTATGTTCCTCCAATGTTAAATCATTTGTCTAGATTTTCTCTCCTTTAGACATTTCATAGAAGCAGGAATCACATGGTTTGTGACCTTTGTGTCTGGTGTTAAGACAGTGTGTGGTTTTCCAACCTTGTTCCTGTCTGTCTGTTGCAGCATCGTGGGTACTTCCTTCCTTACTGAGTGGGCGACTGATTTTGGAGTGTGGCATTGGTTTCTTTTAGATTTTGGGGGTTCCATTTATCATTTGAAGAGTACTTGAGATACCCCTACTTTTAAACCATTCTGAATATACTGCTATGAACATTCTTTTTGTTTTTTGTTTTTTTTTTTGGTTTTTTTGGTTTTTCAAGACAGGGTTTCTCTGTGTAGCCCTGGTTGTCCTAGAACTCACTGTGTAGACCAGGCTGGCCTCGAACTCAGAAATTCAGCTTCCTCTGCCTCCCAAGTGCTGGGATTAAAGGAGTGCGCCGCCACACCCAGCTTGCTATGAACATTCTTGTACATGTTTGTGTGTACCTAAGTGTCAAGTTGATAGGTGATAGGGTAATTCTGTGCCACATATTTAAGATGCTGTCAGACTGTTTTCTTTTTTTGTGTGTGGGTGTGCATGCATACATGTGTGCAGGTCATACTTGAGTGTCTTTCTCAGGTGCTATAAACCTTGTTTTTGAGACAGTCTCTTTCAGAGGCTCTCAACCTTCCAAATGCCACAACCCTTTAATACAGCTCCTCAGCCAGAAAATTACTTTTGTTGCTACTTCATAACTGTAATTTTGCTACCATTATGAATCGAAATATAAATATTGTTGGAGGTTTGCCAAAGGAGTCAGGACACACAGGTTGAGAATCACGGTGTTAGGCTAAATTGGCTGACCCCAGAGCCACAGGCATCTGCTTCTTCCTGCTTTCCTAGGGCTGGGATTACAAATGTATGCCACAATACCCAGCTTTCTACATGCATTCTGAGGATAAATTCAGGTCCTCTCATTTGTAAAGCAAGTACTTTATTTATTGATGGGCCTATCTCCCCAGCCATGTAAAACTGTCACTCTGAGGTCTTACCAGCTTATTTTCCCACTGTTGATGTATGGGGGATCAACTTGGTCTCTGCCTGCCCAGCACATGTGGTTGTCTGTCATTGTTTTGGCCACCCTAGTGGATACAGAGTCTGTATGCCTTGGGGTAGGGGGGTGAGGTCACTTCCTCTAGGGAGCTCTACTGAGCACCCTGACTCTCCCTCTCCCACAGGCTTCTTTTACATGGTGGGCTTATCCTTGTGATGTCTCTCATAGCACTGAATTATAATTGTCTGTTAACTTTATCTTCTCTATCAGGGTGTGAATCTGTTGAAGAGGGTATTAAAATATTTCCTGTGGCATCTCCCACATTAACATAATGCCTCATGGTTATTTTGGTCACGTTCTTTTTTCGAGGTTAGGGGAGCCTTCAGAGACTGTTTTTCCTTGAGTCCTGAGGCAGCTTTCAGAGACTGTTTTTCCTGGAGTCCTGGGGCAGCAGAATGACAGGATTCTTCAGACCAATGCAGTTTTCTGTTGATACCTTCTGTTAGGGGTGGACACAGGTGTCTAGCCTGTGCGTTTGACTTCGAGGACATGATATTCTCTCTACTGTTGTGCTAAGATAGTACTGTTTCTACGTTTACCAGATGTTGTTTAAAAAAAAAAGCCTAGGTGACATTAAAAAGAAAAATCCAGTAACCATCATTACTTTACTATTTTCATTAATGTAGAGTTGTTGCGCAAAGTGAGGGGGTTCATATTGATGACTTTGATGGATTTTATCACACGCTCTGACCATATTCACGTCCCCACTGCCCTTCCCTTTATCTTCTGCCTGCATCTTGTCTTTTTCTTCTCTTCCCCAATTAAGTCACCTTTTTAGTTCCATGTCACATGTATAGGTGTGTGTGTGTGTGTGTGTGTGTGTGTGTGTATGTGTATGTGTATGTGTGAAACTCCAGCTCCACACAAAAGAAGCATGTAGTAATTAACTTTCTGGGTCTGGCTTAGTGTCTTTTATATCATGATCTTTTAATTTCATCCATTTTTTGTTTCATAAATATAACATGATTCTGTCTGAATTAAACTCCATTGCATATATATAATACATTCTCCTTATGTGTTCTCTAATGATGAACACCCAGGCTATCATCCTATTTGACTTTTTAAAGCAAGGCTGATTGAGAACTCTCTGTTCCTTTTCTAAAATAATGCCAATCATGTACACTAGACTCAGATGGTGTCAGATGTGGTGTGGAGTCAAGGTTGGGGTCATGAATAAAGTCTGTGGATTTGAGAAATTCTGCTGAGTGCGGCCAGTTTTGTTAAAGATGTAGGAGACAATTGATTAGCATCAGCGCTGAACAGATAGGAAATGGTACTGTAGAACAAAGCTGGATGCTGCTGAATCAAACATAATTAGAGACCTTAAATATAACACTGAATTAGAAAGTACATCCAACTCCAGAGTTGACTCATATTAAATTATAATGTGTATAAATATGGATCCAATGACATATTCAAATAAGTTCTTTTGAGTGATCCTTCCCCAAAATATTTGATCTTAGCATCAGCATTCGGATACTTTTCTCCCTGTTACTTTTCCTCCTCTGAAGGTTTGTCTTCAAATTTTTTTCCTCCATGGAATGAAGCTATGAGTAGATGAGAGAGCCCTCCCCTTACTCTGTGGTGTCCTCCCCTTACTCTGTGGTGTTTTCCGTGTCTTCTCTGCAGTGTCTCCAGTCTCTTTCCTCCGGTTTTACATGCCCCTGGAACACAGAGGACATGGGGGAGGAAAGGATGGAGAGAAGCAAATGGAAGTGGGACCCAGATCAGTGAGAGCGTCTCAGGCGGGGCCAAGATGAACTTGGCAGATGTTCTTCTCCTGTTTCTCACTCGAGCATGCCTGTATTGCTGCCTGGAATTCCAACTCACATTTCCCTCATTCCTCTAAGATTTTTCTTCAGCTTTGGTAACAAACGCTAGCTTTAAATAGGAGCCAGATGAATACTTAAAAAAAAATAATGTGCAAACATGCATAGAATGGTTATGTTACTGTTCTGATCTGGCTGGTAAGGGGAGGGTATGGATGCTTTTAACACAGTGCCAAAGTGGGGCAGAGTTGTGTCATTTTGGCAAATTAGTCCTTAAGAGTCTATCTTTCTTCATAGATAAAATAGATATGATGTTTTCCTATGTCTAGAGTTTTCATATCAATACATTTAATGGCAAGTGGCATTGAACAAATGGTAGTGGTTTGAAAATTGTTCTCTTTCAATACTTGAGAAAAAAATAGTTCAATAACCTTACAGTAAATATGAGTGCTCTTATGAAATATTCATTCAAATCAGCTATGTATTTTATTCTATTCATGTTGTGCTAAGATAAAACTGGCAGCTATATATTTTCAGTTTTATATATAAATATGGTAATAAAATAGGAAGAAAATTTCAACATGTAACTTTATATAGAAGATATAGTATGATACCCTGTGATACTATATACTTGATAAAAGTCTATTGAAAGTGGTGAGCATAGCAAGGAACCAGTATAATTTTACTTGTGGTATTTAGTTTATATGAGTAACTGAGGATTATTTTTAAGATATGTATACATGCGTGTACACACACACACACACACACACACACACACACACACAAACATGCACAATCCTATCCAAAGAAAAAAGCTGCCATATAACCTTCCTAAAAGTCTATTCCTATTATTTGAAAGAAAACACATCACTTTTAAATTAATATAGGTTTTAAGTAGGTATAACAATTACCCATGCACCCTACCCGCTTCACTCACCCAGCTTTTTCTCAAATTGTCTTTCCCCCTTTTGGATGTTTGAGGTCCTCCTACTGTGTTGTCAGGCCAGCATGGGACTTACTGTATAGAACAGGATGACCTTGGACTTGCAGCAGTCCTCCTGCCTCTGCCTCAAAAATTCTGGGATGAGGGTCCACTTGCATCAAACATTATGTATAATATCCTCAGTACAATAATCAAAGGCAAAATGCTGATATCATTAGTTTATACTTCTGAAGCCTACCCTGGTGATTTTTTTTAATTTATATTTTGTTTGTATTGATTGATTGATTCTATAGCCCTAGGTGCTCTTAACGTTGAGATCCTTTTACCGATACCTCTTGAATGGTAATTACAAGTCCGTGTTACCGTGTTACCCTGCTTGGATACAGCAAAGGAAGTGAATCCTGGAGCCTGATCCCAGGGCTTTGTACTTGCTGGGATGGCCTCCATCATCTTCCTTCCTAGTGGTTTTTGTTTGTTTCAATTTTGAGACACCATCTCATATAGATGGCGCTCAGCTCCAACTTTCTATGTAGCAGAGCTGACTTTGAACTTTCTGTTGTTATGCCTCTACCTCCCACGTGCTGGGATTATGGCATGTGGTTCTTCTTAGCTTGTTCTCAATTGAGTGTGCTTTATGGGAAATGAGAATGCTTACTGCAAGACACTGTGAAGCCATACAACCTTTGGATTAATGGCAGCTCTGCCCCCATGGCCTCCTGAGGACCTCACTGAGTATCTGTGGAAGGAATACTGTAATCTTGTGAAGTCACAAGAAAAGAGCCCTTTCAGGAAGTTGTTGCTTTAGGCTTACTATCCTCCCATGGATTTCATTGAGATCTCAGTTGAATACTATGTAGTGTGTGGTCACCTCTCATCTAGTAACAAGCGGCTGTTTAAAATAATGCTGTGAATATGCCTGCTTGCCTCCATTATCCTGGAGCAGGCACCTTTTCTCTACCCTTTTCTGAGTTGATAGACCCTATGCCATTATTACCCCTTTGTACATTTGATTTCTCTTCTAGGTGGCATTAAGCGCCTTTGGCTGCTAAGCTATCTCATAGCCCTGCTTTAAATAGTTAACAATATCGTTTTATAAGTGTAGTATTAATTAGAGTCCTCACCAACGCCCACTACAAACCTAGGTTCATGCCATTGGCCATTAAAAACTTCTACACAAAATTTATCCTCTAGTTTACAAGGACATGGATTGGTCATCTTTCCATTGCTATGACGACATGTCTGAAAGCATCACCATATGAGGAAGAAAGACTTCCTTTGGCTGGCATCGCCGCTTTTTTGAGGTTACTTTGGCGTGTGAGGTCTCATTTCATGGACACTTCCCTGCTGCTTTGAGCCTATAACAGCAAAATGTATCATGGTGGGAGAGTGTAACTACAGAGAGCCAGGACACCTTTTTACCTCTTGATGGCTGGGAAACTAAGAAAGATAAGATGGGTAGATGGCTGGGGTTCCCAGTATCCCCTTGAAGGACAGCCTTCCAATGGACTAACTTCCTCCTGTATGCCCCACCTTTTAAATGTTCCATCCCATCCCATTTTGTTCTAGGGTGATTGACCTAGCTTTTGACACATAGGCTTCTGGAGGATTTTCTAGATCCAGACTTGCCCCGTTATGTTGTGCTGGTATAATACTGTTGCCTGTTCGCTGTGGCCTCAGTAACTACAGAGAGCCAGGACCATACAGTGCAACCTGAACACCACCCCTCCTCACCTTTCTTCTTGGGCGTGTTCATGAAGGTGGAGTGAGCTCTTTTCCTTGCTGAGGGCCATTTGTCCTTTAACCCAGAAAGAGTTTAATTCTGAGAAAGCTGTGTCTTAGCCAAGCTAAACACTTTCTCAAAAGGTTCAATGACTATGCTTTGGGAGAAGAATAAAGGTGCTCTCATGAGACAGTATTTAGTTTTTTTGAGGCTAGAAATTCTAGTGTGCTTTGTTTTTTGTGTATTGAATAAAAACTAGTGAGGACCATGCTGTTTCGCTCCGCTGTCCATCCTCACCTCTTGCCCTCTCAGTTTGCTAATCTATTGAAATCAGCCTGTATCTTTTTACACACATCCTCTCCCATTTTCTCCCTTCCTATTTTTATGAGAAACTAACTTTGCTGTGTTTAAGGCACTTTAAGGCATCCCTCTGTTTCAAAATATTCCTGCATGCATTTGCGCATGGAACCTCATTTCCTGCTTTCATTTTGGCCTCAGTCAGAAAAGTCAAGACTGAAGTTGGGGTGAAAAGTTCACTCTCTGGAAGTATAGTCAGTGCCCAGAGCAGCTCCTCATGCCCCTCCCTATGCCTGCTCCTGGACGTGACACTTTGGAAAAGGCAGCCAAGGGAAGGCATCTGCTGTGGTCTGCTTGCTGTCGGCTCTTGGTCTCCTGTATGTGACCCTGAGCCCTCGATGAATGCCTGATACTCAAAACAGGTCCAGGGACTCACTATAAACTTCTAAGTGTCTGCCTCAGGGTTTTAAGGTGGAAAGTTGTAACCTGCAATCATTGTAGTTGCCAGAGATCAACACTAAAAATGAAATAGGAAACCAGAAGAGAAGAACATTGAAGTGAAGTGCCTTAGGTGTGCTGAGAGGGTGTTATCTCATAAAAATTGTGTTTTGTGACTCTATGTGCATGTACACCTGTATACCTATACTTTCCTAGGGCTCTGCTTACTTTTGCCTGAGTCCTTGTTGGTATGTACTTGACCTCTGCCATCATTGTTCAGGCTTCACCCAAAGTGTCCATGCTTGTCACTGTGTGCATTATAAAATACATCGTTACTTTGTTGTAATTGCATTTTTAATTTATATGAGTTATGGATCCCATTTATTTCTTTGTATCTCTTCCCTTGGGCATTATATTTTCAGTTGCTCTTTATTATGTATATATCAAATTCACTTTATTCAACTGCTCATGGTATAGTCTACATTTTATTCATATTCTCCCCCAGGGTCGAGAGTCACATTTTCTCTGTGTCATCTTCCCAAAAATATGACTGCTATGAGAAATTTTAGATACATCCCTCATTGAAGAACACCAAGGAGTGGATATTTTGGATCTAAACTGTATGCATTTACTGTATCTTAGGGTGTGCAGGCAGATGGTTGCATGTTCGCTGGGTCATTTTATAAAGTTCTCTTAGACCCCTCATCAGCCATCATGCCAGCTTGAGTGTTAAATACCCACTTTCTCCATCAGCCTAGGGTATTATTAAACCTCGTACTTTTCCCTCTTTCTAAGGTGAATGTATTTGTTTTAATTTGCTTTGATTATTGATGAGCGGTTTCTTTGGAAGATTATTTCTTCTATCAATTTTCTTTCACATTTATTTAAAAATTTCCACTGAAAATGTTTTCATATTTTTTTCCTATTTATACATCAGTACATTTTATATACTCACTCCCCTGCATGACTCTTCCCCATGGCAAGCTTATCTTCTTCTGATTCTTCTCTGTGAACATTGGTAACTGTGTGTGTGTGTGTGTGTGTGTGTGTGTGTGTGTGTGTGTGTGTGTGTATTCCTGCCAAGGCTTGCAGGAGGGGGTCAGAGGATAACCTTGGGTGCCATCCCTTCCTTGAGACTAACTAGGAAAGCCTGGCTAGCTGTGGATTTTCCTGTCAGTGTCCCCCTGTCTCTCCTTTAGGAGCGCTGGGCTTTACAGAGTAAACTGCTTTTATGCAAGTTCTTGAGATTTGAACTCAAGTTCCCAAACTTGTGTGGCAAGTTCCTTTACCATCGGGGCCATCTCTCCAGCCCCATTATACTGTTTATTGAAAAGACCTCTCCAATATTGATGCAATTCTATCCATTGGTATTTCACTTTGTTCTGTTAAAATAAGAAATCCATGGTAGGTAGAACCAAGGATCATTTTCCATAGGCAGCCCTGTTCTGAGTGTAGTGGCTGCTTTTGTTTCTCTGATGGGTCTCTTTGTCTTTCTCCTCTTTCAGGTTCATGCTGTTTTGCCATGATAATGTGTTAGTTTAGTTTGTTTGTATACTGAAGTCTTACTTAATTTGTTATAGCAGCAGAAAACTTACTAATTCAAGCATTCTTCTAATCTCTTAGAGCTAATACATGACAAAGATAATAATACCTATAATCCATAAAATAATGCTAAAATAGCTACAGAAAGTGAGGATTTAGGATTGAGTTCTATAGTCTTAAATTGGATTTTGGTATCCATGAACTTTTCTTCTCCATGTATATCTTTAAATATTATTAATATATTAAGTTTTCTAATCTATAATTGAATTTTAATGTGAATTTACATCCATATGTTAGCATTTAAAACCACTGTCTCTCCATTTATTTCATCACATTCTATGATCCTTCTTTTATTATTTCCTTTTATTTATCTAGTATGTATGTATGTATGTATGTATGTATGTATGTATGTATGTATGTATATATGTATGTATTTATTTCCCAGGGATTCTCTGTGTCGTCCTGGTTGTTCTGAACTCTCTCTGTAGACTTGGCTGGCCTCAAACACAGCCTGCCCTACCTCCTGAGTGCTGAAATTGAAGGCATGCTCCACTACTGCCCAACTAGCTGTAAACCTTCTTTTAGCATAGTCTTCAAAGATAAGGAGATTGCTACATTTGGATGCTGAGTGTACAGTGGCTTGTGTTTTAAGGCTTGGTCCCTGTCTTACATTGTTGGGAGGTAGTGACAATTGTTGGATGGTATGGCTTCATAGGTGGTCTGTTATTAACAGGGGTTATGGAACCTCAGTCTCTCTGCTTCTTCTCTCACTTCTAGGCTATAATATGAACAGTTTTGCTCTGCCACACAACTCTAGTATGATATGCTTCTTTGCTACAAGCCCATAGTAATAGAGCTACTCTATCATAGTACTAGAACCGTCAACACTATGAGAACAAAAAAGAAACCAGTGCACACACACATATAAAACAAACAAACAAACAAAAAACAACCTTTTCTCTTTATAAGATGGTCATTTCAGGCATTTTGTTACAGCAGCAAAAATATTAACTTACACATAATTTCTTCTAAAGATCTAGAGCTAATGTATGACATAGATGAATAATACCTGTCATCCATAAAATGATTCTAAAATAGCTATAGAAATTGAGAATTTCATATTTCTCATGGAAATAGTATCCTTTGAACATATAATTTCTTCTAAGAAATATCTTAAGGATAATGTCAGGTGCCTTAACATGTCATAAATAAGCTCATTAATTATCATGAGGTAGGTAAAATGACTCATTTAAAATTCAGTTAGACTGTAAGAGAGTCTTGAGTTGAAATCCGGTTTTGTATTCTCAATCAATGGCTTTTGCTAACAAGCCAAACACTGTATCTATTTCTCTGTAATTGCTTGGCCTTTAATCTGTGGCCTCAGTCTAGTAATTAATAGTAAGGTTTGCTTTAGATTCCTGTGAAATTAGATTCTCTTCTCTCTGAGGATCACACAGACCTGCCAAAGTCATAGATAGATAGGAAAAGGATTCCTATCAGCGACTTATTGGTGTGTGTGTGTGTGTGTGTGTGTGTGTGTGACACTCATTTGTATGTACGTATGTATGTTGAAGCCAGAGTTCAACACTGGGTGTCTCCTTTGCTGCACAGCACCTTATTTTTTGAAGCAAAGTTTCTCAATGAATGGGAATCTGCTAATTAAGCCAGAGTGTCTGGCCACCATGATGTAAGATCCCGCTGTCTTTGAATCCTGTGCCCTGGTTTTATAGGCATGATGCCTACCACACCAGACTTGTTCTGTGGGTGCTGGAGATCCAAATCGAGGTGTGTTGTAGCTGCGGGTTGAAGGCCAAAGACTACCACAGAGGCATACTGCACAACAAACCTCACACATGAGATTCATTGCTGAAAACACAGAAAGGTGGTAGCCTATGCTCAGGAGAGAAGCAGCAAAGAACTTAGTGGGAGGCAGGGAATATATATGGTTTCTTGGGCACAGAGTTTTTCAGGTGGTCCTTTTCAGGGTGTCCTGGGATTGGTGGGATTTTGTGGCCTGATTTGGGGGTGAGCTCAGCGATTGGTGGGATTTGTGATCTGATCTTGGGGCTTTTACTCTGTAAGGTGGAGCTTGGCCACGTGTGTTTGGAGGGGCCTTACACCTTGCAGCAGGCACTTGATTGAGTGGGCCATCGTCCTAGCACTTGAGACAGAATTGGGAGTCGTTTTGAGCAGTTACATCTCTACGGTCAATCTGTGCTTGTGGGAGACTTTCAAGTATGTCCAAAGTGGAGTTTACACATACATGTGAGCACGCTGATGATTTTCCGAATGCTAGGCATGGCCAGCCCACCCAGCTGGGATAGACAGGGTCTGTTTGTCCTTACCTGATCCTTGCAGTGGAGTCACCCAACCTACAGGGCCTGACAGGATGCAGGTCCACCGTTACCAGAGGTGGTTCTTCCATTCTGATACACATTTCTTTTTCTTCCCATAGGGCTTGTTGAAATACCGGTTTTGCTGTCTTTAACCCACCTAATTCCCCCCCAGATAAGGTAATTTGGGACAGAGATGAGCACTCTTTCTTTTTTTAGGCAGACTGTCAAACCCATAGGGAATAATTATGAGACTAATTCTTCTGTTTTAATGACATCAATTGAATAACATCAGACAGTCAAAGCCTACATGATTTCACAGCATTTTAACACTGTGCATATGAATCTAAATAACACGGCATTTCACTTGTCATTTAGAGTATGTCTGTGTAGAAGGGCTATTAAGTTATAACTAGATTTTTAAAAATATGTGTGTGTGTGTCTGTGTGTATGTGTATACTTTTGTGTCTCTGCAATTTTGTGCTTTTTGTAGTAGCAGTGGAAGTAGCTTTATGTATTTCCTGAGTGTCAGAAAGCTATTGGTCCACACCAATAGCCAACAAAGATATCCTTATCAGAAGACACAGATATGTTCCCCAGCTGACAAAGTAAGAGAGTCCTTCCCACCATCATCCTAAGGCTCAAGCATCTTCTCATTTTTTAAAAAATTAGGTCCATATTTCTACCTACCCATTAGTGTTTCTTTACCCAGATGTTCCCTGCACTATCTCATATGAGTTTCAAAGTCAGACCATCTTTGGATTCTTGACTGTTTAGTTGTTGGCAGTATAATTTATAGGTGTTGAGGCTAAGTTCTCCCAACATCTAAGCCTTGGGTGTGGTTTGATAGTCTGTATGGGTTTCTTATACTGTCCCCTTCTTCTACTCCTGACACTTGGTTAGTTTTTTTTTTTTTTTTTTTTTTTTTTGAGAGGAGGCTTCTTGTAGCATAGGATGCCCTTGAATTCCCTCAAAGATGACCTTGAGCTGCAGATCATTCTGCCTCTGCTTCTGGAGTCCTTGGATTGCAGGCACACATCACCTGCCACTACTTCATAATGCAGGCCTCATTAGTTGGTACAGGAGCTCCTACTTTACTGTTATCCTTCCACATGCTTGACCAAAGCATACCTGGATTCTAGGGTTAAATATGATCATTTGTCATCTGTCCACCTTGAGTAATATCTAATTTCATTTTTTTGTTACTGTGATAAAATATGATGGCTAAGAACTTAAACGAGAAAGGGCTTGTTTTGGCTTCAATTTCAAAGTACAGTCCATGATGGCGGGAAGTTGGGGGCATCAGGAGGTTGGGGCAGCCAGTCCCATTATGTCTGTATTTACAGAAGAACAATGCATGCCTGTGCTGCTTCATTTCCTTTCTGCCCTTACAGAGTTTGGGATCTACAACTTAGGGAATGGTCTGTGCACAGAGGGAAGGTCTTCCCATATCCATTAGTGACAATCAAGATAATCCCCCATGGGCAGGCCCAGAGGGCCACCTTCCAAAGCCTCCAGATTGTATCAAGTTTACAAGCTACATTTAATTTCTATGGACCTGCCTTTTCCCCATTCATCAGGCTTAGGCAGGATCAAAGAACTTGAAGAATTCCTCTGAGAGTTAAGGGGGAGGCTAATGTGTGAGGTCAGTATAGCCTCTGGTCCACAAAGGGTACTCCAATCATACTCCTTTGTGTGTGTTGAATGTCAGTTTCTTTATTTTTCCCAGAAACTTGGCCATCTCCTTCTTGCAATTGGTCCTGGAAACATTTTTTATTTTTAAATTCTATCCCAGATTTTACATTCCCCAGTTATATAACTGAATATAGTCTGCACACTCTTGCATACTCATGAGTCAGCATTCTATATATTCTGTATATTTTTATCCTGTTCACTCCTCTATTTCTTTGACTTTACCTAACTTAAAACCTGTAAGTGGCCACTTTACCGCCTCGCAGGCAAGAACGGACATGGCCACCAGAATCCTTCTGCAAGCATACCTTTATTACATCATGTGGAGAAAGAGGGTGAGCCCAAGATGGCTACCGCTTAAATACACCTCAGTGTGACGTGTGTCGTCAGGATTGGCTGACTGCCCATTACCTCAAGTTACGCCCCGGGATGGGTCGTGACTTACGTGGCTTTGTCACAAGTGCATGCGCACTGAACTTGTTTTCTTGTCCCAGGTTGGGGGTGGTGACAGGATGTCGGCGCCATCTTGGAATGGCGGCAGAACCAGCTCGGGCGTGGCTCTCTACAAAAACCTGTCTTTTTCCCTAGGGCTGCACCAGAATGTAAATTCTCTATGTTCAGTGATTATGCCTACAGTCTTTGCTGCTAAGGTCTAGGATAAATGAAAGAGCCTCGGATACTTTCTTGAGGCTTCAGTATTGCAACTCAGCATTCATCTACACAGATAGCAAGTCCTTGGCTTATTCAGTATCTATAACAGTACCAGCAAGAAAATGGGAGAGTAATCTTGTAATGATGAACTTTAACTAAAAGGAAAGTAAATACTGGTATGATTTGAGTGTGAAATGTGCCACATGGGCTCCTGTGTTCAAACACTTGCTCACCAGTAGGTGGCACTGTTTTTGGCATGTTGTGGAACCCTTAGAAGTCCTGTCCCATGGTAAAGGAAATGTGTTGCTAGGTGGAGTTTATAGAATTTCAGATTTATAGCCTGACCCTACTTCCTATCCTGTCCATGTTCATGATCCACAGAGATTTAACAAGCTATGCTATGGGCTTCTAGCACTAGGGGTAGAGCTCCAGCCACCATGCCTCCCACTCCTGTGACAGAATATATGTGTAGACTGTGAGCCAAAATTAAATCCTCCTTTCCTTGAGTTGTTTTGTTAGGTATTTAGTTACAGTGAGAAGAGTAGCTAATATCAATTACCACTGTTCTAGCATGGTCTGCTTCATGCTTCAGGGACTGTTGTGAAGAATTCATAGCAGAATTTTTTTTTTTGGTTCAATAAGGAAGAACTTTCTTCATTAGTTTTTAAATTGTCATTCCAATTTGTCTTACTTTTCTTCAGCCAGAATCCCACTTCCTGTTTGTACCTCAGCCTTCACTGTTCATTGTCATGGCACAGATTCATCTTTATCATATTTATCAGTCCTGCTTCATGTGTGCATCGCCTCAGCTTTGCTAAAGGCCATGCCTGATCCTGGTCCTGCGTCTTCCCAGTCTGCCTCTCATGGGCATGCCTCCTCACCCAGCCGAGGAGCAATGGAAGACCCACTCCATCACATTATCAGTGTTCCCACTCCACGAACAGAGTACCACTTGCATTTGTTTCCCATTTCAAATCCAGTGTATTAAACCACAGTGCAAGCAGCACACTGCCCATGCTGTAGTCCAGACTGACTTCCATGTTTCTGGGAGCTCTTATTCCATGATACTTTTGGGCTGCCATCTATTGAATTCACTACTCTGTCTGCATCTGTCTACATCACCATGCTACTGAGAAAGCTCTCGGTGCTGCCTCAGCCTCTGTCAAACAATCTGGGCATTTCTTAGTGTAGCATTTTAGGCTTGTCTCAGACGAGCAGTGTTCTGTTACCATCCATGATTCCCAAATGAATTCTCTTCTCTGGAACAAGTGTACATCTACTGACTTCCACGGTTTCATGACAACTGTGACTCTACTGTGAGCGTGTCTTCAACTTCTCCTTGCAGATCTAGGCTGAACCTACTGTCTTCCCTAGTTTATAGTTTCTCAAGGGAGAAGTCCCTTCACTGTTGCTCTTAGAATATACTACCCTTTGCCCTTGAGTCTTTATTTTGTGCTGTGATCCTTACTTGCCTGTCTTTCTTTCTTCCAGTATTACTTATCTTTAGGGGAGTATGTTCTTCCAACACTAAATTTGAGAGTACCATAAAGAAAGAAAATTTGTTTTCTTGTTTTTCAAAACAAAATATTAAATCAGGTGAAATAACAGACACCTGTAATTCTGTATTTATTTATTCACTGTGTGTGTGTGTTCATGTTTTAGCTGTCTGTTCTCTTCGTCTACCATATGAGTTTTGAGGATCAACTTAGATCTTCAGGCTTTGCTAAGCCAATGTCAGCAGCTTCCTGCTAGGCTGGGATATAAGGACTTCCTAAACTGAACAAGTAGAACTCAACCCAAGCAACCACAGAGACAACTAGTAACATTATAAATTTATTGTGTTGTCCACAATATTGCTATTGCCCAGTTTTATGAGTATTTGTTTCATACTGTTTAGGGGGTAGTTTGCTTCTGTTGTCTCACCAAAATTTTGCCAACCACAAACTTTTTGACAAAAAACCCCCACTTACTTAACCAAGATAAATAGAAACTTAATGCATTCAGCTTCCAGTTATAGCATTCTGATGATGAGACTTGAGTCTTTGGGCTGACACTCATCATGACCCAAGGGAAAGATCTCAGCAAAGGAGAACAAGCTTACTAATATAACCTGAACACATGGGAACCTCCTACTAAAGGAGAGGCGAGAGGAGTCCAGGCTTAGAGAGATGTACATTACCAGAGCACAGTACCATTATTTTAATTTTTCCCACTGAGATAAAGGGCCAGCCAATTCAGCTGGCCCAGGTAATTGGAAGCATTGAAAAAATAGAAACTACCATATTGATAAGAGCTGAAATGTGTTTTAGCCAGTGGTTTTCTACATATTTTATGAGTCAGATTTATATGGGTGTAAGTTGTTGGGTTTGGGCAGCTTGTCTTCTGTGCTGTTTTATTTATTTTTATTTTTTTATTCTTGAATCACCCTGTGGGAGAAATATTGGCTTTAGGCCAGGTCAAATGAAGTGTTAGATTTCTACTGAGTGTACAAGGACAGGGAAGTGAATGTCATTTCTGAGTAATCTGCTGAGAAGCTGGAGTAATAAAACCTCAATATTTAAATTAATTTTTAATCCTACAGAGTATATATCCTCTCTCTCTGTCTGTGTCTATGCATGTGTTCACTTTTCATAAAGGTTTCCTTTTTTTTTTCCAATGAATTCAAATTACTGACCTAGACCACTTACTTAAATCTTAAATAAAACTCGAATTTAAATATAGTAATAAGAGACTATACTTGCTATGAATTTTTGAGTATACATCATAATTTGCTATAATTTTATTATTTCACTCAGTACATATTCAATAAGCAAGAGTGTCACAGAACTCCTGAGTGCTGAGTAAGTATTGATATCTGTTTTTGATGATATGTACTAAGACAGGAAGAGTCTCGGAATATAATTCTAAGAAATCTAGAACAGTCAGTGTTGTCCTCTGAGCACTGAGTTTGAAAGAACAAAAGTAGGGATTAGACTAGATTGTCCCCAAGGCTGTGGTCGTGTCCTTTGTTATTGTTGATTTTATTTGTTTTACT
This sequence comes from Mus minutoides, assembly GCA_902729485.2. NCBI lineage: Eukaryota > Metazoa > Chordata > Mammalia > Rodentia > Muridae > Mus > Mus minutoides. The sequence goes on along the minus strand of LR750291.1, from coordinate 530,173 downwards.
GAACTCACTGCTAAAGTTCACTTCTTGTTTCATCAATTTCCCTTGCAAAACAAAGCTGGTATCTGACAATGTGTGAGAAAATAGAAACAGCCTGTTTCTAGGGAATAGAGTGACTGCTAAGATGCGAGTTCCAGATAGCTATGCCCTGGTGTCCCTGAACATGCCGGACTGATCAAAACCACCCTCTTGTTCTGTGACAAAGACATTTTTACAGACCAAGTTGCTTATAGGATAGGGCCTGTCTGGACAGAGTCACATGATGTAACAGTATGGTGGTGATTTTTTTCAAACTTCTATTATATGCTATATTAAAGACAGCCCTGTGGCAGCAGAGGCAGGAAAGAGCTGATGTATTGTTTGCTTTTTGAATGCAGAACACTGCATCTGTGGTTGATTTGGTGGCAGGTCAGTTTGATTAGCCCTGCTTTTCAGAGACAGAAACCAAGACTTAGCAAGGTTTGACCTTCTCGTGGTCAGGAAAAGGAGAGCTGTAGCACTCAGTCCAGGCGTGCCTGTTTGTCAACCAGTCCTTAGCTGCGTCCACTGTGGCTGCTCAAATCAAGAGCATCCTTGCTGTCACTCATGGGCTCCTCCAGCACCCTGTCATTCATGCTGTACTGTGCATGTGCTGAAGTTTACTACCAGATGTTTTCTGGTGTTGTGACTTAATTAAACGTTGAATAATAACGAAGGCACACATTGGAAGGATGTGTGAAAACAGTGTTTACACCTGACAGGATCATCTCACTGTTATGTCTATCAGGGCACAAGAATGCAAATTGTTACATGCTAGACGGAGGTGTTTTCTACTGTCTCATTCTTAAAATCAAGGCCCTACAATGCCAACTGAGGGAAATGAAGAGTTTCTCAGTTGCATTCTTCCTTTCTTAACCTCACAGAGCAGCCTATTTCCCACTTTCAGACATTTTCTTCCTTCACTTTTTTTTTTTTATTCTAATGTCACCCTAGGAACACTCAACTTATGGAAAATGAAATATCTTTAGGTTGGTCTCCTTTGTCACTCTTTCATTGGGTCATTTCTTGCCTCTGTGATGAACCTGAAAGGAAGTAGCTTTGGGGAGGGAGGATTTATTTGAATTCACAGTTTGAGAGGGGATGGTCCTCATGCTGGGAAGGCATAGAGGAGTTGGTGGTGGCTTGCAGAATGGAAGGTAGGAACGTAAGGCTGTTGTTTGAATCTTGGTTAGGAGACAGGAAGTGCAGGCTAGAACTGAACTTGGCAGGTACATTGGAGGAAGTGTTGAGATGTGAGCCTATGGGATAGTTCATATTCCAACATAACACCATGCTATCTGCATTTATGAGGTTGAGAGTCCACATATGTTTGGTCTGTTTTTAATTTTAAATCCTAATTGGTTGTTGTATCTTTGATTTTCAAATGATTTTGACCTATTAGGGTTCACTGGTGATTTGGGATAGTCCCGTGAATCAAATCTAGGATCCATACAGATGCTATGCAAATACTCTGATGTACACCCTCAACCTGAAAGATGCTTTTTAAAATTTTCCTGATTTAAATTTCTAGGGCTCTTTTGTCCAAGATGGTAGTACCAATGGTGTATTACTGTTTGAATTTGAAATGGAATGCATCAGCAAGAGAGTAAAAGTTCAGATCATTAATTATCAGCATCCCAATTCAATGTCTAGCAAGCCACATGTTTGGGACAACCAGGTGGAAAAGTTGAGATATACAAATTTTCCCCCATTACAGAAAATTGTAATGGACAACAATGATTGGGTTAATTTTAATGATCTGCTTTCAATAATCTGTTTATTTTGCTTAAAACATTATGGATGGATTTTTCATAACTGGGATTCTATGCCTAGAAGAAGACCTGAAGCTCTGGGAGTGCTCTGTCTTCTCTGGAAAATGTGCAATAATGTTGGCCACTATTGTTTTCTATGCTTCTGAGTCTGTATTATAGTATAGAGATATTCTAGTATTCTATATAGTATATATAGTATATCATGCATATATAGCATATATAGTTGCATATACTCATTGAACCTCTGTATTGCTGCTTGAGTGTATCTTTGGTAAGTGAATCTGGTAAACAGCATCCACAAGCTCACACTAATTCAGCACAGAGTGAACACCCAGGGCACCTTGAGTTACAGAATTGTTGTATAAGGTCTCTTTGTAGTGAGGGTATGGTCCTACAGACAATCATCCTTAAAAGCCATGGGGAACTCAGCTGCTTGTCTGGTGGTTTGTCTGTACAAGTTCCTCAAGGCAGAGAATGGAGACAATGGCTCAGTGTTTTCTGGAAGCATTATTGAATGTATTCTGTCCCAAGTTTGGAATGCTTTGTTTAACTAGATGTTTTCCTTCACAGTGAATACAGCTTCTTTGGTATGAAATTCAGTACTCATAGTGTCTTTAACATAAGTTATAAGCTTTCCAGCCTCTTAAAGCTACTTCAAGGTACATATTCAAATGTCTATGCTTCCTTTAAAAAAAAAAATCACTCTTCTTATCGGCATTGCTGATTTGTTATCAGTAGTAAGAAATAGGAAGTCAAGGGATGTGTGTGCTGAAGCACGATGCAAGATGACCTAGTCTCTAGATCTGGGTAACTCAAGCCTATGTTATCTGCCCAGTTATCTCTCCTATTTTCTTTTCCTTCGCTTTCTCCTTCTTTCCCTCTTCCTCTCCCTTCCCCTCTCCTTCTTCTTCATCTTCCTCCTCTTTCCCCCATCCTCCTCCTTCTTTCTTTGCTGAGCAAATTGAGCTATGGTTTAAAGAAAGTTGCAATCAATGCCGTTCAAGGTATTAACAGGACATTGGTGACATTGTGAATCTGGAGGATGGTTTTATTTTCCACTATTGCTGTTTGTTTGTTTTTTTAAAAATTTTTGTGAAAACAGAAACAAACGTTAAACTAGGGCTGGGGCGACAGCTCAGTGGGCAAAGCATTTGCTACACGAGTCCAATGACCCATACCATTCCTGGAACCAACAACAGGCTGACCGTGCTGGTACTAGTCTTAGAGTGATATGGGAGATGAAGACAGGGAACTCTCTTGGAAGCATGTGGGGCAGTTAGCCTGGAGTGTGTAAAGTGACCTAAAGAAGAGAGGCCTGCCTCAAAAGGTACAACAGAGCAATCAAACCCCCAGGAATTTTCTTCTGACCTCCACATATGTGTATATGAATTCTATCATTCAGACTCTTATAAATATACTACACACACACACACACACACACACACACACACACATACACACACAATTTTAAAAAAATAAAAAACAAATCTTTTTTTTTGGTTACACCTATCTTAATTTAGAATTGTGCCTTATATGTATAGGTTTTAACATTAACCTAATCTTGTTTTGTTAGAGACTAGGCCAGGCTAGTCTAAAGCTTCCTATGTAGTACAATCTGGCCTTGAACTCACAATTTCCCCATGTTACCCCTAAGTGCTGGGATTTCAGGTCTGTGCTAGGCCAGCCTTTTTGCACTTGAGCAGACTCTGGGTCTGGGATAAACACATCATGTCCCAGAGCCTCAACAGCCTTCCTTCCTTGAGATCTATTTATGGAAGAGATGAAAGCAGCGCGGTGCCTGGCTGGGTGTCCGCCTCCAGGAATGCCATCTCAGGCTCCCGTTTATCATCCTTCTGCATCCCATCTAGAGACACCCTGGTTGGATGAGAACTGGAAAGCTCTGGTCCTCAGTCAAAATGGCTGTCAGAGATTCAGTCTGGCAGAGGAGCATCAGTGATATTTGCTATCCAGAAACTTTTCACTCTTCAGACCATAACCTTGTCCGCTCTGGTTGCCAGGCTTAGAGTTGGCTTTTCCAAAATTGCCAAATTGTTTAGATTGCATTTTTTTTTAAAATTTTTATAGGCCAGTGTACTTTGAAAATAGTTTGATGACTTTAGTTAGTACAGTTATCTCTGTTTACTTTTCTCTTTGTGTAAGTGGTTCCCTAAGACCTGGGTAGCAACTGAAGCTGATTTTTCCCAAGGAGAGGTGGAGGGCATTTTGTAAGGTAGTATGTTTTAGAGTCATCCTTTTCTCCTTTTGAGACAGAGTTTCATGTAGGCCAAGCTGACTTAATGCATACTCAGGGATGACGTGGAACTTCTAATTCCCTTGTCTCCTTGGAGATTGCAGGTACGTACCACCGTGTTAGGGTATTTGTAATCCTGAGATTGTATCCAGGGCTTCATGCAAGACAGGCAGGCACCCTAACAACTCAGCTACGTCCCTGATACTTTCAAACAAATGAATAAATAAAGAAAGAAATAAAGTGGAAGTTCAGAATTGAAAAGAAAATGGGAGAGTAAAATATTTCAGAGACGCAGTTGACCATATATCAGGCACTTTTGTAATATTGCGGTCTATAGGTTTATTTGACTAAATATTCAAGAAGATCAGCAAACACTGATTATGTATTCTTAAAATTGTTCTTGATAATTCTCTAGAAGTGAATATACAGGAAGGGGGTAAAAACAAACTGGGAAGCAACGTGAAAAGCTTGGTTTAAGAAATGTAAAGTCCTTTGTTCTCAGTCCCTGCTTGGCACTATGGATTTGGGAGAAAAACAGTATGTATTTCTATTTTATTTCACTCGATTTTCTAATCTTTTATATTTGGCCAGCTCCTTTCTGAGAACATATTGTACACATGTTCTGATGCTGTCTGAAGGCCCTCTGAGATGCACGAGGTGATTGAAAGCTCTCACTTCTACTGAAGTGGGTGGCCAGAGAGCTGGAGCTGAGCAGCTGCCATCCCCTCGCTGAACTTTTCTCATTTATAAATTATTTTCCTTGCCATCTGGAGCCAGAACGGTGCCATGGCTCAGAGAACTCTTGCAGGGGTGTGCGGATACCCAGTGCTTATGTGCACGCTCTTTACCGCATTCAGCTGTGACTTGGGGGTGTGAATCCATGAGAGCTATTTCTCTCAGTGTGCTTTGAAAGACACCACCTCCATCTATCCCAACATATCCCCTCTCTTGCTCCCTTCCAGTAACTACATCCTGCCCGTTCTTGGTTCCAGTAGAAAATATACCAATCCCAGAGTCTCCTTGAGGTTTCCTGTTTGATGACATAGTCAGAAAATCCTTCTCACAACATTGCCCTTGAGTTACTGCCTGCAATGTGACATTGTCTTGGTTGGCAAAACCCAGCTTCCTCCCCCATTAAAGAAACAAAACAAAAATAATTCAGGTCATAAACTCAAGGTCTGAAATAAATTCATATAATATCAAAGGGAAGAAAGCTGGGGCAGCAGACTGGTTGGGAGTTTCATTAATCTGAAGCTTTGTGCTGGCAGCAGAGGCCTTGCCTGATGTTTCCAGTTCATATGGCCCAGGCTGCAGAGATGCCACACCAGCAGGAGGTGTTTGAACTGTTCCTGCAGCTGCTGTCAGATAGCAGCTCATGGAAAAATACCACAAACCCTTGACTTCCCAAATGGGTGGTGTTGATTTAAGTTAGCTCCTCCCCATAGCGCCCTTGGTGCCAGCCTGTTTACCTAATGAGTTTTTGCCTTTGATGTCCCTCACAGAAACTGGGAACCAGAAAGCCATTGAAAAGAGTCAGAACTAGAGATGAGGAGATGATTTAAAATGAGAACAGCCAAAAGATGACATCTGATATAGAAAGTGGTGTTTACAAAATTTCTGAAGATTAGACACTGTAAGGGGAGAACTTCAGTTGCTGTGACATAGTTGGAAGGATGGAATAGTGACATTAAAGTCAAACCAAGATTACCCTGTTTGAAAGCCAGAGGGCATGCACACTTCCACAGGCTTACATATTATTGGCACAGGAAGTGGAACGTATGTTTAAATATGGATTTCTTTTGCTACTTGGAGACCCTCCCCCTGTTTTGCTGTTGTGGTAGGCTGCCATTATCCTCCGTTTGGTTGGCTTGGAGAAAGTATCTATTGCCTTGGATCTTGGAGATCCCAGCCTGGTGGCACCTGGTCAGGATGAGAACAAGGGAAAGATCCCTCCTGGGATTTTCAAGTTCTGGATATATGGGGCTCCATGATTCTCCCTCCTTCTGTATCACCAGAGTCTGGGTTTAGCTCAGGGGAAATAGGGGGAAAAGAGGACATAGAACAAATGCTAGAACTTCATCAAGAAAGCTGTTAGTTATTTTTCTAGTTCGGTGATAAAATGCCATGACCAAGGTAACTTATGACAAGAAGGCGCTAATTTGGCTTATGGTTATGACGGTTCGAGTTCATGGTGTTGAAGCGAATGTATAGCTGAGTACTTGCATCTGTTTGTGTGTGTGTGTGTGTGTGTGTGTGTGAGAGAGAGAGAGAGAGAGAGAGAGAGAGAGAGAGAGAGAGAGAGAGAGATACAGAGAGACAGAGACAGACAGACAGAGACAGAGAGAGAGTACATCAGGACTAGTAGGAATCTTTGAAACCTCACATCCCACCCTCAGTGAAATGTCTTCACCAAGGAAACTGTGTCCTTCTAATTCCACCAACCAGGGGCGAAGTATTCAAATATATACATTTGTGGTGCTATTCCCTACCAGATCATCACAAGAAACAAAGGGCTCTTGTGAATTGGAATCCTGGGACAGTACCATCATGTAGTGTAGTTTATTCAGGTCAGAAATATCTTGGGTATGTCCACATTGAATTCCAAGCAAGACTATATATTTCACCTCTGCTTCCTTTGTGACTTGGGAGTTTATCATGACTCCAAGCAGATGGTAGGCCATTTGTAGTGACTGAGAACTTCCCCATAGTCTATCAGTGACTCTCAAGGACTTATGAATGACAGCTCAGAATCCTGCATTTCACGATCCACAGATCTGTTCTCCTGGCCAGTGGTTACCTCGCCAGTCTTTGAGCACTGACTCTCAAAATACATTACCCCAAACCATTTAGCCCTGGAATGTGAAAATGGACCACTGGTGTGAGGAAGGACCTTAGCTATCACATCGGATCGGTGAGTCTCTTTACATAGATGACCTGTGACCATATGAGGGCAAGGAGCATGGTCATTCTTTTTGTTCTGAATGTACAGTACAGCTTGGTGCAGGGAGATCATCTCAGAAATCATAGCAGGTTGTATGTTTCAAGACATCGATGGACGGAATGATCCCTTTATGGGCCCACTGGGCCCATGCCTGAAGTTATTTCCTAGATAATGCCTCTTAGTTTTTTCGGGTTTTTTTTTTTTTTTTTTGCCAGTTTTCTTTTACCCTGTCACCTGTGCATCTGTAGCTTTTCCTATAGCAGGGTTTGGCTGAAAGGTAAAGTTCGAAGAGCTGGGGCTTGAGGTTAAATAAAAACTGCTGGTTTGGGGCTTTGTCCCATCCTAGGAGTTACCTCTCTGTAGCAAGTCTAGGCTCCTTGTTTTGTTTTGTTTTGTTTTCGTTGTTGTTTTTTAAATGGGAAATAAAGGGCCAACAAGATGGCTCAACAGAAAAGGGCATTTACTGCCAAAGTTGAGCTTCCTGCTCTCCACCCGCAGTGGAAGGAGAGAGGGCACTTCCTCTGGCTCCCACATGTGCACCATGGCACGAAGGTACCCATCTGTATCCACACTCAATATCAATACGAGCATATATATTTAAGGGAAATAAAATGTCCTCACATTTTTGCTTAGTTGGTGTGAAGATTCCTGTGTGAGCCAGCGTGTAGGAGTGGATTCCCCTTCCCTATAGTAGGAAAAACGACTAGTTTTCATTTTGGCAATATGCAATATAATAAATATTCATTTACGAGGCAGAAGGATGGAGGACAAAGCCCCACCTCTGGGACCTCCCATAGGCTGGCAATGACTAGACGCTGACAGCACCCAGGCTCACCTGTTTATTACCCTGACATGCCGCCCACGCATTCAGCGCATACCCTTACATCATGAGCTTTAAGTTGTCAGGAGGGCCCTTCTCGGATTCCCCACTTAATCCTGAATCTATCATGTCCACTATAGTTGCTCCAGCTGCCAGCCTTGTCAAAGGAGGAAATGAGGTTTGCTCTGTCCCTGTGGAACCAAACCTGTCTGGCAGCACTGCCACATGCTTTTCTAAGTTGTCACGGCCCATTCTTTTAACTCTCTGACCAAGATTTGGTCCAGGATAGACAACCAAAGCACTGGTGGCCTGTGGCATGGGACAGCTTTTCTTATTTTCTATCCTATTGTTTTGAAAGTAGGAACTTCCTTTGCCTCCTCTTTAGTGTCCTGGTACCAACTCTGATTCCACCAGGATTTCCTACGAAGCACAATTAGGAGCAACCTCCTTTACCTGCTCGTAGCATTCTCATTGAATTCTGATGGCTCGTCTCATTTTTGCTGAGAATGCTGTGACCGGAGTATGGGTTGTGCTTGCCACTAAACAATTACCATGGCTGAAGTTTTCATGCTGAGAAGGCCATAGGGATGGGTTCTGATATATGATCAATACATTAAAAAATATAGTGTCGCTTTCAGCCCCATATATAAACAAAACCAACACTGTAGAAAGCCAGCAGGGTATTAAAGGTATTATAATATTTTGTTTTGTGGATGACAAAATTACAGTGTTTCACTGTTGAACAATCTAGATTTAAAAAGATGTTTGGGGGCTGGAGATGTAACTCTGCCTGTAACTTGCTTGTTTGACACACACCAAGCCTTGGGTTTTGTCACCAGAACCTCTTCAATCAGACATGGAAGTGCACATACATTATCCCAGCACTTAGTAGGTGGTAGCAAGATCAGTTCAAGGTCATCTTTAGGTACATAGTGAGTCCAAAGCCAGTAGCTATGTGAGAGCTTGCAGATAGACAGATAGATGGGGCAGATCGACAGGCAGGCAGGAGTGTGTGGGAGCACAAACACACACACACACACACACACACACACACACACACACACACACACACGAGGGGTTGTAGATAGAGACTGAGATTGATTTGGTGTTAAAAAGCCCAAAGCCCATTTGAAGTCAGCCTGGCCTATATAATGAGTTCTAGGCTAGCCAGAGTTACATAATGAGATACTGTCTACAACAAAAAGAAAAGCAAAACAAATGATCAGAACAACAACAACAGAAGGCCAGGGGCTACTGACTGTATAGGGTTTTTGGTTTGTTTGATTCAATATTAACATGAACAAAATAGTTTGAAATTTGAAATTATTTTGTCATAATGTTTTATTCTAAATATAATAATACTAATACAAATGTCTATTTAGTAAATAAATGCTGTATTTTTGCAGTATGTTGGATGTTTGACAAATTAAATCTTATATAATGTAATTGCTGTGTTAGGTAGGGTTTGCAGCGAGAATGCTGGGCCTTAGGCAGCCTCTATGAAGCATGGGCAGGCTGAGCAAACTTTCTGATCTCCTGGGGTAGAAACAAGGCTCTTAACCGTTCTATTTCGGTGTGACTTAGAGTAGTATTAGAAACTTAGATTTGAAATTCCTTACTTGTTGGTATCTAGATGACTTGTGCTGAGTAACCTCTGACCTGCACCTAGTAGTGGGGATGACAGCCTATTGGTGTGCTGGAATAATTATACACCTTTGATTCAAGGACATTTCCCAATGAAACAAAGAAGCTCCTTTCTTCGTTGCTGGAAGACTTTGCCATGCTTGTTACAAATGCGTTGATGCATCGTTCACCTGCACATGTATGAATCGACTCCTAGTAGCTTCTAATGTTAAGGGTGGTGCACCCAAAAGCAAGCCCTACCATTGTGTCTGGAATTGGTCATAGAGGTGGGTTAGTCTCTTCAGGCCAACTCTAAAACTTAGATGAAAATAAAAACTGTGGTAATAGTATTTCATGATCCATCATAACAGAAGGCTTTGCCTCTTTTTCCTGCAGTAAGAATTACTGTCTAGAGATCTGAGCATAAGTAGGTTAGTGGTAGGGTATTTGCCTGGTGTACAGCAGGCTGTGTGTCTGATTCCCAGTATTAGCCACAGAAGAGGAAGAAAAGAACACCTTTCTAGAACAAAGAACTTTAAGCAACTTTTATCTTTTTATTACAACACCAATCCCAACGCCAGATGCTATAAAATGCCTTCGCGTGTGCTCTCTTTTCCAAGGTTTGCTTTGGCATGTCCACCATTTTAATGGGAAATGTATAATATGATGTATAATAAATGTATAATAATATGATGCCTACAAAAGGTTCAATTGCAGATCTGGCTTGCTGGCTTGAGTTCAGAATTTCTATAAGAAAGTCCCAAAGAATCTTTCGCTGCTAGAAACAGAGTCTCAAAGGTGTAGCCCCAATTGACCTTGAACTCTCAGCTATCCTCTTCAGCTTCTTGAGTGTTAAGATTAAAGGCATGAGCCACTATGTCTGGCCCAAAAACATCTTCGGGAAGTAGAATTTGGGAAGCCTTGTGGATGCAGTGTTTGAGCCAGTAGGAACACAATCAAGCCAGCATCCTCTGCTCCAATCTTGCTATAGCCTGCTGTCATTGGACAATAGACTTAGGGCTGGATCTATGAAGTCTTGTATAAAAAGGTGATTACTAACTCTGGAATATTTTTGCTGATTGTGGCTGAAACCAGAGCATACAGCTTCCACAACACTCATGGAAACACCCTTTAAAAGTTAAAAACTCTGACCCAGAATTGTTCCTGTCTGAAAGCACTGTCAAGTCAAAAATGGAGAAGAGCCCAAGGGAAAGGAGGTCCAGCGACTGGCCCAAATTGGGATCCCGCTCAAGGGGAGGCCTCAAGACCTGACACTATTACTGATACAATGATGTGCTTACAAACAGAATCCTAGTATGACTGCCCTCTGAAAGGCCCAGCAAGCAGCTGAAAGTATCAGATACAGATACAGATACAGATACTTACACCCAACTAGTGGTCAGAAGCTGGTGACCTCTGTGGTTGAATTAGGGAAAAGCTGGAAGAAGCTGATGAGGAGAGCAACCCTATAGAAGACTAGGCATCTCAACTAACCTGGACCCCGAGTTTGCTTAGATACGGAGCCAGGCATCATACACTAGCAATCTCAACTAACCTGGACCCCGAGTTCGCTTAGATACGGAGCCAGGCAGCATACACCAGCTGATATGAGTCCTCCAACACATAGAAAGCAGTGGACTGCAGGATCTGGGTTCAGTCAGAGAAGATGCACCTAACCCTCAAGAGACTGGAGGCCCCAGGCCTCCCCAGAGTGGGGAGGTCTGATAAGGGGGGGTAGGGGGATGGGGACATCCTCTTGGAGACAGGGGGAGGAGGTATGGGATGTGGAACAGTCAGAGGATGGACCAGGAGGGGGATAAAAACTGGACTGTTAAAAAAAAAAAGACTAGAGAAAAAAAGAAGTTTAAAAGTTAGACCTTTAATGTCCTCTCTACTGAGCTGTTAGGTGCCAAGTATTTGTGGAAATTTATGTCTCTTTAGTGCATGTTTATCCTCAAGCTGAAAAGTTTTAAACCATTTTTCAGTCCTTCCTTCAAGGATCCTGCATGGCTTTTGATTTACTCAAATTATATTATGTAGGTCAAATCCTTGACTAGAAACTCATCTAAATAAGGTTTACCTCGGAATCCCGTGTTTAAATAGCACTGGCAAGAAATGTGCTTAGCTCAATGGTTTCCCCTAAAGGGAAGATACTCAGTGCTGAGTATTTATTTTGTTCCAGTTTTTCAGTACTTTTAGATTACCCCATTTTAGGAATAGAAAAGTAGGTTCTTGTGCTTGTTTCTCCTGTGATGTATTAGGAAATGTTTGTATAAAAAGGTTTATATTTTTTTATTGCACATAACCTTTAACATAATAAATCTTGTGTCTAGAGGCCTATTTGCTGGTCAGTTTCCCATAGCCTACGTTTTAAACTTCCTTATTGATCCTTTACTATCTTCTGTCCTTGATTTCCAGAGGTAAAGTGATTAGCATTTGTTTTTTTTTTTTTTTTAAAAAATGGTGTGACTCTTAACATATAAATATATTTATTTCACTGTCTTTTAGTCAACTCTTGGAGTGAAAAGAATACTCATGTTCCTAAAAAATAAATTGTTTATTCATTATCCCTTGAGAAATCATGTAACGTTCACCTAATTAAAAACTTTTTTTTTTCCTTTGGCTTTAGTTTGTCTTTCCTCACTCGGGCACTTCTGCAAATGACTGATATCTTGAATCAACTTAGCTACCATGAGCATAGCTGGGCTAAATTATGCTATTATCAACTTTATTATTTTAATTCCAAATGTAGAACCATATGCTGTGAGCCATTAACCAAGTCTCTATAATTTAAATGGAATTGAAATCATACACAGTGTTTTCTCTGACAATAGCAGAATTAAATTAGAAGTTAATAGAAGAAAGCCAGGAAGAAAATCCCTAACGTTTAGAAATTAAACAATGTACTTCTAGATAACCCATGGGTCAAAGAAAAAAGCAAAACGGAAATTAGAATGCATTTTGAAGTAATGATAATGTATACCCAATGTATCAAAATCTGGGAGATAAAGTCCTGGCTCTCCTTTAGATGGCAATTTATTGTTCTCAATGATTTTGTGTTAGGAGAAAAAGTAAGACTTTAGAATCATGCAAATGTATTTGGTAACATTATCAAGTGATATTTGATAAGCCTGGTTATATTGATGGATGCACGCCAGCTATCCCAGCATCTGGGAAGCTAAGACAAGCAGAGCGCTAAGAGTTCAAGACTAACCTGGGCCACATAGGGGTTTCTAGGCCAACCTGAGGCGCCACTTGAGACCCAGGCTCAGAACAGACAAACAGAAAAGATACGAAAGATCAAAATTGGATGTGTGATTGTCCCTGAGAGAGGGAGGCTGGTCTAGGTGGAGCCACAGATGTTCCATGACTGTACATTTATTTAAAATGACTGTGTTCTATTGATGACTGTTCTAGATTGAATTGTGATCTTCTAAAAAAAACTGTATATGTACATCTCAAATCCCAGGCACATCACAGTATGAGTATAACTAAGTTATCATAAAACTTTTAGGGTAATTAAGTTACTGTGAAGCCCTAATCTAATATGACAAGAGAGTTCTTCAAGTCCAACCTGAAGAAGAAGAAGAGGCAGTTAAGGGATAACTCTATACTATAACTCCAGGAATCCACCCTTCTGTGGTGTGATTTGAAGACCACCTGATGTGAGCCCTTTTCTTATAGCAGCCTGTTCCCTTTGGTTTCTTGTCAGTTTCACAACCTACAGTCACTTGGGAAAAAGAAACCTCAGTAGAGAAAAGAATCCCCCCTTGTTGGCTCCTGGGCTAGCAAGTTGGGTATGGGGCATTTTCTTGATTGATGTGGGTCCTGCTCACTGTGAGTGGTACCACCACTGGGCAGATGCTGGTGAGCTACATTTTAAAGCAGGATATGCAAACAAGAGGTACGAAGCTGTTCTGCAGTATTGCTCGGTAGCCTCTGAATCAGCTTTTGCCACTAAGTACCTGCCTTGAGTTCCTGCACACTTACTTGGATAATGGAAACATGATCTGAGATTTACAAGATAACTAACCCCTTTTTATCTCCATGTTGCTTTGGTCATGGTGTTTTATCATGGCAATAGCAACCAGCCCTAGTAAATTAATACTTTGAATCAACTTAACTACCATTAGTGTAGCTATACTAAATTATGGTGTTGGATATTTTGTTTATTATTTTTAATTCCAAATGTAACAGTGTATGCTTGAGACACTAAATCAGTCTCTGTGATTCAGTTTGCATTAAAATCATGCAAAATAACCAGACAATGGTGGTACATACATGCCCTTAATCTTAGCACTTGGGAGGCAGAGGAAGGTAGATCTCTCTGAGTTTGAGATCATTTTGTCTACAGAGAGATTTCCAGGACAGCCAGGGATGCACCAAGAGGTCCTGCCTTGAAAAAACAAAAACAAAAAACAAAATAACAACCAAAAAATATGCAAAACTCTCTGTCTCTGTGTCTGTCTGTCTGTCTCTGTGTGTGTGTGTGTGTGTGTGTGTGTGTGTGTGTGTGTGTGTGTGTGTGTGTGTTTGAATAAGCATGTTTGTCTCTCTGCAGGTCTTTGTCTGCATGCAGGACTGGAAGACATCCTTGGGTATTATCCTCAAGAAAGGCAGTTGCTCCTTTTGAGCAGTATCGCTCAATAGCCTTATCTGTTAGGCTACTCTGTCTATATCTACCTCCCCAGCATTAGGAGTACAAACACTTAGCACCATATTCAGCTTTTTCCTTTAACTTTCATCTCTGTCTGTCTGTCTCTATCTATCTATCTATCTATCCATCCATCCATCCATCCACCCATTGGTACTGTGGTTTAAACCTGAATTCAATGCTTGCAGATCTCCTGCTATACCAAGTGATGATTTTCCCAGCCCACAAAAGTATTTTATTTTATGAACTTTATGTATATGGTGTGCATATGTCTGGGTACCACACCTTGTGCCTGTTGGGTCTGAAGAGGACATTGGATTCCCGGAACAGGAGCTGCAGATGGTTGGGACCCTCCATTTTGGTCTTGAGGATAGACCCCACCTCCACCCCCTCATATTCTGCAAGATTAGCCACTGTGTTTAACTGAGGCATCTCTTTAGTCCATGACACCTCATTTTAAAAGATTTTTTTTTTAGCCTTAGCTGTGTCATGGGTGATGATTTTTGTATTTAATATTTTATAAGTTAGTTGCAAATGAATAAATGCGTAATGCCATAGTGAGTCTTTATGTCAAAGCCTGTTGATGACATTTTCAGGATTCCAGTGTTAATGTTTAAACACATAGGAGTGGCTGTGTGTAAATATTTAAATGCGGTAGACATTGTGATCACTTTTCTAATAGTTTATACCTCATTGTTGTGAAGTCTGAAGAAAAGAAAACCCTGCCTAGAATTTGTGTCTCTTGTTCCTGGCACGATAGTGTGAGCCTCTAACTGTTGCCAGGGCTGTCATTGATTATGGTGATTTTCTTGCAGTTTAGTTTTCTCGAAGGTATAGAATGGAAGAATCAATCTTATACTGTAGATGTCCAGCAACAGGCAAGTTAAATTGGTTGGGAATGTGGCTGTTTCATGTTGGCCTGAGGTTAAAACATTTTGAGTGGAATTGTGAGTATCCTCCTAGGGCCAGACTTATCTCTCCTCTGCCTACAGTTCCAACAGAGTTTTCTGCCTTTGGGGACTGGGCAGCGGCAGTGACAGATAATAGAAGACAGAGTTGTTATTCCAGGACATCTTCTGCCTTCAGTACCTCATGTGGGCTTCTCCCCAGAGGCAGTAGAAAAAGAATAGAGACGAGTCAAGCTTTTGACTCGACCTGATTTGAGGCTCTGTGTGTTACCCAGGCCTTGTATGTGGGCATACACATGCATACTTCTCTGTGTACACTGATTTAGAACATCTGTAAGCATTCATTTGCTGTTGAGGATGGCATTCATGCCCAAATTGCTACCACATGAGAAATGAAAACTACCCGGAGTGCCCACTCCCTCACTGACCAGTCGGAGTTAGGGAATCGTTCAGAAAGCACTGCCTGTTCACCTCATGTGAATTCTCTTTTCATGGTTTACCTCTTTCTCCACCTATTCTCACCCCTGTCCTGTCCTGCAAAGTTGCCAGGTTTCTTTTTCCCTTTCTCTGTCTCTCCTTTTCTTTTTCCACGTTTTTCCATAGGACCTAGATTTTATAACCAGAAACTTGGTCTTTGAATAAATGATTCTATGGGCTTTTCTAGGAATTTCCATTTAAGTGATGAATGTCTGTGGAAGGTAAGATGTGGCCGTGCAGGGGGCATGGGCATGCTGTAGGGCTTCTCATGGTGCTAGCTGAGGTGCCAGGAGAGTTAGCAGGCATGTGTGGGGACCGTGGCCTGGGCACTGCTAGTTCTCCCTGCAGCAGAACATCTAAGCACTTGTCTACTAGACCATGTTAGCTTCTTGCTTTCGAACATGCTCTCAATGGTTACAAAGTCATGTCCGTGCCACAAATGAAACTTTAGCCCCTGTGTTCACATTTCTGCTTATCTCCATGTCATCGTCTTTGTTCTTGGCTAATGATGGCCTTGTGAATGAGTGTGTTGATCAAGCCAGAAAGACATGTATGCATCATCATTTTCTGATATGTGAACAAGCAGGTCTAGTAAACAATGGCTCCTGGTCCTGCGTTCAGGCAATATTCACTCTGCCTGGAACAGATCAGTTGTAGTAAAACCCCATCTGTTCTATTTGATAGTATTAGTTGTGTCAGCCTTGTAGCCTTTAGAGAATTTTTTTGTATAAATTCTGTTTCTGTAGTTGTATAGACATTCCCCACTTAAGCACTTTATTCCTACTTATGTTTCTATGAAGTTTGAAACCATGATAAACTTAGTTAGCTCTCCATCTTCACAGGCTTCCATCTGCATGTTCAACCAGCAGGTCAAAAATGCACAGAGGAAAGTTATTTCTGTGCTGAATTTGTGGAGACCCTTTTTCTCCACTGTCATTCTTCCTTAAGCCTGACAGTGTAACAGGGGCCCACGTAGGCTATACATTGTGCTACATATATTAGTAATCTAGAGATGAGAGAAGGTACACAAGAGGATGGAAATAAATTTCATATGAATGCTATTCCAATTGGTATGAACACTACTTGGTGTCTGTGTGGGATTTTGAATATATATATATATATATATATATATATATGATGAGTGTGTGTACTTTAAGTGAATATTGTATGAATGGCCACTTCCTATTACTATAATGGGATACTTGATGTTCAATACTTTGTAAAGACAAGGTTTATCTAGTATACAATTCTGAAGGCTTCAAAGGCATATATCATTGACTTTGATGGGAACCTCATGTTAGGTAGTACCATGGTGACATGCAAGAGAGATTTTTTTCCCCTTGTTCCAGTCAACCCTCCTTGCTCCAGCTGGCCCCGTTCGCTCTGGCCACCCCTGTTTGGCTCCGCTCACCCTGGTGGTCGGCCCTGCTTGCTCCAGTTGGTCTCTCCAGTCCAAGGATTCGTTTCTTATTCTTCTTCTTAAGTACACTGTAGCTGACTTCAGACGCACCAGAGGAGGGCGTCAGATCTCATTACGGGTGGTTGTAAGCCACCATGTGGTTGCTGGGATTTGAACTCATCACCTTCAGAAGAGCAGTCGGGTGCTCTTACCCGCTGAGCCATCTCACCAGCCCCTGCAAGAGAGATTATTTAGAGACAGAAGTCAGAGAGTCACAGTCTCTGGTCTTGTGGCTTCCTATTTTATTCTACATATAAAAGTCTTGAGACCTCTTACTATAGAACATATAAGGCTACATTCTTGACCCATAGACCCTTGGGGCATACAGCCAGGACATATGCAGGTTACAGTAATTATAATATGAGTAAATATATATTTTATTAATTACCTATTATACATAATGAGTTAATATTATGTTAAAATGATTAAACCGTAGTACATTATTGGAATTTAGGGAATGTCGGTGTGGTCTGTGGCATAGAACGCCTAGTCATAGTGAAGGTTATATTGAGATGTCATGGAGGAGGGATTGCTAGAAGGAAACAAAATGTAAAAATGGGGTGCATAAGTAGGAAGATACAGGTGTTCTGTAAATGGTTTGGCTAAATAAAGTGGAACTAGAAAGTGATGCTACTCCTACCCTACCTAAAACTTGATCTATTTCACCAAGTGGCCTGTATCGCTTGCTCTTAGAGTAGGTTATGAACCAATGGAAGAAATATCCAGAAAGATTTAGTGTCTTTTCTCTGCATTACTTTTAAAAAAGAACTTATGAAATGATTCATTATGAACATTGGGGTCTGAGGCAAGGCATCACGAAGCAGGTTCAGACCCATTCATTCAGCTACTGGAGAGTCTACAGAGCACTTTGGGGGTTATGCCAGCAAGTGAAGGAAACAGGCATCAGTAAGTAGGGAAGTGAGACAGACAGACAGAGAACAAACCTTCATTCCACAGATTGAATGCCAAGTTCATGTCCTCAAATGTTAAGGTAGTACTGTTTATTCTGTTGTAATTTGTTTGCATTTAGCGTGTGTGTGCGCGTGTGTGCGCGTGTGTGCATGGGTAGAAATTACTTCTCTTCCACTGTGTGGGTACTAGAGATCTGTCAAGCTTGGCAACAAGGGCCCCTGTCTGTTGAACTATGTTGCCTGCCTGAACTGCTTATTTTTGTATCCAGAGCTAGCTTTATGTCAGATTCAGATTAAGGGACTAATGTCCCCCAGTTTTTTCTATGGGTCGCACATATTTACAGGAAAAGAAGTTAAGCTAAATGCCCTCAAGATCTCCTTTAGTTTAATAAAAGGTAAAATTGCTCGAGCCTTTAAAAATAAACTTGAAAAGTTGACCTATTGGTAGTTATCCTTGTATAGAACAAACGATGATAAAAACAATGATAGCATACAGGGTAGCACATTTTAACATTCTGGGCAAAACCATCCCTGCAATATTCAGCCATATTCATGAATATGTAGAATGTATTAGTCAGACTAAACAAAAAATATAAAATTTGAGTGTCTCATTTTCTTTATCAAATAATAAAATCCACAATAAATTTTATTGAATATAAAGTTGCATATGTTTCTATATGTGGCTGTCTGCATGCATACACATTTTATTACATATATGAGGACATGTTGTATCTTCCATGTTATGTACATAGTAAGAGCTCTTTCAGAATGTGTTGTGATGCTAACTTTACATGATCCACATTTCTCCCACTGCTGTGGAGGAGAACACAGATACGGACATTTAGGCCTGCATCATCCCTGAAAAGGGGACCAAGGCTCCTGTGGACAGCCTGGACTTCAGCACGCTGACTAGAAACTGGACTAAGTTTGCAGTTCACACTGTCCCTTCAATCTTACATTATCACCAGTCAGCAAAATCCCGCCTCTTCCTAAAGGACCAAGGCAGATGAGGGTGTGGTGACTTTGGTTGTTGTTGTTTCCTTTTTCTTCACTAACCGATTAAAAGCACTGAACTTTAGCATGTCAAATTAGCTGCCACCAGATTACAGCTGCCTAAGGAAAGTGATACCAGAAAGTTTAGAGGACACACAAAAACATGCAAGATAGGGATATTGAGTATGAATCATAAAGATTAAGAAAGATATTGGAAGGGACTCGTGATAAGGGATAGCAGGAAGTAGTTTTGAGTCTCAGATCTTTCCTTAAATGACACCTTTTGTTGAATTAAATTGCATTTATCTGACAACAAAATAACTTTTTTGAATGTGTTATTTTAAGAGAGGATTTTAAAATATTTAATAAGATAAAGTAAATTCCGTCTTTTTTTTTTTTCTTCTATGAAGCATGAACTAAGGATTTTAAAATTTAGGTTTATTATGTGGCTTCTTTCTGTTTTGTCCTTGAGAAGCAGAGAAAGCCATAATGCAGTCCATGTTCCAAGTGACTGTAGAGTCACCTTGGTATCAAAGTGTTAAAAGCACATGGAGATCAGCCTATGGAGACCCTCTGCGAGGACAGTGTCATTGCCTGCCTGACATTCTCATTTCACCTCCCTGTAGGGGACAGAGGGGACTTAGGGCCTGCTGATTTTTACTTCTAATGAGCTGGCCCGGAACATCTTCTCAGTTCTCTTTTCAATAACAAATCTATGCAATGTGGCAGAGTAGCCTTAGAGAGAGAGCAATGGAGGAAGCTTTGCATTGCAGCCACAGCTGTGTTGCATTAGCTGTATGGCAGCAAGGGTGCATGTACCTCCTCCTTAGATCCCAGAGATGCAGCAGTGTTGCTGGGGACGCAGGCTTTCTGCTCTTTTAGCTGTGTTTAAAGAGCTTCCTGGGTATGAGCTGCCAACTTTCCACCTTCCCAACACGAATAGTGATTACTTTGTCCTCACTTGTCGAATGAGAAAACTTAGCCCTGGACAAGGCCTTAGCTAGGAAGAAAAGGCACATCCGTCACAGAAGCAGAGCCAGCATTTGAACCTACCCAACTTGTTCAAGAGTTTCCTCAAGTGTTTTTGCAAGAACACATTTGGATGGTCCTGGAACTGTGTCCCTGAATGGTAATTACAAATTTGAAATTGTGCAGCTAACTGCTTTTATAGGGTCTTAGCCATTGTGCAGTGGCTGCCTATTGGTTGTTCCTTTCATTTGGAAAGTCTAGTTTTTGGCACACCAGCCATCGACTAAGTATACTGCAATGCATATCACACAATAATCTCAATTCTGAGCATTTTCAATGCCATTCTGTTCATTTATATTGCATTCTATCCTGGTCTCAAATCTAAGCATTTTGTTTGCTCTCATGCTAGTAAGTTGTTTCATATTCTGTCTAGGTGTATAGCACTCTATTGGTGTATAGTGAAATTTACTTTTGAGTCTGGAATTCTGTTGGAGTGTGTGTACTACAGTTGCCTGTGATTTTTTTTCACTAGTATTGGATGCTGCTAGGTTTTCTTATTTCCTCCACAGGAAGCTATTCTCTAGTGGCTGCATGTATTGCTTGTGAAGTGTCATTGGGTGCTTCTTAAAAGATAGCAACCATATCAACATGCTGGAGGGTGGTTATAGTGACTCTTGGGCCTGTACTCATTACATCTCTGGAGGGGTAGGCATGCAGAAGGCATGAACCCTGTGACTTCACATGTGGAAATCCAGGACTCTTCTTTTAAAGAGCTCAGCATGTCGCCTACTCCATTCATACTTGCGTCCTTATTCTCAAGGGATCCATTTGCGGGTTCTGTTTGGAGATCTGAGTTGATCATGATATTTAGATTCCGGCATAGGCTAGGAGCTTTTAAGACAATAAAAGTGTGCCCAGCTTAGTGTTGTCAGCTTCTAATTTCACACTGAAAGTCAGGCAGGACATTCACACACCCTTTGGCTAGCTACAATACACACGGTCCAATTCATCTACATGTAGATGTCCACATCTATGCTGGGGCAAAATGCTGTTTTAGGTACTGTATCAACCCTAAGAACTTAGAGAATGTTCTCAGCCAGGCCCTCTATTCATTGTTAGTTGGAGAAACGGGGTTATAGACTTTAGTCAGGGCTTCTTAAGGTATTTCATTGTGGTCATTTTCTCATGTGACCTACATTTGCATTGAAATAGAAAATGGGTGTGCAGTGTGAAGATCACCCCTGATCTGTGGTTGCTAATTTGTGCTAATGCACAAATCAAACATACACCAATAATAAATCACTAAGAAGTCGATCTTAGCATGATTCTTTAGCCTGTATATTACTTTACCATTCTAAAGATAAACTCAATGTTTCACCTAATGGGATGTCTGTGCTTCTTTATTTTTGCATAACAACTTAAAATCTTGAGGTTGAAGAGATGGCTCAAGGCTGAGTTAAGAGCACTTGCTGAATTAAGAGCACTCTTCTAGAGGACCTGAATTCAGTTCCCAGCCCCCACATGGTGGCTCACAGCCATCAGTAATTTCAGTTCTACCCTCTTCTGGCCTTTGAGGACACACATGTGGTGCAGAGACATACATGAGACAAAACCCCTAGACACATCATTGTTGTTGTCATCGTCATCAATTACAACAACATGTAAAAAAAGAATGAAATCTTGGCAGAGCATTTGATACTGTGGGGTGAGCATCTCCAACATTTTCCTGAGTTGGTTGATACTTAGTTTTGCATATATCAATGCCTGGTGTGTCCCACATGAGTACGTAATCCTAATTTCCACAAATTGTTGGAAATTCTATCCTTATCCCAATTCAGAAGTCAATGAGTGATTTTTACAAAAGTCATGTCAGTACCTCAAATGTCAGTTTTACAAAAGGCTTATTCTATATTTAATTCTGTGTATTTGATGATGGTTATATAAATTCTATATTTAATTCTGTGTATTTGATAATGGATATATATATATATATATATATATATATATATATATATATATATATATATATATATATACTCAGCACCCTTCTAGGCTAGATCCATTAGGTTTCCTGGAGCTGGAGTTACAGGCAGTTATAAACTGCCTGATGTGTGTGCTGGGAATTGAACCAAGGTCCTTTGAGAGAATATGCACTCTTAGCTGAGCTATCACTACCAGCCCTCAAACATCAATCTTTCAAATCAAATGTTTTAGCATTTGTCAAACCCAAAAGTGTACTAATTGGGTACTTACATGCTGAGAAGTGACAGGAGGAAGATATTGAAGTCTTTGGGTTTGGTTTTTTTTTTTTTGTTCTTTGACTTATTTTTTTTTTTTTTAATAATTAAATCATCTTGTTTCTTTAAGATTAGGAAACCTTGTAAGCTTAGTAAAAACACTGCAGTTCATAGCATTCAGCTGTTTGGAATCTGGGCTGAGGTGTTTCAGGTAGCTTTTGTTGTGTGTGGTGTGCACAATCCAGAGTGAATATGTTTTGTGTATTCAGAGCAGAGACTGCAGTGAAGTCATGGGATACACCATATTACTAGAAACATCTTGGATTCTGGATTCAGTTTTGGATGGGGTATATTCAGAACACTTAACTGTTACCAGACTTTTTATGACTCTCAAAATTAGTCATCTAATCCCTTCTGAGGTCATAGCCCTCAGTTTATGAAGTTGTTACTTGACAAACAGTGGGTGAGTCCCTATACAAGTCTCTTTTGTTTGTTGTTGTTTGTTTTTACTTTCAAAGCATAGGAAAGCAGTTGCTCCTAGAGATGAGGATAACTGGAAAACAGATGCATTACCACAGTTTCATCCCATTATGGATAGAAGGTCCCATCTTTAGTTAACCCCCACTTCCTGTATACTCCAGAACCTCCCAGCATTTCTTACATATGGAAGCAGGGACAGAAGAGAATGAATTTTAGACAGAATCTCTGGGTGGGGTCCTGTGATGCTCTCTTCTCCTTTGCTACTGTGGTTTTATGTGGAGTACATATTTAAGGAGAAGAAAAGATGTCTTTATGTGTAAGTCTCACTGGAAGAGGGTGAGAGCTTTTACTTTAAATGCTGAGGGAAGAAACCTACTAAAATTGTTGGGGGTGGACTTTGAAGAATCAGTGAAATGCAGGAGACAGTAAAATGCATGTCATTAAACAGAGGGTAGGTGAGCTTGACTAGAGGCAAGATTTTCTGGATAAAGAATACTATAATGTAAAACATAGTGTAAATGAGAACTGATGGTGCTTTTGAATATCATTAAGTACAATTTGGAGTCACATTGCTTGCTTGCTTGCTTTTTTTTTTTCTTTTTTTTGTCTTTGAGGAAAGATTTCTTGTAGCCTAAACTGGCCTTGAAGTCATTGTTTAACTAAAGATGTCCTTGGCTTTTTGATCTTCTTCTCTCTGTCTTCGTAAGCTGGGATTACAGGCATTCATCACCATGCCCAATTTTATGCTGTGCTTTGGCTCAAAGCTCGGGGTGTGCTGGTCAAACACTCTACCAACTGAATCACATTCCCAGATCATACTGTCAAATTATTTTGTCATTGTTATTGTTTTTAATTTAAATACAAGTATTTATGATACATGTATGGATGTGTATACATACCTGCATGTATATGCACCACATTTGTGTCTGATGTCAGTTTGTGCTCTCTCTCTCACACTATAATATGGATTGTTTCCATCCCAGGGTACACACAGACAGGTCCCAGGGTACTTGCTTTCTCCGCATCAGTGATTGGAGAGTATAGGCTCTCACTGTGCTGTGCAGGGGGAGCAGGAGGCAATGTTTTGGAAGGTGACAGTAAGAGGCAGAAAGTATGGCTTCAGGGCTTCAGGGCTTCGGGGATGTTTTTTATCACTTAAGTCTGCCTCCAGCTTTCCATCGCCACAGGTGTAGGTCTGTGCAGCTCTAAAAGATGGCTGAGTCTCAATTGTTCATGTCATCTCGAAGGTGTTGATAGGAACTCCCAAACAAACAGAACAGAACAAAAATAAAAACATGAAAGCTAAGCAGAGCAGTTGAAGTATGTTTTCCTTGTTGATTATGTTGATCAATTATATTAATATTTTGCCCACTTTATTTAAATGGTCCTTTATATATAACAATACATTTTATATATTAAATAACACTATAATTAGGATGATTTGATATAGTTGTAACATAAGATAAAAAAGGGAAAAAACTGAAGATATAATACCCTCCCCTAGAACAAAGAATATTTTTAATCACTTTTTCTAACTAGGTAATTATGAAAAGTGTATTCAGTGGCCTCTCATTCCTATTGACAGTGGTAACTGCATTAAAAAGCAAGTCTAACTTTTATGATCATTACCCAAAGGACCAACACATGCCAGATTATTTTGTAATACAAAGAGAGTTGAATTCACAGATGTAGTACAGGGAGCAGGAGGGGAAGTGGGAGGAGGAAGAAGAGGAAGAGGAGGAAGACAAAGAAGAAGAAGAAGGAGGAGGAGAAGGAGAAGAAGGAGAAGAAGAAGAAGGAGGAGGAGGAGGAGAAGGGAGAAGGGAGAAGAAGGAAGAAAGAAGAAGCCAATCCACAACTATGAGTTGAAATTAGGAAAATAAAGGATTCTATCATCCTTCATGACTGTGTCCTTTTGAGCCCACTCCACCCTTTACTTTTCTAAATTTTTAGACTTTAGCCACATTTATACTTGCATTGTCTATCTTAACACTGGTTCTTCCAGAAATGTTACTATCAGTGGTATGTGGTAAGTGAGAAATTCCATAGCCACCTACATTTTCTACGACATTTTCCATCATGTGACAGTACTGAAGGAAGAGTTGACTGGGACCTGGCAAAGCCCATAAGGACATGATGTGGTAGGGAGGGTCCAACTATTCTGGTAGATGTGCATAAGGCTTTGAATTTTGTTCCTACCATCCTGCTCTGGAAAGCCCATTCCTACAGTTTGTTTATGTAGAACTAAGTCGTATGTCTAATTCTTCTATTTTGTGTGGTTGACTTTCAGATCATCAAAGGACCATGAATGTTTGCACCTAAGAATTATTTCTTCTTCTCACCACATTTGAAAGAAATTAGGTGGAAAAGAGGGCCATTTCAGGAGATGCTCAATTACCTTCACTGTTTTTCCACGTCGACATTTAAGACCACTTTCTTCTCTACATTTTTAAATGCGAGTCAAAGAAAAATGTCTTAGTCAAACCTAACAGAAAAAACAGATCTAGAGAAATTCTAGGAGAATTAGTAGGTTAATAAACTGTTAATTATAAATTCCTTAGTTCTAATGCATTCTTTACAAATATAGGTTAAAACCTTAGAAAACATAGGTTAAATTTTATTTTGGGAGAGGGAGCAGCTGTATTATAGTTGAATTTTAGACCTTATAGTAGATTTTCTTTTTGGTTTTTCGAGACAGGGTTTCTCTGTATAGCCCTGGCTGTCCTGGAACTCACTTTGTAGACCAGGCTGGCCTCGAACTCAGAAATCCGCCTGCCTCTGCCTCCCGAGTGTTGGGATTAAAGGCGCGCGCCACCACGCCCAGCAAGATTTTCTATTCTTTGAGAAATTTATATAATTTTTAAACCATATTTATCCCTACTCCTCCCCTTAACTTTTGCCAGATCCACCTCTATCTTCCTAGTCACCCCACTCTTGTGTCCTTTTTTTTTGTTTTGTTTTAAATTTAAGGACTTACCAACTCCAATTTGTACTGTCCATGCACTTTTGGGTATGGGGTCAACCACTGGAACGTGCTCAACCTCCCATTAAAGAAACGTGACTCTCCCTCCTCTAGAAAGTAGCAAGTATCCACAGTTCCATGGGTAGCTGTAGGGGGTCATAAACCACTTCCTAATTCCTGTTACAATGTTGTCTGACTTGATTTTGTTCAAGAAAACACAGCTAGTTCCTGTGTACAGGGAGGTCCTTCCATGTCCAGAAGACAGCATTTTGTTCAGATTCATCCTAAGTCTGCGTCCTAAAATCTTTCTTCCTTGATGGTCCCTGACTCTTAGGGAGGTGGTGTGATATACATGTTCCGTTTGTAGCTGATCATTCCACAGTCACTTATTCTCTGCACTTTGACTAGTTATAAGTTTCTGAATCAATCTTCTACAAAAAAAAAAAAAAAATCTCTAATATGGTCTTAGAGCTGTGCTAACCTGTATAGAGAGAGGTAGCTTGGTGCTATGTCAAATTTGGGGGGGCAAAACAATAGGTTTATCCCTGGGGCTTGTGACCTCCCCAACTATGAGTTGTTGACCAGATTTACAGTATTGGCTATAGGAATGGAATGGAGCTGAAATTCAAATTGGAAGGTGGTTGGTTACCCCCATAGTATTTATGCCACTATTGCGCCTGTGAACATACCTTGCCATGCCTTTTATGTGGGGATAGGGATGACAAAGTAGGATGTTGGGGGTAAGAATAAGTAACCCTAAAGATGTTTAAAAGCAATTTGGAATATTCATATTCACATAAAAAGTTTAATTTGAGTTATTCTATTTAGGTGGTTAGGATCATCCCAGAAAATCATAGGTTGTCATATAAAAATCCCAGTGCTGGTCTGGGATGTCTGCTCTCAGTATGTGGCTTATAGGTGTCCCAGATTTCTCTTAAAACAGTGCAGCCTATTGCCTTTACTCTTGGTTGTCCACCAAAACTTGAAAGTAAGACCCCATTGCTGAAGACACCACACATTAGTTGCAGGGCATGGGTCCCTCATGGGAGTCTCACTTCTTACTGCTTAGCTCTCAGGTGCTTGCTATACAGGCCATTGGGAGGGCAAAGTCCTCAACGGTTTATTCAGTTGTTAAACCTGTAAACTGTAAAACATCAAAATGTCTTATAAAATGGTGTCATATTTGCCAAGTACATGTCTCAGATTTCTCCTGTAATTCCCTGAAACAGATTTAGAGCAATATGGGGGGGAAATTGGAGAAAAAAATTAGGATGATGAACTCTGATTTAAATCCTGAATTTATAGAAGTAATTTTGCATTTAGTCAACATTTTAAGCAGATAATCATGAGTTTCAGGAGAATTATTTTAAAAACTAAGCTGTTTGGGAAAGGCTTTCCCCAGCTTTTCTTTTAGTATGCTCATTCCTTTCCTCGGTCACCCTACATGGTCACGATTTCTTTATATCAACATGGGATCTCTCTTTAAGCTATCCTTAGAAAGTCATGTGTGCTGCCATTCTCTTTGGGTTTGTTTGTGTCTGGTCCTCTTGGAGATTTTCAAAATAATCAAAAAACACTTATGTCATAGACAGTGTTTACTGTCTGTAACAATAGTTTACTTTAAAAAATAAGTGGTGTGTTGGAACATGTGTATGAGAACCAATATGGATAGTAGTAGCAGACTGAGTGTGAGATGCTGCAGTCATTCTGCTTGCATGTAGATCCTGGCTCTGCCATCCTCTGAGTGTGTAACCTTAGATGACTTGGGCTAGCCTTGATTTATGTTTCTGTAACCTAAAATCAGTGATGATATTGACTGGTGTGTATGTGTGTGTGTGTGTGTGTGTGTGTGTGTGTGTGTGTGTGTGTGGTTGAATTTATGAGCTTAAAACAGGAATATTTCATATATATTAAGTGTTGAAGTTATTTTTTACCACATAAATTTGTGAAGAGCACTAAACCTTTATTTTGGGGTTATAGTTCTTTAAAAAAGAATTTTCAGTTTTCCTCTGTGAGTTTGATCAATTGCCTGGAGAGTAGTATAGGAAATAAGGGCAGTGCTGTCTTCTTTCACTTCCAACACAGTCATTGAGACATCTCACTTGGCCCAGTTGGTAGATGTTTTCAGATGATTGCAGAATCCATTTCATTTATCATCAATTACTGCCAAGCTCCAGTTTGTCTGTCTATCTTTATAGTCTTAGAGATGCCTCTGGCTTCATATTATCTACTAGAAGCTTGAAAGCCACCACACCAAGGAGATCATTTGGTCTGCTTTCTTAGCTTCAGAAATCTTGTAAGGCTCTTTGACATGCAGACTTGCAGTGCGTGTAGTTCTGGTCCTACTATGAGCATGGATGATGTCTCTCTTATTATAGTTATTAGTGAGAAGGCATAAAGCTCAGATCTTATAGACTCATTGAGGACTTTGATCTTCCCTTCCCTTCCCTTCCCTTCCCTTCCCTTCCCTTCCCTTCCCTTCCCTTCCCTTCTCTCCCTCCCTCCCTCTCTCCTTCCCATTCTCCTTCCCTCCCTCTCTCCTTCCCTCCCTCCCTCCCTCTCTTCCTCCCTTTCTTTCTTTGGACATCATGTCAACAGAACTAGCTGATTTGTTAGCCATAATTTATGTACATAGTCAAATTCTACAGAACTATTTACTGCTAGCAGTGGCCTTGTAATGAACACTTGGATATGTTTAAATGGCTTTTGGAAGCTGGATGTTTGTATTTGGAGTGGGTTAACAACTATCATTCCTGTATAATAATGAAAACATCTAATCTCCTCTCTGAAGTATATCCAACTTCTTCAGTTTGGAAATTTTTCTGATAGTATTTTGCTAAAATCAAAAGGTATGATGTATGGTCAAAAAATTCCCAAATGTCCTTAGCCCCTACCCCTGAATTCTTTCTCTATATGGGTTCTCCAGGCTTACCAACTTATTCTGTCTACTTTGTCTGCATAAAGAACTCCTAACCCACCTTGAATCTTACTGCTTACATATGGCCGCAGCCTCCCAAGAGATGCTGTGCCTCTGCCATCCTTGCCTCAAGTTGAAAGGTCTTTGGGAGATTTATTTTCCAAATTAACCTCTCTTTGGCTCATTTTTCTTCCCATCCCCTTTCCCTTCTTCCCTTCTGTCTTCCCTTCATTTCTCTCATCCTTCCCTTTTCTTTCCTGCTTTCTTTTCCTTCCTCCATTTCTTTCTTCCTTCCTTCACACCCCATGTGTCTTTATTTTACTTTAATCCTTTGGAATTGACTTCATAATTTGCTTATATAGCTCCCTCCTAGACTCTAATTCTCAACTCAAGCATTTCATCTCCCTCTTACTTACATGTCCAGTGAAAGACTCATAACACTGTCCTCTCTGTCTCTCATTTCTTGCCTTGTATGACTACTTAACTCTAATGTGAGCATTTTATAACTCTCTGATTGCACAATCTGCCCCCCGCCCCCGAAAATCCTTTGGAAGGATGAGGCCAAATTATCCCTGCTCAGTTAACTTCTCTAAAAATGCCACCATTAGTTAAGTCCAGAAGTGATTCTAAATCCAGTCAAGTTGACATGATTGACAAGGTTAATTGTCATAGGGTTTGAATGAGTCTTTCCAACATGATTAGCACATCTTGTTTCCCTGAGAAATGTATCTTTATTACTTTTTCTCTGATTCTCAAATCTAAATGATCCAGGTTTATGAACACTGATTTTATTTTCTCCTTTAGAAATTTGTACTTGCTTTTCTAGTCACATAACTTAGTGTCCTTGGTACCTTATGACTGTGATGCTTTCTTCGCAACCAAGTCATTTCCTGAGGTCACAACTGAATCCCTTGTCACCTGTCTTTAGTCCATAGGTGGTGGTTTTCGTTTTCCTATCAACATGAATTTCCTCAAGAGGAGGGGGAGGAGGAGGAAGAGCAACAACAACAAGAAGCTTGGTGGTAAGTAAGATCCATCTGCCATCTACCCCTGAATGTTCCGACCTTTTCTCTCCCCTAAAATACATTTTTACTTTATTGCTTTGACAGATAGGTTCTTGTGTTGTCAGGCTGGTCTTTAGCTTGCTAGCTGAGGATGACTTTGAACTGCTGACTAACTCCTCCCTTCAGTTCCCACGTGCTGTGATTGCATGCTTATCCATGTACAGCGTAAGCAGTGCTGAGGTTCAAACCCAGCATGTTCATGTCGGACAAGTATTCCACCAACTGAGATACATTTTAGAAATGTCTAGAGCATTTGTTTGAAGCTGTTGGAGATGTGAAGTTTTGTTTTTTTTTTTTAATATGTGGGTGGTTACGTGTAATTTAAATACAGCTTAATATTATGCTTTGAGGCTATTAAAATTTCAGGTCCTTTTTCATAATGATGAATCAGAAGGAAGATGATGAGAGAATTCATAGCAGATGAGTTGTTCAATATTCAAACATTTATGACACTCTGTAGAATTTCAGATCCTAACACACTGTACCTGTCACTCCAATCTGCACATTATAATCTGCATAGCAAGAGACTCTCTTTGTGTGTTCTACTGGACCCTTCCATTTGAGCTTAGTATTTCAAAGACTGTTGGCATTGCATATCTCCTGTCCCAGATATGATCAGTTGTCCTTCCCTATTCCCAAATTGCTCCATTCTCCAAAGCCTTCTCTAGTCCATCTCCTTGTTTCTGTCTTTACATTTGTCTTTTATCAGTTTCCTTTTGCTGGCTTGTTCCTCTCAGTTGACTGACTAGTCTTCTGTGATTGGTACTCCTTACTGTTTCTGTCCTTGTGAAATGAGTCTAATCATGTTTGTTCCCTTGTCTTAAAGCATGTGCCAGCCTTTCTTAGCATTTCATAATCTGTGTGCTTTGTTTTTAGAATATTCCAACTCCTGTGTTCTTGGTGTCTCTGATTGGATGATCTAGTCCTGGTGCTAGATCTTGAGCTAGCTCTGTTGAGATGGATCCATTTAAATATTTTCCATCTCTCTCACCACCTCTTCACTTCTCATCCAATGAACAATCTAAGCGCAGCGACTGGTCTACACCAGTAATCTTGTGGGCCCTTCATGACCTTTGAGCTTTTGAGTGTCTCTTTTGTTTTCACTGCTACTTGGACCCAAGATTGTTGATGGTAACCCCTAAGATCTCTTAGGAGATGACTCTTTGCTTATTTTGCATGTTAATTTTTTATAGCTATCCGACAAGTTAATATAGATTTGATTCAAGACCAAGATAACGATGCTGAGGCACTGCAAGTTGTCCTAGTCAAGAGCCCTTTCCCATCGTCCAGATCCCACTGGAAACTGACAATGTGTGTTACTGAGTCATTTCAAATTCTTGCTCCCGTTGGGTCACGTTGCCTGTGTTTAGTTTGATCACCTGCTGCCTGCCTCTTAAAAAGTCACTCTCAGAACTATCATCCTATCTCAAGATGGCTACATAAATCACTCTCACAAAGTATTCACCAAAAAGCCACATTCTATGGAGAGGTGGATACTCTGATAAAATCTTTGCTGTCCACTCTGACTCTATTGAGTTACGACCAACATGGTAGAAGGAGGAAATGGAGTTTTTGCAAATTGTTTTCTGACCTTTGTGTGTATGGAGAAAACAGGTACAGGTAGCAGAGTGAGGAGAGGGAGCAGTGGGCCCTGGCTTGAGACAAACGTCAGATTGGTGGGGATCGAGTTGTGAAGGCCATTCTGTAGAAGTCACAAATGCGGTAGGAATGGAGCTAGAGAAGCCAGAGGGCAAGCCATGCTCACTCAGGACTCAGCAATGGCCATGAGCTTCTAAGAGTGGCAGAAAGACTCACATAAGAGGGTAAACCATGGTACTGTAAGCTGAGGCACTTCCATGGAGTTACCAGTGATCTCTTTTTATATCATACTCTGTGTGTGTGTGTGTATCTTATGTTTCAAGTCTCCTTTCAAAAATCTCATCATGTGGTATTCAATTTCTCACAAGGACCTTGCTTCGAAGGCCTCCCCAGCAGGCTCCACTGTTTTATTTAACTAGGTCTTTACTAGAACTATACATATGATGACATGGGGAGAACTACACATATGATGACATGGGGAACTGCCTTTTCTGTGTCCTAGTGAAATACTGATGCTTGGCAAGCTTCAGATGCTCTGACGCTTCTCTTAGCCCCGCTCCTAAGCAGGGCTAGGCAGAGTGAAGACCCTCCCCCCCCCCCCCCCCCCGCTCACCCCAGCTTTCTTTTTATTCTTGTCTCAAAATCCTACCAGATTGTATTAATATTTTAGTTTGTCAGAGCCTTTGCTAGGCCCTGAGTTTAATGAGAACAAGGACTTGGGTACTATTTATTGTTTTTATCTTGGCTTGACACGTAGCTCCTAATAATTTTTTTTTCTGTAACACGTTCTTAATTAACTGATCAAAATGTTAGGTTTCAATAATTCTGAACATCTTTAGATATATGTATATTTAACATCTTCATTCTAATTTCCTTATAGACTCACAGGTAAGCTGAGTATAGCAACTACAGCGTTTGTTTCCAATATAGATTGATTAAACGGAAATGTCTTCTATTACTTTATGTCTCTTCCCTTTTTTTGTTGGGGGTGGGGGGATCACCCTTCCTCTTTGTTGTGGTTTGGCTATAATATGCTTCTCCGCCCCAGGCTTATGTGTTTAAAGACTTGGCCCAAACTGATGGAGGATGTGGGACCTTTAGGAGGGGAAGCCACTTGGAGGGAGTGGGTGGTGGTGGAATGCCTTAGGAGTGACAGGCAGGCTCCCCCTCTCCCCACTCTTCTCTGTCTGCTCTTCTCTCCTAATTTCCCCAGCCAGCTGAAGAGATGTACCCAGCTGCCTTACTCTTCCCCTCCTCCAGGGCACAGTGATGGGTTGGATACTCTAGAACCCACTACGCCCACCATAAACCTCTTTTTCCTTAGGTTACTTCTCCTTAGGATTTGGTAGTAATGAGGAGATCACCCCCACAGCCCAGAATACAAACTTTATTCTCTAAGAAACTTTTCTAAGCCAGAAGCGCTACCAGGAAGACACCACGTTTTTACTTGTCTCCTTGTCCATCTAGAGTTAAGCAAGAGTTTGGAATTCCATCTCTAAGGATTTTGGGTTGTATGTTGAAACAGGACTGTTTTTCTTTCCTTTTTTTTTTTTTTTACCCTGGGTGTTTTGTTTTGTCTCGAATAGATGTGAATTTCCGAGTTTTCTTCCCTATATAGTCCCTAGGAGCTGGGGACAGGATTGCCTGGCTCTCCCTGATGGCCAGCGTGTGCCTCCAGGGGTATGCTCTGTCGCATAGCTGGCTGGCATGTGTTTCCTGTTTCTGCAGCTGCGAGTCTTTCAGACTCTTGTAGGGAGAGCTGGTATTTTATTACATCGCATGTCTCATATTTATGAGAAACTCAAAGGGCTTTGAGGATTTTCTTTCAGTATCTAATCTTCTCAGGGCTCTCTGAGGTAGGTAGCAGGAAGTGTTATCTCCATTTTGCAGATGTTACAGCAGAGGCAAAGCCCGACCTGATGAAGGTTCCACAAAAAAGTCAAGGCAAGCAGAGCCTTTCAACCTCCATGCTAGAGATCTTGATGGCAGATGACTTAAATTTAATTTTTAACACCTCTGTCCATTTTGGGTTTGCATGAATTTATATTGCTGCGCCAAGCACTGCAGGTATAATGCTTATTATTTTTTTCTTTAAAATTTTTATTATATTTTATTTATTGTGTGCATGTGCACCTACATGTGTATATATGAATGTCCTGACTCCCATTTGGAAGTTACAGGATAATTTTTACAAGTCAGTTTTCCCCTTACAACATGTAGGTCCCAGGAATCGAACTTAGGTCGTCAGGATTGTTGGCAAGCACCTATACCTGCTGAGCCATCTCTGAGGCCCTGCAATACTAATTTTTCTGTTTATTGTGTTCCTGCTAAGATTCCCCATTTATTGCTCTCTCTATATATTAATAAGTATGCCTTTTATATGTGTTTGCTTATATAAATAAAAATGTATGTTCTTAAAAATAAACTTAAATGTCAGGTTCAGTCAGATGACTGGTTACTTGGTTCTGAGGACTCTATGAAAGTATATATGAAATTCAGCCTTATGTTATAGCTGATAATCCATAGCATTCTTATATGTCCAGCATCCTATGTGTATATTATCTGTAGACAAGAAAACACTAGAAGATGCCATCTGAAATATTAT
Organism: Mus minutoides; assembly: GCA_902729485.2. Classification (NCBI taxonomy): domain Eukaryota; kingdom Metazoa; phylum Chordata; class Mammalia; order Rodentia; family Muridae; genus Mus; species Mus minutoides. Next base: position 496,516 of record LR750291.1, on the reverse strand, counting down.
GAAATATGTGTGTGTGTGTGTGTGTGTGTGTGTGTGTGTGTACAGTGTACAAGGCATGGCAGTATATGCCAGTTTTCTCAGCACTGGGGAGGCTGGAGGGCCTAGAGTTTAAAACCAGCCAGAACTACTACACACAAAAACCCCATTTCAGAAAAAAAAGCCACATCCTACACCTTTCAACACCTCACCCCCTCCCCAGTCACACAAGTAAGCAAATGGAAGAAGCAGTATGCACATGGATATCAGATACTACCGGGCACGTGAAAGAAACATTTCCTTTGGGTAATTCTTTGCCAATCATGGCGTCCTGAGGGAGAGCTGATACAGTCACATACACCTCCTGCCACCCCATTGCTAAGATTATTTTAAAAATTCATTTAGAAATCTATTAATGAAGTTTTTTAAATTTATAAAACTGCTGGTGTAGTTTTAAGTCACTGTCTGGTCTTTTATAAGGAGTTCTTGCAGGATCTTTGTGTAGAGTGGACAAGGTGTCTCTCTTCTGTCCGACTTTGGCATGTCTCTCCCTCTTTCACCAAGTGGCAATAATTATGCTCTAGCTCCCAGAAGCCTAGGAACAGGGAGTCTCTGCAGCTTTGGAATTGAAGGGCCCAGGCTCTTCCTACTATGGGATGGTGAATAGGCAGGTTCAGTTGCTTTAGTGGAGTTGTCGCTGAGGCCTCTGAGTGATTTCCTAAAGCCCAAGAATGGCCACACCTAAATGAAAGTTGGAAATGGCAGTGCCCCCCCACCCCCACCCCCACCTCCCACCCCTGTGAGCTCTTCCCTCCACTCTCTGTATTTAAGAGTACCACCCAGCAGCAGTGGCTTTAGCCCTGAAACCATTTGGAACTGCTGGAAGAGAGGCCACCCAGTGCTTCTGTGAGCAGCTGGAACTGCAGGTCTTCCATTGGCCACACAGGGAATGTTCCCACTTATCTACCCTGAGCATGGGTGGCCTCCATCCTTAGGCTAATGCGATTTCTCACTGTCTGGAGGTGGGTGCTCTTGCCTTTCCAGCTTGTAGGTTGAAGCTCGTTTCTGAGGCTCCCATCTTCTGATGACTGGGAGCCGGGTGGGCATTTGCTTGATCAGCTTACCCCCTCTCATTTTAAGGGCTCTGGAGTTGGCTAAAGAGAGGATGACAAACCTTCCCCGACCAGAGGCCATGCATTAGACTGTAAGTAGAGAGAACTGCTTCCCCCAGGTCCACCCAGCCTGAGAAAGATCTTCACCCTGCTTCTATGTGAGCTGCATTTCCCTCTGCATCCCACATTCCCTCTTTATGTCCCCTGGGCTGAGCCACAGGCCTCAGTGTGGCTCACATTTAATGTCAATAGGCAGAGTTCACGCCTGGAGACTGCATGGTTGAACAAGTTGGAGGATGCCAGTTTTGTCTCTCCGCTAGCAAACAGCCATTTCTAATGAACATTTTATGAAGAGGCCTCCTTCTCGTACCTCCCTCGGTTGTGCTATAAAAGCAATGAAAACATACGAAGAACTGGATTCGTGGTGTGTGCACCTGGCCTCTCTGTGAGTCCCTGCAATATGTCACGCGAGTGATGCATCTATAAAGCCTTATAAAGCCCAGATATCAGGCTTGTGCACGACAGCAGTATAGAGCGGCTGGTTCTCTCCCCGACGTGGATCGAAATCCTGGAGTTTTTCTGAGATTTGGCAGGCTGAGGCTGGAGTTCAGCTTTCCTTTTAAAAGGACTTTTAAACCATGTTAGTGAGTTCTCGGGGTCAGAATGACAATCAGAGACTCAATTGCAGCAATATATTTTCAGGCAATAAAATAATGTTCTTGGTTTGGGGGGTGGAGTAGGGTTTTTACTAGCTGGGGAATAAGTGATAGCGTGCTAGACAGCATTCCTACTTGGTATCCCGTGTGACAACTCCTAAGCAACAGGCACTAATTCGTGCATGGGGAAAACCTACTGATACCGAGTCCCCTATTTTGTGCAAGTTGGCACTTGCCTGACTAATGAACTGGTGTAATTGATAACATTTGCACTCTCCTCACTGATATTTTAGATTTCAACCAAGATAACAAAAACAGACCCTGTCTCCCCTTTTAATATCATTAGTTCATGGAAATGCAACCAAAGAGACGGAAAACAAAATTTTCTCATGTTTTACAACACAGCTCCCCCGGGCCCCTGAGCCTAATTTGTTCTTAATAATTTTCAAAAGAGACTTTGTCTTACAGCTCCCAGCAGTCTCTGGACTGTCTGAAAGCAAGCTGCAGCCTGGTACAGGAACCCTGCCAATTCCTAGGCAGTAGAAGCCTCTGGAAAAAAGTAGATTATTTTCCTCTGCAGTAGGAATGATTTAAGTTTTAGATGTGTTGTGTGCATGTGCGGGTATGGTGTTCATTTGACACAGACATACGTAGCTCCTGCTCAGCTCCCCTCGGTTCTGTCTGAGCTCGTTGTGTCTTGAGTGTAGAGTCCTAACAAACAGAGGCCGTGTCTGTGGGGACACTGAACATCCTGCCTAAGTTCCAGCTCTTGTTCCAGGCCTCAGGGGACACAGCCAGACTCATTTTCCAGCTTGCCCTGCAGCCTCTCAGCCCTCGCAGATTGACACAGCTGCCTGTGTGTGTGTGTGTGTGTGTGTGTGTGTGTGTGTGTGTGTGTGTGTGTGTGTGTGTGTGTAGTCTTGCCTCCAACCTCTCATGGTGTGGGGAGAGAGAGCCGGAAGAAGTGGGAGTCAGAGATGAATTATTCAGCCCCAGCTAAATGCCAGGCTGTGCGCTGGGTGCCTCATGTCCATCTCACTGAAAAACAAGCCATTGATCATGAGGCATCCTAGACCTTCAGACCACACTTTGGAGTCCGACCACTAAAATTTGAATTATAAATTGTGCCACAGTTTCTCCACTCATTAAAGTGTGTCTATTAACAGAACCAGCTGCTATTGTTTATTGTTGGGTTAAATAAATTGCATTCAGAATTGTATGAAGGCCAGAAGCCAGCCTGCAACGCAGTGCTTTGTCAATAAAACGCACTGTGAAACAGAAGTGAATTCACTTCACCAGTTTAAGTAGTATGGAGAACAGCTGGGGCAGAATTTGAACTTGGAGCTAAGAAGGGAGACCCTGTGGATAAACTTTCTAATTATATTTCACTTGGTGTTTTGCATGTGTGGTATTACCCAAGAACAAACCAATGTGTCATAGGAGTCTTATTTTAGATGTCACATGACACAGTCCTTGCTCAGCAAACAGTCCAAGTCTTGGGGCATGTGACTGGATCAAACGGGGTCTTCTGTTACCTCTGTGAAGTCCATCATGTACTTATAACACAAAGGCTGTCCAGGCAGGCTTTGGGATTGGCCTGGCCATCTTCATGGTAAATCTTTTTAGGAATGAATGAATGATCTCTTTTTCTTCAATTTTTTTTAATTTAATTTTTTTAATGCTGCTCTCTAATGCCTTAAAGAAAGAAGCACTTGGGTTCACAATCTGTGTTCTCTGTAGTGTTTACCCCAAGCATCAGTCTTACTGCCTAACATAGCAGGTTGACTTTCCCCACACTTCTCCGGGTGGCAGGGACAGGGGTGTGTGGTTGGAAGTTGACATCTTTCATCTGCCTTGCTCATTCTGTTGGCTTTCTTCTGGCTTTTCTGTTCGAAGCTTACATACTGTCTCCTAGCTGCTCTCAATTTGGTGCCGTTGGCTTGTACCTAAGTACGTGTTGCCAACCCTCATCTCTTAAGACGTGCTGCTGCAGCTGTGGAACCTGTTTGCAGAGCTCTTAGGTGTGAGAAACATTACATTCGGTCTCCAGTAAGGAAAAAACCAGAAAGGGCTCCGTTACTTTTCCCTCAGTCCCACCCAGTGGTCCTACACATAGCCAGTTGATTTTGGATGGGACTTTCCAATAATATTAAGGTTTGTGTAAACTACAGTGGGATTTTGTCTAAGGACACGGGGTCTTTAGGGCAAGACAACACTATTAATAGAATGTGCATGTGTGTTGTCTATTTGTTTTCCAAATGGAAATGTTTCCTTGAGGTTTTGGCATGTTCTTTGATATGTTGAAAGAGGAGAAAACATCATTTTAGAAGCTCAGTACTTATACCATATTAGGAAATTTACAGTGCCTCAGATTTCACATTTAATGTTTTAATTGCCTGGTTGGGTAATAGAAAAAATGTCAAGCTTCTCTCTTTCATTTCGAGTTACCACCACTTATTTTCTCCTTTGCATTCGTGGGCTGTTGCCAGCTTCGACTTCCTGCCCTGGTCCCAGCCTGGACTGTTTGCTGAGCGAGGAGGGTGTCACGTGACATCTGAAATGAGTATCATGCCGACTTCTGACACACTGGTTTATTCTTTGGTGATACCACACATGCAGTTGTTTCCTGTGCTGCTTGTAAATATCCTGGACGCGCATCTGACACCGAGCTGTACGTCTGAAACCTTTAAGTTGCCTTTGAACTGAGGATGCTGTTCTGCAAGTTGAATAAAGCAGCCAAGAAATCAAAGGCAGCGCTGCCATCTTGGTCTGAGGGCAATGTTTGGGAGGCAAGCCTGTGTACTGTGAAAGAAGGCAGCCAGATGCAGCTAGCCGGAGGCATAGACCCCCATCGAGTGTGGGGGTGGGTACGGAGAGGAAGAAAGGAGCATTATGGTCTACAGTTGTCTAGAGCTGGTGGTTTAAGTTCTCTAGAAAGATTCAACCCTCTTCAAAATAGGGTTCAAACTTGTTCTTTACTATAACTACTTTTCCAGGTGCAAACAGTGAGGAAAGACTTCCTTGAAGGAATTTGTTATGGAAAGAATAATCTTATGCACAAATGTATTGGATGAGGAGAAATAAATTCTAGGAACGTGCTCTGCTATTGAGCTACATCTCCACCCCCTCTATATGGTATCATGCACAGTTGCAGGATGTAGCTGGGAAGAAATGCTCTTAGGGAAAATTACAGGCTCTATCCCTGGACAGCTGAAAACGTGGATTACTTTCATTTTCCATGAATGGCTATCTCTAAATATTATTTTTGCTTACCAACTAAAGTCATTATTCTCATATTCTCTCTCTCTCTCAGTCATTATTCTCATATTCTCTCTCTCTCTCTCTGCATGTGTGTGTGTGTGTGTGTGTGTGTGTGTGTGTGTGTGTGTTTGTGTGTGTGCGTGTGTATGTTACTCTTCATCTTGCTGCAACAAAATGCTTACAAGTATCAAGTAACTGAGGGAGTGGCTTGTTGGCTCTCATTTGAAAGGGCTTATGAATGAAGCAAGTGGTCAAGTTGCATCTGTAGTTGGGAATCAGCAAATGGTGGATGTTCTTGCATGGCTTACTTTTTCCTATTCACTCAGTTTGGGGTATGGCCACTGGGATGGTGCTGCCTACATACAGTATGGGCCCTTCCTCTTCAATTAACCTTTTCTGGAAATGCCCTTAGGGCTTCTCTTCTGTCTGTCTCTTAGTTGGTTTAGATCTCATCAACTTGGCAGTAGAGATCAAGCAACATATAAGTAATTATTGTTATTTTTAAGAAAACACAGATCTTAATGGATTTCCCAGGCTGGCCATGAATGTCTGGGCTCAGACTTGAGTCTCCACATAACTGGGACAGCAGGTTTAAGTCACATCTACCTCTCAACTCTAACTTTTTTAAATTGGTTATTTTATTTATTTACATTTCAAATGTTGTCCCCAATCCAGGTTTTCCCTCTGCAACCCCCTCATCCCACCCCATTCCCCCCTGCCTCTATGAGCCTGCTCCAACTCCTACTTCACCATCCCAGCACCCCCCTACACTGGAGCATTAAAACTCCACAGGACCAAGGGCCTCCCTTCCCATTGATGCCAGATAAGGACATCCTCTGCTACATATGCAGTTGGAGCCATGGGTCCCTCCATGTGTTTTTTTTTTGGTTGGTGGTTTAGTCCCTGGGAGCTCGGGGAGGTGGGGGTGGGTGGGTGGGTGTGTCTGGTTAGCTGATATTTCAACTCTAACTTTTAACTGTATGGCAATTCATGCTCATTATCATGCTCATTATCAAAAGCTGGGAAAAAATGAAATAAAGCAAAAGAAAAAACAAACAAAAATACTCTCATAGTCATATAATTCAAGGAAGATTTTGGGTAGCTTTCCTTTTCAAAGTGTTTTTTTCCTTCCCTCTGTTGATATCTTTCCCCAGCTCCACAGTTTTTCCCAGCTGATCTTCCCAAATTCATGGCTGGTACCATTCTTACCTGGTCATCTTCCTCCAATCTTCACTCTTCTTGCTATGAACTTAGCAAACTGTTTCCACATCTGTGTGTATTTCTCTTCCACAGGACAGCCTCTGAGCCTTTATTTCTCTGTATGTGCAGAGCTCACTGAGACACAGTTTTGCAATGTTCATTATTGCTCCAGACGGTAGCAGTCCATTCTCAAGGATGTTTGGAGTTTCTGTGGGGATATTATCTATGATCACCCTGGTGGTAATTTTTTCATGTTTCTGTTTCTTCCACCATTAGCTAGGCAGGCATGAGAATCATTCGGAGTGCTCCTGCTATGAGCTACCTTCCGTACTTTCCCCTGGTCAATATATGTGACATGGTTTGGCATAACCAATGTTATATGTTCATCTATCACCGAATCTTGAAGCTGAAGTTGTTTGTGTTGTTGTTTTAACTATTGTGACAGAATACCAGAGAAAGTAGACCTCGAAGGAAGAAAGGTTTGCTTTCTCTAACAGTTGTAGAGATCTCTATCCATGGTCATTTGGCTTTGCCACCTCATGATGGGCAACACAGGGTGGAGGAAAGCTCTTTACATTATGGTAGACAAGAAGCAGAGAGCGGGAGAATGGGGTCTGGGTACCACTATCCCTTCCCTTTAAGATCATACACAACTGGTGTACCTTTCTTCCATCTGGCCTCATCTTTTCAAGGTCCTATCACCTCCCAATAGCAACATCAGCTGGAGACCATCAGCTCTTGAGGTTTTTGAGGGGTCACTTATGATCGAAAAGCATACAACACAATCATAAATAGAACAGAGAGCCAATCTTCTCGCACAATTGTGTTTCTTGGCAGCTGTTTTGGTGTTATTTTCTGACTTTTAACACACTTCTTGGCTTTGGCCTTTAGTACCAAATACAATGTTGTAACCCAGACATGACCCTGGTCTGACCCTCCAGATTTGGCTCCAATAATTGTGGGAGTTCCTCCGTGCCTTAGGAATAGGGGACCTCACATACAAGGAAAGAGGAAAGTAATTGCAGGGTGATGAGAGGAACATAGAAGGCCAGAAGAAAAGGGCTTAAGCCTGGCTTTATATGTGCAGCTGTGGTCTATTATGGATCCCAGAGCATGGTGGCATGTAGGTGTGTGCTCAGAGACAGAACACCAAGCTGCCAGAGCGAGAAGAGTCAAAAGCACCATTCTCAGGTCTCCAGATTCTATGCTTTCTCTACACAGCTTGAAATCCACAGGTCCTAAAATCTAAAACTTTTAAGGTTGTCACAGTGCTCCAACCCCCTTTTATGATTTCATATACTGGAAAATCTGAAAAATGGCACTCTGAATCATTCCTACACCCAAGCCCTTTGTAACTAAGATACTCACTTTGTAGTCACTCTTATTAGAGATCACGAATGAGAAGCAGTAGCTAATGATTTCTAGGTCCAGAATGGCCAGAACAAACATAATTTATCTCTGCACACGGTCAGCCTGTGCGTTCCATGACTAAGTGATTCTGTGACTACTGCTGTCCCTGTAGCCATAGGTGAATCCTTTTCTTAGCCTCCTACTGGAAAGTACCCAGTATGGAGAGTCACAAATTTCCACAGAGCACTTTCCATCCACAGTCTCATTTGATGGCTCTTAATGACCCACTCAAGAGATCCAGAGATCCCAGGTTCTTGGTGCTGAAGTAAGTCTGAAACTCCGTGACTAGAAGGCAGCAGAAGGCTCTGCTCATTCTCATGTGTTCCTTCCCTACTTTTTGGTACATCCCATGGGCTGCTCTGGCAGGCTAGTCCCTAAGTTGAGGAAAAGGTAGACAAGACACCATCTTATTCTAGCTAGATAGGAGTCAGAGGGTAATGTCTTGGGTGATGTATAGTTTCTTTTTCCATTATTGATAAAAGGTAAGTGAAAGGAAGAGACTTCATTCTTATTCATAATTAGAGTCATATCCGATATGTGGGAATGGTAAGTCTGTGGGAGCAGCCTGGTCTGTGGTAATGACAAGCACTCCTTTGGCTTCCTTTTTTCCCCCCATTTTATTTGATCTGGGGTCCCACCTAATGGCACAGTGCTGATTACATCAGGATAGGCCCTCTTCTGATCAGCATCTGGAAACACTCTCCCAGACATACCCAGAGAATGCTGGACACTTTGGAAGGACAAGGGAGCTGTAAAAACTTTCAGAGACAGGCTTCCTGAAAAGGAACAATGTCTTAGCTGAAATATGGAAGAACGGTTACAGGCTATGTGTGGGAGTCAGTAAGTAAAGGGACCAGGTGAGAGAAAGAATAAAATTACTTGGAGTTTAAAGCTCCAAGTTTTCCATTTGGTGTAGTCAACCATGGTCTGAAAATATTGTTGTTGTGCAGTGAGGAATTAAGATCCTTTGAGGTGGGAGGAGGGAACTGAAGAAAAGAAAAGGAGAGAGAGAGAGAGGGAGAGAGAGAGAGAGAGAGAGAGAGAGAGAGAGGCAGGCAGGCAGGCATTCCTAAAAGTAATATTATGATATAAAATGTAGTATTTCTTCTAATTTATCCATTATTGTTAATCGCTTACTATGCTAATTTAAAGTTAAATGTTGTCATAGGAATGTACATAAAGGAATGGCATGGTGTGTGCACAGAGTTCGTGTACTTATAGGAAAAGGATAGTGTGTATATAATGTATATACAGAGTGGGTGTGTACAGATAGACTCTTCAGGGTTTGTGCACAGAGTAGGTGTGACTGTATAGAATCTGCATGGTTTGTGCTGAGTGGGGTGTGTACAGATAGGAAAAATCATAGTGTGTATACAAAGTGGGTGTATACAGATAGGAATAGCATGATGTGTACACAGAGTAGAGGTGTAAATACAGGAAAAGAATGATGTGTGCACACAGTGGGTGTGTATAAGTAGGAACAGAATGATGTTTGCACACAATGGGTGTATACATATAGGAGCAGCGTGGTGTGTCCACATAGTGGGTGTATACATTTACGAGGAGCGTGGTATGTGTACACAATGGCCATGCACATATAGGAAAAGCATGGCGTGTATAGGGTTCAATATAGTGCATGGTTCACTATCACCTGGAATATTTGTGCTTATCTCAAGCTGATAAGGGGTTCTATGGCAACCAAAATTCATTGAATTTGCCTGGAATGTGAACTGCCCCTGCAAACTGCAGTGGCTGAAGCTACCCAGGAGTAGCTGATGCAGTAAAAATCAGACTCTGGGGTGGGCACATCTTAGGGCACCACAAGGAGCTGTGTGAAAGGCAGAGGGTGGCCTCAGGGTGCCAGTCAGGTGTGGTGAGACACATTCCGGTGGTGCATTGGAAAGGACGGGCTGATCAAGGCAGGGCCTGTCACAGTCTTCTGAAGCAGGACCTGTAACCCAAGTAGCAGGAGGAACTTTTATTCAGCCTGTGGAGTGATGCTGTGAAGGAATTGAAACCCTTTTGAGAGAGCAGAGCTAAAAACAGTGGGGGGAGAGGAAGTGTAATTTGCAGTCTTCCAGTTTCCTTCAGCTCCAGCCTGCTGTTGACCTGTTAACCATCTCAGAGCCTGGGCTCAACAAACAGCCACACAAGCGTAGGCAAGCTTTGATTTCATTAAAATTGTATGCCTTTTTCTCTTCTGCCAACCCAACTCTTGGTCCTTAAAAACAAGCTGCTTTTTTTTTTTTCTTTCCCCTTAAGTTATGAATAATTCTAGTATCTACACAACTAAAATTTGGTGTAAAATTTTAAATTCCTGAAATACAAAATGTAGCTCAGGATCCTGTCCTAATGGCCTGAGAGTACAAATCAAACACACACTCAAAGGTAGAGCAAAGAAGCTTCCAGAAAGCGGAGACACTTCTGTCAAGTAGGCACCTAGTATCAAAATGGGTCAAAATAGCTCCATGTGTGGATGGACATAGCTGAATCTTTACATACACACTTTCCCCTGGCCCTTTCTACATAATACTTTCAAGAAACTCCCCTGAGAGATCATGCTTTCTTCCAGCAAAAGGTGGTGAGTGGTCTTCAGTAAGCACTGGTGGGAAAGAATCCAGAGCTAGGGGTGTGGGTGGACCTCATGCAGACCCAGGTCCGCCCAGTCACTTGGTAACCCTGAACTTGGCTGCCTCACTCTTTGCTGAGGTCCCTCAGGTGGCCTCATTGTTTTTATTACCATGGTAGAAAGAGTATGTGAAGGCCTTGCCTGGCTGGCAGTCTCGTTGCCATGGAAACCTCCATTCCACACACCTGATTCACACATCATGCTCTGCTAAATCCAGACAGAGGTCACAGACTGGCATTTGCCCTTTGTCTCCCCTTCGTGTGTTTTCCAGGCACTGAATGGATAGAGAGAGATGGGCAGTCGGCAGCCTTGCAAGAAAGCTTTGCTGCGAAGAAGTTTGTGAATTCCAGAAAAATAAAATAAAATAAAATAAAATAAAAGACTGGTAGCTGTGAAGGGCAAAACATGGGGGGTGCTAGGGAAGTCTGTATATCGGAGCTTCTCCTTGCAGGCAGCCTCGGTCCTGGGTTGCATCTGAAAGTGATTTTCCTGGGTTCCCGGGTGAGCGTGGAAATGAGTCTAGCAGATTCCGGAGCTTTGGCTCCTTGGGGGGTTTTCTGTCCCATTTCACTGAGTTGCCTGATAACCTCAGCGCCAGGGTGTGCGCGTCAGGATTGCAATGTGGGCTGAGGCACACATTAGCCACAGCTGTCTATTAAGAACCAAACGATCTGATGATCCGTCTCAGAGCCTGGGTTTTCTTTGTGTCATCTATAATATTTTAGAAGGCAGACGCAATCTGTAGGATGTTCTTTTTCAGGAAAGTTAATGTGTTTGAAGAAGGCTTCCAGTTTCCCTGGGATGATGATTATTAGTTTTTGCTTGGGTTACTCATTTTATAGATTTAGAGAAAAAGAGATGATTAAAAAAATCAGATTATTAACCTTTCTCTATGAGAATTTCTTTTCTGTGCTTTGTTTCGTATTCTTTTGATTCTTATTTCTTTAGGTAGCACAGGGCATTGAACACATTAGGCAAATGCTCAATTACTAAATGGTATCCCCAATCCTTGGTTTCTGTTCCCAAGGTTAAAATTTAAAGACAATTTTAAAGAGAATAAAAAAGGGCATTCACAGGACACGACATCAGTGATCACACGCTGGGATTCAGGTATCCTAAGTGACTTGTGAGGTCTCTGGCATGTCTCTCAGCAGAGTCATAGCAGGAGTCTCTGTATGTGTTCATCTCTGCTGACTTCCCTTTCCTCTCATTGGTTAATGCCCCTCCATTTTGGTCAGCCTCGTTGACAAAGTACCCTCTAGCTTCAGCAGTACACCGGACCTGGGTTTCAACTATCACTTCCCTATATCCTCGAGCACACTACTTTATTTTATTAAATTTAGTTTCAGTGTGTGTAGGAAAATATTGCTGTGACAATAATCATAAGCTTTAGTGTCAGTGCAGTGCTGCTCTATATCCAGGATGAATCCTGTTATGCTAGATTATTCCAGAAACAGCATTTGCCTGGAGGAATACTCTCACCATCCAAATAATTGTCATTTTCCTGATTTTGCTTATGTGGGGATATGTGCGGCTTAGTAGGTGGCTAGTGGGCTGAGAGAATAAATATTTAAAAAGTAGAGCGCATATATACTTTCTCTTGTCTCTGTATACCCACTGGGTCCGTTTTAGGAATCTCATTGTAGGTTCATGTTGAATAAGAAGAAGGTTTACTCTTCTCAGAAGATGAACTGTCACTCCTGATACTAGTTCAGGTAGCAGCAGGTGTGGCCCTCCATCCCATTCTCCAAAGTTGTGGAAGTATGTGAATGGATTCTGATCCCGACCGTCCTAGCCCCGCTTTGCCTTCTGGCATCCTTCTCTTTCCTCTTCTTTCCTTTGCATTTCCACTTCCCTTCCTTCCCTTGATGTCTCCTCGGCTCTTCCTTCTTCTCTTCCTCTTAATACTATATGACGCATAATGTTGGCTACTGCAAGCTCTTTAAAATGTTCAGTGGCATTAAGTACTTAACACTGTCGTGTATCCAAGCATTGTCCCTGTCCTCCCCATAACTGCATCTCTTTCACGATGGAAACTGTTTAAACACTAACTCCCCATTCCCACTGGACCACCAGGGCCTGAGGTCAACCATTCTCTTTGTCTCTGAAATTAACTACACTAGGATAGAAGTTGAACAATGAGCCCTTTTGACTCTGTGCATGTGTGTGTATGTGTGTGTGTGCATGTGAATTATCTATATGTTTCTGTGTGCCTGTGTGAGTGTGCAGGAGTCCACAGAGGCCAGAAGATGGTGTTTTAATTCTGTGGATGTTACAAACACGTGCGAGCAGCCCAGTGCGGCTGCTGAGAGCTGAACCCAAGTCCTCTGCAGTAGAAACAAGCATATGTGTGACTGCTTAAGTGCATAGTTTTATTAAAGAAGTATCACTTCAAATCCTTTTTTCATTCAAGTTGTTCTCTCATGTGGCATTTTAGCTGTCATAAATCTATAATCTGAACTTTAAAACTTTATCAGATGCATCGTTTGTTAATGTTTCTGTTTTTCCCCAGGTTACCATTTCACACAGTTACTATTGTCTTTCAATGAAGAAAGTTTTAAATTTTGTTTCCTGAAGTGCAATTTATCTATATTTGTTATTGCCAGTACTCGTGCCTGTGGTGTCATGTCTAAAATATGCTTTCCAAGTTCAACTTCATAAAGATTTGACTTTTTCCTGAAAGGTTTAAGTTTATGATCCATTTTGAGTTAATTTTCATCCATGCTATTAGACAAAGGTTGTATAATATTCTTCTTGTCCCTTCCTAGGCATCTCCTCCTTTACGTTAGGGAATTTTTTTTCTATGATTTTATTCAAAATATTTTTACTGGACCTTTGAGGTGGGTTTCTTTTTTGTCCCCTATTCTTATCATTCTTATATTTGATTTTCTGGATGTTTTATTCCAGAAGATTTTTTTTTTTAAGATTTTCATTTTCTGTGATAGGGGTATCCATTTCTTCTGTTGTGTTTGCAGTGCCCAAGATTCTCTCTTGAAGCTCTTGTATTCTGTTGGTGAGGCTTGCTTTGAGTTTCCTGTTCCTAAAGGTTTTCAACTGCACGTTCCTCTGGGTTTGGGTTTTCTTTAGTGATTCAGTTTCCATTTCCAGATCTTGAACTGTTTCATCTATTTCCTTCCACTGCTTGTTTGTGTTTTTGTAGATTTCTGTAAGCATGTTCATTTCTTTTTCAAAGAACCTCTATCATATCCATAAAGGCTATTTTAAGGGCTTTTTCTTGTGACTCAACTATCTTACAATTTTCTGGTCCTGCTGTGATATTATTTCTGGGCTCTAGTAGAGACATACTTTCCTACCTGTATTGTGTATGTACTTTTGTTTTGGCATCTTGACTTGGAAAGATTCTAATTCTAGATGTTGATATCCAGTCTTGCCTGTTTTGGGGGAGGCTGTTTTGTTCCTCTGTTTCTGTTGACTTCTCTGATTCTTAGGAGGTTGCGGGGGCTTTGTAAGCACAAAGCCTATCGGGGAGATCTTTTGGGATCCTGTTAGGTGAGGTCACTGGATGATTTGGATCAAATGTGTTTCTGGGTATTGGGGGTTGATAGTGAGGAAGGGAGATGGGCTTTGGCAGAGGTGAGGGTTTCCTCAGGTAGGAGGAGAACAGTGTGTCCCACCAGGATCTGCTTAGTCCCCTGGGAATGGAACCAGAGAGTGAGGAGAGGTCACAACAGGTAGTCTGTCATAGATCTAGAGGTGACACTAGGATGTTGGATATAGAGGAGAGGAGGAAGAATGAAGATAGGCAGCTCATCTACCTGCTTTGCTGGCCTCTCTGCTTCTGTGGCATACTTAGGTGGAAGGTCCCCAGGGATTGACTCCTGGAGCTGGAAGCTGGGATAACAAGGATGTGTGGCAAGGAAGGTTGGAAGAGAAGATCAGTTATTCTTCACTTCAGATGGGGGCTGAGAGGAGGGGGAAGCCACAGCAGTGGCCTGCTACAGAGCTGGGGGTGAGAGCAGGAGATTGGATTTAGAGGAAAGGAGGGAAAATGGGAAGATTTGCAGTGGGCTTACCTGTTTGCCTGGCCAGAGTGGCCTGTAAGTTCCCATGGAATGCCTACTAGAGTTGGGGCTAGGGAAAAATGTTAAGTGGCTTCTCCCAGAAGATTTCCTCAAGGAGAAACAAGTGTTGGAAGTGTGGTCTCCTGGAGGTGGGGGGATGAAAGGGAGGAGAGGCTCCAGTTGGTGTCAGCCTCAGAGCTGAGGAGGAGAATGGGGGATTGAATTAGACAAGAAGAAGGAGAGAGGAAGATCCTCAATTCTGCTCCCTCCTTTCCTGGCTGGAATGCTTCTTTGATTCTCCACCCCTCCTTTCAACTTTCCCGGTACCATATAGAATAAAGTGCTATCATCATTCTCTTCTTTGCTTATTGCTGCTCTGGCAGCTTTAATTAATTAATTGATTTAATTAATTAATTTTTAAAAATAGGGTCTTGCTGTGTTTCTCAGATTCACACTGGACATCTTCCTGCCTGTCACTCTGAGTGCAAGCTCATGGGCCTGTAGCGCTGTGTCTAGCTTGTTCCCGATCTGGAAGGAAGATTCTTTTCAATCTTTGGCCGTTGGTTGCAATGGTCTTATAGGGTTTTATGACTTTAATTATGCTGTGGTGATTCCCTTTGCTGCCTAGTATATGCAATGTTTTTGTCAAGAAGGATATTGAATATTGATTTTTGGTTGTTATTTTTTTTCTATATTACTTGTGGGGATCATGTAAAATTTTGTCCTTTTTTTTCCTATTAATGTCATATATTGTCATGATTGGTTTTAGTGTCTTGAACCATCCTCTATATCTTTTCTTTCTCCGTGGGGCTGACTGAGTTTGCTAATATCTCATTAGGTATTTTTGGTTTTGTTTTTCTGCATCAATGTCCCAGAGAGTCATTGAGCTATAGTTTTCTATTCTACTTCTATCCACATTTCTCTCTTCTTTCTATCTGTAGCCACCCTGTCTGGCTTTGATGTTAGGGTAATACTTAGACAATGATTTAGAAAGTGTCTAAGTTTCCTTCTATTCTTCCTCAAGTTTTTTGAAAAAAAGTCTCTGAAAGATTGGTATGATTTCATTTTTAGATATCAGTAGCAGATTGTACATTAAAAATAATTCTAGTGAGTGTATTAAAAGTAATCAGATAATAGGAACTTTATATTTAGAATAAGAAGAAACTTAGCAGATACAGGAATTCCAGATTTGTTATTTGTAAGCTCCTTCCTTCCTTCCTTCCTTCCTTCCTTCCTTCCTTCCTTCCTTCTTTCCTTTCTTCCTTATTTTTAATTCTTTCTTCCTTCTTTCTTCTCTGATGATTCTTTGCAGTACTGTCTTGGTCTTCTGTTCTCTTAAATCCTTACTGCAGTATTGAAGGCTGAGTCTGGCCTTCGTTATGTGGCCTGGCCAACTTCTTGTCACTCTCTTATGCTGTAGGAGTTCTGATAAGAATAGTAAGCATTTTCTCATAGCAAATGACTCAGAGTTAAATGTTGTTCCAGATACAAAAGTTGCTTCCCCAAAACAGCTATGCTTCATTTGTTTTCAACCATTTTGATCTACTTGTTCCATGTTGATGTAAAAATATTAATGCTGATCTTAGGTCAAGTTTTAAAGTCTTTTTTCCCCCTTTTATCCATCCATCTCTCTGCACTTACAGCATGCTCTGAACACTGTAGTCCAATGTAAATATAATACACACCACATGAGTGATTTTAAAAAGAAGAAAAGAAACAATCCATCTTAATGGTGTATTTATTTAACCTAACATGTAAAATATGATTTCAATATTTAATTAATAGAAATAATTAAAGAGATGATTTAATTTATTTTTTCATACATATTTCTTGAAATCTACTGTGTATTCTAAATTGATGATATATCTCTATCATAAGTCCATAAGCTTGGACTGGCCATGTGTCAAGTGCGCAAAGGCCATGTGTCTAGTAGCTATTATGTTGTAAAGTCTAGAACTAGTTTATTTGGTCCTGAGGATGTAATGTCCAAAAGAGGTCAGCTCTTACCCCTGCCTAGTGGACAGGGCAGATCAATGAAACATTTAATATTGGTGTTGAGTACCTGAGGGGGAACTGAGCATAGAGGATTGGGAACCCAGAAAATGGGCTCAGAGTCTGACCTGTGAGCCCAGGCCTCTGGCAAGAGACACAGATTGTTTCACTAAATCTCATTTCTTTGAAGTTGTCCCCTGTGGGAGGCCACTGAGCTGGAGTTTGGCCCAGCTCCCAGTCTGTCAAACATTGACTTTTGGCTCATGCAAGGAGAGCCATTGGCAAGTTCACATTTACTTACAGGCTCTGCTCTGGCCACAGGTCAATGGGCTGGGATTTCACCATCTCAAATGTGTCTGCCTTTCTTCTGTCTTGCCTTTCCATCTCTAGGCCAAGCTCTCTCCTGTGCTGAGGGCTACTCTTCCACCAGCCATAGCACCTTGATCCTCTTGTACAGCACCAAGGGAGAGGCTTAGAAGTGTGATAGTGGGGTAGGAAAGAGAAAGAACATGTAGGGTTTCTTCCTCGTCTAGTTTTATCCAGGAATCTGTCCTAAGAGCTCTCTGACCGTTAGTGGAAAGATGGATGTTTGAGCTGAACGCCACCTTTCCTGTCCTTACCTGCTCACTGCATCTGCCTGTCTTCTTTAGGAGTTACAGAGGCCGCTGATTGAGATAGCATGGCTCACGGGGTTAAACAAGTCTGTGCATCTTCCCCAGACTCCCTGCGTGGGGTAGTGCTAGAGATATGTTTACAGACACCCAGCCAGGAAGTGCCAGGGAAGGAGGAGGAGCTGTTTCCACTTAGCCTCCCACCTCTTCTTGGCTTTCCTTTCTGGCATCTCCCTACAGCCCAAGGAGGGATGGGAATTTGTCAGGGTGAAAATATCTCATTGTGCTTCCTCACCCCTCAGTCTTACCTCCCTCCCAAGACTTTTGCACTGTCCAGGTCATTTGCTACACAGAGCTTGCAATTTCCTTTCTTAGTGCTGATGTGGAAGAGGTTGGGAAATGTGATCCCGACCAGGAGATGAGTGATGCATGGGAAGACAGGGTCAAATGAGGTCAGGGTTAAATGAGGTTCCCAGCTAGGATTTTACCAATTCTCCCAGGCAGCGATGTGAAGGCCAGCCATGGTGCTCTTATAAGGGGGAGAGGATGGGAACCTTTCTCTGTTGATATTAAAGTTAAGGTAGATAGGGAGACTATGGAAGTCTAAGTATATGTAATAGCTCCTTTTGTTTGTGGACCATTGAATTTAGGTAGAGTTTCTTGCCTATGTGGCTAAGAGGTATTTGCCAGGAACAGGGACAACTTATCATTGAATTTACAATAGAATAAAATGACACTCCCTTGCCCAACAACCATTAATTGACAATAGTCCCTTGTACAGGGATCTGGTCCACGGGCCTCTTTCCTGTCCATGATGAAATGTTGACATTCTCAATCTTGAGTGTGTCTTATGCAGATTACCAAAGATGAAGTCAGTTCATGAGTTGCATCATATCCAGAAGATGACATTATGCAGCACGTCTCCCTATTCTCTGTCCCTGACATTATTTTCACCTCCTTCTCCTGTGATGTTCTCTGAATCACGGAGGAAGTGACAACTGTCCCATTTGCTGGTGAGCATTTGCATAACTACTTATTCTTGTCACTTATAGGTCTCTACATTGACCACTGTCTACTGTGGTAAGGAGCTTCTCTGACTAAGATTAAGAGCAGTAATAGCCTATGGCTATAAGATAGAATATTTAGAGGGTGATTTGACAACAAGACCATTTAGCCAAAAAGATGGTAGTAGGTCCCTTTTATGGGCTATGATGGCCACAGCCATGGACTCTTGACAAGATTGACAGAAACAGGCATAAGATCCTTCCTGTAAAACAGGCCTTAAATCCACTGGGGTTGGTGTCGGGTAAAACTGATTGGTTGTCCTTATAGTGGTCATGCTACTATTGCATCAGAGGGCACAGAATTGCTTGTCAGTTAAGATTGACAACTGGGTCAAATTGTTGATGACTCCCCCAAGCCCCAGCAGTCTATAGAACTACTTCTGACACCTTGAAGACAAGCTACGTGGGAAGAAGCTTCTAGCTGAGCTTGTTTGCTCTGAGTATGGGGTATCTTCAGCATTAGAGCCTTACCTTCAAGGTCCAGGTAGCATCACAGATCCATGGCAATACCCTGTATTGTTTTAGGATCTCATTGGCCATAGGGAGGTGTCCCACAACTGTCACTGGGGATTCTATTTAATAACCTACAGCTTCCAGGAGGAGCCTTAGCACCCACTATTAATTCCTTTCTTTTTTTTTTTTTTTTTTTGGTATGTGCATGTGTGTGTACCTGAGTACACGTGTATTCAGGAGCCTGCAGAAGTGAAAAGAGAGATTCACTTTTCCTGCACCTGAGTTTCAGACAGGTAGCTGTGTGCTGTTTGATGTGGGTGCTGTGCTGGGACCTAAGTACCCTGCCAGAGCAGTGAACACATAACTTCACTGAGCCATCTCCCTGGTCTTTTTTTCAGATTATGTGTTTAATAACCATATAAAATACTGGGTTCTTCTTTATGGTATATATCTAAATATATCTGTATCTACCTATCTTTAGTTTTATTACTCCTTCCTCTTTTAAATCCTCCTGGCCTCCTCCCTGCTTGGCCTTTTCTATCTCGCCCAGTGCCCACTCCCTTTCATCTCTGATGGATTTTATTATCACTCCTCTCTGTAATAGCTCCTTTCTGTCTTTCTGTCCTTTACCATCACTCTGTGATAATGATAAACCTATAACCAAAAACAGTCTATAGCTAGGATCAACACACAAGGGAGGTCATGTGGCATTTGTCTTTGTGGACCTAGGTTACATCACTGAAGATAATTGTCCATATCTATCCATTTCTCCTGCAAATTTTGTAGCTTTAGTCTTCTTTACCACTGAATAAATTTCCATTCTATATAACATGTACCTTTTCCTGGAGACAAGTAAAAGATCATTTTGATGGATGGAGCTGGTGGCTGTATGTATTTTGACACCCAAATATTTTATGAATTGCTCAATTTTTCAAAATGAGTTGAGTGATATTTTGAGTTCTGTCAACAGATCAATAAGCAAAACAGAGATAGCTGGACTTTGACACCAGTGTGGTCAGGCATTACTGGCAGAGACCTCCTGTGCAGCACAATTGTCACCCTGGGCTTCATTCAGTCTTGGCTCCATTGTTAATCAACACCATGCGAGTTACTCAACCTTCCTTGCCCTCCCTACGGTCTGTAAAATTGCAATGACACATTTATATTCATGGGTAAAATTGTTCATGGAAGGCATTTAGTCCATAGTGCCTCACAAATATTAAATTCAGAGGGAACATTAATTGCTATTATTATCATTTCAGCTGAAAGTGCTGTTCTGTTGGCAATAAATAGCTACTGCTTTGTTTAGTTCTACCAGCTACAAAGCAATACATCAGTGCATTGATTACACAATGCTTACTTAACCTCTTTGGAAAGATTTTTCTGTATATTTTGTCTGTGTATTACTACAGGCTGCAAGCTTAGGTGTTTCTCTGTGTCTGTTTATTTCTGTGTGTCTCCATGTCTGTCTGTACTCCCTCGTGTGTGTGTGTGTGTGTGTGTGTGTGTAGGCTAGTAATAGCCAAGAGATGGAACAGTCAGTATAGTCTTTCCCCATAGCAACCACAACCCCCACAAAATTAAAGCTAGAAAAAAAGAAGTTACATAATTGGTTTGTATGGACAAAAGGGTGTGAAGATATAAAGGTTCCTGTACCTTCTGCTGTCCTTTGGTCCAGGATGTTGAGTAAGGACTCCGAGTTCCTACTGAGAAACCGAGCTGGCTGCTGCTGTTGGCTTCAAAGTAAGTAAATGGGTCAGAAGTGCAAGTGGGAGAGAGCTTGAGGTTTCAGGAAGGGAGGCCATTATTAATGTTTCCATGGCCTTAGGAGTTTAAAGGTTGGGAGTTTAAGTAAGGGTGTTGGTTATAGGGACAAAAAACCCCAAAAACATTGAGATGTGGTCAAAGATTTGTTTCTCCATTTTTAATTTGAATCTGCAAATATGAGGTGAGGCTTCTGAATTGAACAACACGAGGGTCATTTCCACCAGTCTCAATGGTAGTCAGTGCCTGTTCATAAAGGCACA
The DNA here is from genome assembly GCA_902729485.2 of Mus minutoides. Taxonomy (NCBI): domain Eukaryota; kingdom Metazoa; phylum Chordata; class Mammalia; order Rodentia; family Muridae; genus Mus; species Mus minutoides. The sequence goes on along the minus strand of LR750291.1, from coordinate 476,103 downwards.
GATTTAGAAAGGCCACAGGTCCTTCCCATGTTCTAGTGACCAACAAATTTTGTTTTTTGGTGGGGGTGATTTTGAGACAAAATTTTTTTTGTGTAGGCCTGGCTTCTGGAACTCACTCTGTAGACCAGAGTGGCCCCAAACACACCGAGATGCACTTGCCTCTGCCTTTGAAGTGTTAGGATTAAAGGTGTGTACCACCATTGCCTGACTACAAATGTTTTGTTTTTTTTTTTTTTTTTTGCAGGGGGGGTGTAAAAAATGCTAGGACTTTGGATTTATAAACCTTTCTTTCAGAAATATTTCTTGAATTCCTAAACTAGAGAATTAAGCAGCAATTGTGAACTGTGCTGTCCTTCCTCATACCCATAGGCTGACCATGTGTACATTCTCTTTGTATTGTATAGAGAGTGACACTATGCTAATTTAGTTGGTTCCCACTGGTGGTTTGGCCCTTTTGAGTCTAAAACAAAGATGGATAAAACATTACCATCTCCACAGTGTCCCCTAAAAGAGTGCTCTATCCATAGTGCTAAGGATTCAACCCGAAGCCTAGTCCATTCTAGAATGCAAGCATTACACATTCTCCAATTCTACAAGCACCTAGACACATCCTCAGCCTGCCCACATTTGTTTTTTATTTCTAACAGCCTTTTCTTTCTAGAGATCCAAAAGATGTTATAAAGCCAATTTACCTATCTCTTTCATGGTTTAGGGTATAAAGAGTTGCGATGGTAAATTATCGTAATACCCACCATTCAAGCACTAAGAGCAATAAGAATATGAACAGTTTCTTAGGTGGGTATACAGGGCATAGAGCTCTTGACATGTAGAATGTTGGATTTAAATCTGGTTTCTTCTGTTGTATACTATGCTGTGGGGGATGTTTGAAACTGTTGGCGTTTACTTTCTTCTCCCTATCTCCTGTGGAGAAGCTATCTCTGCTTCTTGAGATTACTGTATCAGATAAGCTGTGATGACTGACAGTTGTCATCTGTGGGACACTCTCTGTCCCATGACACTAAGTAGACAGGAGGAGGAAGTGCATTGGATTAGTGGCCCGAGTAAATACTTGACATCATTCACTCCTAAATTATCAAGAGGAGCCTGGAAACCCACAATCTTCATTGTCTGACCTCCATCGACTATAATTGCACCAAGGCCCCCAAATTGCTATTGGTAAAGCAAAAATCAATAAAAGCAAAATCCATAACCATATCCTCCTTGCTCAGCGGTTTTCATTCATAGTGGTCAGTTGGGAGAGATTAACCTCACTTTGACCTGGAAAGCTCATTCAGGGAGAGTTTTTGGTTTTTCTTTATCCTTTCTGGGAATTTCAGAGTCCCAGCTTCCATCCTGGTAAACTGTGGGAGCTATGAACTTCTTCCTTCCCACTGCTATCCTTTCTCACAGTCACACACTAGGAAACAGTATTTGGAAATCTAGAAGAAGAAATGACAATGGGACTATTTCCTTCAATGCAGAGAGCTAAGTGCCTTTGCAAAGCTCTGTTTTAAGCTTTCTGTCACTCTTTGACTGGAATTCAGAGAAGGACAGTCCTTCAGTTATTTCCCCTTTGTCCCCTATTCTAAGTCACATTGCCTATCATTGGGGGAGGGGTGAGCCTTATGTTTTGCTTTTTGTTTCTGTGGTGTTTGTTTGTCTGTTTTTCTATTTCTTCATTAAAGAAGAAGTTGAGCATCTGTGTTCTGTCAGTCACCCTGTGCTCAAACCAGGGAGCCGGACAGTCATTTTTTCAGCTAGTCATACGAGAGCCCAGCAGTTTACCCTAAAAAACAGCTAAAGCCTCCTCTCTCTAAGGCCTTGTTTGTGCCCTTGCATTGAACACCACACTTGCCGTGTCAGGATCCTTGATGAATTATGAAGATTCATTAACATCTTACCAGGAAGGAAGGAAGGAAGGAAGGAAGGAAGGAAGGAAACTGAGATCTGCATCAAAGTGGTAGACATTTTATAAAAGTCCATTTGAAACCCAACAGTAGTGATTGCATACTTGTCATCCCAGTGGTTGGGTGATTGAGGCAGGAAGATTTCAAATTCAAGGACAACCTGGACTGTGTAGTGAGACAATGTCATGGAAGAAGAACCAGCTTTGTTCCAGTGACCGAATGGAAATTTTAATCACAAATAAATTGAAAGATTAGGTTTGCAGGGTAGAGTTGTAAATTTGGTATAATAGCCTGATGTAGGTGGATCTTACATCCCTTTTTTACAAATCAGAATTCAGACTAACTCATGAAGACTATCTTTATATATTGTGATTTTGTGCCTAATTGTATAATGTAGAGATCTATAGTTGTTCCATTAGATATAACACTGAATCTTGTATTGTCCAAAGAATATCATGTTATTCAAGACTGACCATCCCTCTTAACATAACTGGTATTCAAACACAGCTAATTTTCCACCACTGAGTAATCTGCCCCACCCAGTTGAGGAGAGAGGTCAAGGCTGGCTGGCTCCTACAGTCAACTGCAGTGAGGCAGTGAGGCAGATTTGGTATCAGATCTTTTCCTAGGTCTTTGGATCTATGTAACTGCAGAATCCACTTAGTTTATGATCAGGTATTACTTTAGAATGATATTTTGCAGGCTCTAGAAATATAATTGTCTAGTCAGAATGTTCTAGGCCTTCTCTGATGGAGGGTTTGAATTACTGACCTTCCAAAGTCTGTCTTGTAACTAAAGCAAGTCCTTGGATGCTTCTATTAACAGGTACTTTGGTTGGGAGCCTATGGAATCTTTTCAGTAGAATGTAGAGAATGCCCAGGTGCTTTGAAAGATGACACAACTCCAGTTGGAAGGTAGAAATGTTCCCTTAGATAAACTTAAGTGAAGGTCTGTCTATTCCTCAGATAGATGAACAGTGAGCCAGACTCCCTTTCTTCTTGTTTTATGATAAACATTTGCAAGCCAACAGTTGGTTCTGATGAACCATCCAGGGAACCATTAAATGCATGAGCTTTTCATTGGTTGAAAACCAGCTGAATCAAGCTGTTTATAACCATGTGTACCTTTCCAATACAAACAGAAGTTCTGGAATCAATCATTTTTTATGTTAGCTTACATATAGCATCACATAAAAGCCTTCTCTTTTTATTTCATGTCATCCAGATCATTAGGGATTTATATTTCCCAGTGAAGGTGGGTGATCTAGGCTGTCCTTTTTCACTGCAAATTGACATAAGCCAGAGTTTCTATATTTTATACCAGTCAACAGATAGCACTAATATTAATGTCACAAACAGGCCTCAAATGTAGGGAGTGGTATTTTAAAGTTGTTCTAACTTTCAACCTTAAAAAAAAAAGAAAAAAAAACCCCTTTGTCTCTCTCTCCTTTCCCAGCCTCCCCGCCTCTTTTGTGTGTCTGTCTGTCTGTCTGTGTGTTTGTCCCACTGTGTGTCTGTATATTGACTAGCGGGTAAAATTAGGTGTCATTCTTTGCATGGAATCTACCTTTTGTATTTGTTTATATTTTTTATGTCATGCACTCTTACTGGCTTGGAGTTCACCAGGTAGGCTACGCTGAATGTTCAGTGCTGGCATCCTTCTTCTCTGAGCTTGCTGACTACCAAAAAGTCTACCATGTCTACCACCATGATGGGACCTAGATATCATGAACGGAACCTTTTGAAACTGAACCAAAATAAATCCATTCTCCTTTAAATTTCCATCAGGCCTTTTGATCATAGCAGTGCAGAAAAGCACACTTGTATTCTTGGCCTTACTAAGTCCTCCTGATATAGGAGGTGAATCATTGTCTTCAGATTCTATACACTGTTTCTATAATGATAAACGCAGGCACAGGCTTTATTTCTCTTTATATACTAATTCAAGCATATGGCAAAGAGATAGCTCTCTAAATCTTTTGTATAAATGTAGAAGTAGGCCAAGTGGCAAGTTGGCTAGCTCAAAGCATAGGCTAGTAAGGACTGTGTTGTGTTCGTGTTGCATGTGCTACAAAGCGTTGCCTGTTTGTGTACTTGCAATGTATAGTAAAGCTAATGGAAATTCAGTGAGTATAATTCCCATTGTATAGCCCATCTGTAATTTCCTTACATGAATATAGATATAAAATCCATGTTAGGGATGGTTCCACAGTGACTTGGCCTATTATCAGGGTGTAAATGTGATTCGCATTTTTCTAGAAACTGCGCTTCAGATTTTGGGTTTTGTCCCAGGTTAGCAGTATGTGGTGAAAGGCTCTGGTAATGCTGACCAGACACAGGGAGCCATGGCTGACCCATCAGTCATGTAATTATGAGAGGAAACCGTCCGTAGCCCATATGTTGAGTATTAGGTTCCTGGTTACCTAAGGATTCTGCTTTTTGTCAGTGAGTTTGTGACCCCAATGAACATCTGTAATCTAGATTTAGTTTTATATTTACATATTTATTTGTTGGGGTGTGTGTGTGTGTGTGTGTGTGTGTGTGTGTGTGTGTGTGTGTGTGTATGTGTATGTCTGTTCAAGGGGGTGAGCACAGGTACACATACACCACAGCACCTATGTTAAGGTTAGTGGAAAATCTTATGAGTAGATCCATACCTCCTGCGTTGTCTGAGGCATGGTTTCTTGCTTGTTCTTGATGCTTGAGTATATTGATCCAGCAGACTGTGGGCTTTCAGAGATTTTCCTGTACCTGCCTCCCATCTCATCATCAGTGTACTTGCTTCACTACATCTAACTTTACATGGGTTCAGGGGATTCAAACTCAGATGGCCAGGCTCGAAGGGCCAGCGCTTTACTCACCGAGCTATCTCCCAGTTGATACTGCCTTCTAGATCCCCAGTGCACCTACTCCTTTGCAGAGACATGCTCGTGGAGAAACAGCTCTCCTCCTCAAGATTGCCTTACTTGTGTAATCAAAAGCTAAGGCATGTATAAAAATGATGACATTTCCTGTCACCTACAGGTATGCTGTGCGTACTTCTGACTCTACACTTAGTATACACTGCTCAACAGAGCAGGCACCTTCATGGCTCCATTCACGAGGAGGAGAGCCAGACACAACAGGATAGATCACTCACCAAAGTTATGAACCTAGTGGGGTTTGAAGACCAGAACCATTGGCTCCATTACCACCTAGCAATACTTCTCAGTGTGCCAAGTTAATAATAGCCCATGGCTCCTTGAGAACTTTAACTTGGGCTTTAGTTGGCATAGGAAGTATTTTTAGGAGTACATATCTATTTATGAGCTTGTACTTTTTAAATTAATTGTAAGTAGTATGTCTTGGTTTTAGGACTATAGTTGTAAGTTATAACTGGGTGGATAGTTAGAGGGTAGGAAAGTGTTTCAGTGGTTTGGTCATTTAGAATAGTCTATAAAGTCCTCTGGGTGGCCTACCAGGTCTTCAAATTTTCGGCTGGGTGTAGTGACCCTGAATTTGTGGAGAAAGGGAGGGAATTCTGTGTTTGTGTATAGTGTTCTGTTGGCCTTCAGCTAGAACCACCCTTAATGAAAAAAATAAATCTTGGGAATATGGGAAAGCTGAAGTAAAGGAAATACCAGGTCAGTAGATTACTAAGGGTCAAGTTTCATGCCTATGATTTATTATGGTCTTGGTCCTTGTCCTAATTTACATGAAGCAGTTTATTACTTACTGATTAGAAATATAAGCTTTTTATGTAATATTTGAAATAATTCTGTCTTTAGAGTTGTTTTATGTGTAACAATTAGTGGTGTGTGTGTGGGTGTGTGTGTGTGTAAAAGATTCCTTTCATTTCAGCCCTGTTCTTTGGCACAATTTTTTTTTCCTGGTTTGTTCCCTTTCACTTGTTTATCAGAAACTTGAGCAGCTACAAGCCAAACCTGAAGGCATTTGGTTTCTGGTGGGAGAAAGAGTCTAACTCTACCAGTCTCCACATAGTAGAAAAAGTGCTGTTTGATGGTAGTGGTTATGATTAATATTTGAGCTTAATATTCTTGTTAGTCAACAGGAAGTTTGGGTAGGTACATGCGACTAGAGATGATTAAGAAACAGCGAGGCTGGAAAACCAAAAAGACAGGAAAGTGATCTATCTCCCAGCTAGGCTAGGAAATCATCCCCATGGCCAGCTGTTTGACATGAAGAAGATGCCGGTGCTCAGAGCCCTTGCATGCTTTTATTCAAGTGTTGCAGCGGGTGGGGTACTGCGAGGTGGTGGGTACTCTTCTCCTTCCCCTCCTGGTCCTGGCTGTGTCTCCTCCTTCTCCGCGTCTTGTTCTTTGGAGCAGGTTCACTTGAGCTTGTTTAGCAGAAACTTACTGAGCAGCTATGAGTCAGCCCTGAGAGTCCCCTTTCTCCTTCAGTGTTTCCTGTTTGGCCTGATAAATTCAAATTTGCCTAGCTATATTCCCGCTGAGGGAACAGGAGTAATCAAAGCCACATCCAGTGACCCAGTGTAGTATGTTTTTCCTGTGCTGTTTTCTGATGTTGCTTCTTGATTGTTCTCCATGAAATTCTGTAGCTATGTTGTTGCATTCGAACATTTCTTCCCTTGTTGCCTAAGAACCCATCAATCACTGCTTCTATCAAAAATTTTTTGAGCTATTCTTCTCTATAAATATGGCAGCCCACTGCTAGTACTTGTTGGCTTACTACCTGAAATGTACTAATTTGGAGTTTTTACTGGGATGGCAAAATATGCACATTTAACTAACTTGTAACTCCCAGGAGAGTCTTAAAGCTGCCTGTGACAAGATGTTAAATAGTTTGTGTCTGTGAGAAACTTTGCAGATGGCTCTGTATGAAGGGCATGGTATATGTTTTGACTTACTGCTTCTTCAATTATGTTCCATAATTGAATTCAGTTGGATTTTCCATGATCTCAAGGGAAATGGTTTTCCCATTGTTAATCACAGATATCTTCAACTGCAGTGAGGTCTGTAACTAACAAGGATCAACTGGGTAGAGTTCACTTATATTTTCATGTATGTTTGGATTTGTGTGGTGTGTATGTATATATGAATGTATGTGTGTGTGTGTGTGTGTGTGTGTGTGTGTGTGTATGTAGTATGTCAGAATGTGTGAGTACTGATATCTCTGAGTTCACAGAGATCAGAAGGAGATGTCAGATACCCTGCTCTTTTATTCTCTGCTCTGCTCCCTTGAGACAAGGTCTTTCAATGAACATGGAGCTAGCCTAGCAGTCAGTAAGCTATGGTGGTCCTCCTGTTTGTGCCCTATATAGCAGTAGAGGGGTGTGTGTGTGTGTGTGTGTGTGTGTGTGTGTATGTATGTGTGTGTCCATGTCCAGCTCTATAGCTGCTGGAGATTTGAACTTAGGTCTTCATGCTTGTATAGCAATCATTCTTCATTTTTAATCTTTCCTATCCCAGATTTACTTATATCTTTAAGAGAAACTTTGTGCATACATATTTGTTGAGGAAAAATCATGTCCCTGTACTGGCTAGTATATCTGTCTGACTAATGTGAGTGTGTGTGTGTGTGTGTGCATGTGTTGCATGTTTCTCTGCTGTGTCTGTGTTTGTGCATGTGAGTTCAGGTGAGTCCAGCAGTGTCTGATTCCCTGTGGAGCTAAACTTAACTTACCAGATGTGGGTGCTAGAAATCAAACTTGGGTCTTCTGGAAGTCAGGCATGTGCTCTTAACCTCTGAGCCATCTCTTTCAGCCCTACTTAAGCAATTGAATTCTAATTCCCAACTTTGCTTACCAAATTAGATAGTCATACAAACATGATTATGTAAGATAAAAGAGTGTGGTCTAAACATTATGTAAGTATGATACCATAAATAAATACACACAGGTACGGCTGAACACACTGTTCCAATTCTAGATGATGATTTAGAGATATTATGATTAACTTCATATTTATCCTAAGGTTATTCACCTGAGGAGAAAGCACATTATTCTTGGCATACACAAAGAGCCCACATTTGCTTCTATAATTCATTCAGTGACTTAAACTTTTATAATTTATTCACTAAACCTAAGAAGCGATGTAGTGTTACATAATGAGTGAATTTAGTGTTGTGAGGAAAATCAATGCTCGAAGGATCCATCATTATTCAAAATGAGCTGTGGGGCTGTGGCTGTGGATTTGGTGAGCCTTTTTTTCCCTTCTGCCTGCCTGTTGTCTTTTAGTCTCCTTTAAGCATCCTTCTTACCCTGACCCTCTTTGATGTAAGGAGAGCACTTTCAGGGAAGGAGTCTTCAGGGTGTTACTATAGTACATTCAGGGTGAGAATTCTGTCCAGCGTAACAACATGGATTATTTAAGCCATTTCTCGATTTCTGCTCAGGCTTGAAACCAGCCTCTGTTCCTTTTATCAGACCTTGTTGATCTCTGTGTGTTTTCTTCTGTGGATTGTACTGGGTAGGATCTTAGTTTTTCAATACATTCCTGTGGGTGCAAGTGTATTGGCTGGAAGAAGTTTCCTTAATTTACCTGGTTTAATAAAAATGATTCATGCTCTGGCTCATAGTGTGTCACCTTTCAAAGAACAGAAATGACCCACCCCGTGTGGTATTCTCTGCACCGGAGACTGCTGAGCCATTCTCTCCATGCCAGCTTAGGGAAGCAGCGTTGGGAACACACGCAGGGTGAGGCACACCAGTCCCTGCTCTTGAAACTGCATTTTCACAATCTCACAAGCGAACTCACCAAGTTCAGTTTATGTCCTGGTCACATCGGAAGGAACATTTGGAGTAAGAGTGCATGTCCAAAGTCTCCTGAGATATTTTCTTCTGCTCTAAAGACACATCCCAGCCCATTCACCATTCAGCACATGGTGAACGGGAGACCTTTGTACTTTGTGGATGATGTGGAGTTGAAATCTTCCACAAAACAGCAGCTGCGTGGAACCTGCACCGGGCATCACAGCTGTTTCTTCTGACGGGGCAGGACATGTTCTGTGCATGCTGGGGAATGACATCTCTGTTCTGGTCTAGACAGCACCTCCTTTCTTCTTCCCAGACGCTCGTGAACCAAGTCTGACTACCAAGAGGAATCCAGAGAAACCTAAGATATTGTGCATGACGCTCTTCCTGCAAACCACACACACACACACACACACACACACACACACACACACACCCGAGCAGATGAAGGCTGGCAGAGAGATAAGCACGTGAGTAGGCACATCATTGTGAAAGGAACAGCTACAGGAAGGGATCTTTGGCAGCTCCATCTGTTTGGCAAGACTGGGACTTGACCTGAGCTTACACTAAATTACCTCACGGCAAATTATTTTTTCACCAGGCACTGTAAATGTTTTGATGACTCCACCCCACTGGGTGCTGTGCAGAGGACAGATGATACATCAAAGACCTGCTAATTAATCTCCAGGTGTGGTTGGCTCTCTGCTCTTAGGAAAGAGTTAAACCCTCAGATCCCTCCTCTGCCTCTCTCTGGTAAGTTTCTTTTATTTCAAGCTAGTGGAAGACTTATAGAGAGTCTTTTTTTTTTTTATTAGATAATTTCTTCATTTACATTTCAAGTGTTATCCAGAAAGTTCCCTATGCCCTGCTCCCCTACCCACCCGCTCCCACATCTTGGCCCTGGCGTTCCCCTGTACTGGGGCATATGAAGTCTGTATGACCAAGGGGCCTCTCTTCCCACTGATGGCCAACTAGGCCATCCTCTTCTATATATGCAGCTAGAGACATGAGCTCAGGGGGTACTAGTTAGTTCATGTTATTCTTCCACCTATAGGGTTGAAGACCCCTTCAGCTCCTTGGGTACTTTCTCTAGCTCCTTCCTTGGGAACCCTGTGTTCCATCTAATAGCTGACTGTGAGCTTCCACCTCCATGTTTGCCAGGCATTGGTATAGTCTCCCACGAGACAGCTATATCTGGGCCCTTTCAGCACTATCTTGCTGGCATATGCTATAGTGTCTATGTTTGGTGGCTGATTGTGGGATGGATCCCTGGCAGCCGCAGTCATTGGTTCCATCCTTTGGATTCAGCTTCACACATGATCTCTGTAACTCTTTCAATGTGTGCTTTGTTTGACTTTGACACTGCTTCTCTGTTGGTGTTTGTGTGTGTGGGTGTGCTTGTGTGGGCGTGGCTCTGTGACAGGTGGCCAGGATAAAGGTTTCTTTTCTTTGAAAATATAAACTGTAGAGGTGGAGGCAGGCAGATCATTAGAGCTCACTGGCCTGCTAGCCTAGCCAATTGGTGCGCTCCCAGCTCACTGAGAGACCTTGTCTCAAAACAAGGCAAAACAAAAATGTGGAGATTGGATGAGGATGGCATGACACCCTCATGACGTGTAGCTTTTACATGTGTATGCATCAGAGTACCCATGGAAACATACACACACACACACACACACACACACACACACACACACACACACTGATAAGCTCTATGTTACCTTCTTTTAGGTTTATATACATCCAAACAAACAACCTTCTGGTGATTCATTAAGACTGTTATTTATCTTTTCTTTGTGGCTATTTTGGCACTGAAGTCTCATACAGAATTTGGTGTTCTCTGGTATGCCGGGTTCCATACTGATCCCATTTTAAACTTCTGTCTGTTGCTGTCCTCTACATTTATGTAAAATGTGAAGAGAAGACATTTTAATAGCAGCAAGATGTTACAGTTTGAATATGGAACACTTCTCCACCACACATGTGTTAAAGGTTAGGTCCTTAGAAGATGGCACTGTTTGGAAAAGATCTGGAGACTTTAGAAGGTAGAGTCTGGCTTGAGGAAGAAGCTCACTTGGAAAAGAGTCTTTGAAGGTGTCTTATGCTCTCCTATCTCCATCTCTCTGTTTTCTATAAGCATTGAGAATGAAGAGGGTTCTGTGTAATACGCTCCCACCACTGCAGTGTTCTTGCCAAGTGTGTGGGACTAAGCAGGTATGGACAGAGTCCTCCAAAACCTGGAGTCAAAATACACGTTTCTTCCTAGTTGTTTGTGTCAGATGTTTGCCTGCTCAGTGACAAGAAAAGTATACAGGCATGAGTTGGAATCTCTTTCACCTCCAAGACTGTAAAGCCATAGAGCTGAGAGCGAGAGATGGCTCAGTTGCCAAAGTGCTTGTCACAAAAGCGCGAGGATGTGAGTTCTCAGCCACCCCCCCACAGCCCATCTTTAAAATGGCCAAATAAAGCAATACATGCTTATAATGTTGGCGCTGGGGAGGCAGAGGACCACTTAGACTCATTGGCTCTGCAGTAGAGTTGAATATATGACCTCCAGATTCAGTGAGAGATTCAGTCTCCAAAAACAAGTGGAGGGCGATAGAGAAAGACGCCTGGAGCCACCTTCTGATCTCTACACATATTTGTACACACAAAACCTACCCACAGTCACACATACATTCATGCACACACAAACCATTAAAGATCCCCTCCCCCCAAGGGAGTTTTATTCCTGTAACAGCTAACTCTCTGAAAGGTTTCCCTATCCCAGAACTGTGAATGTTTGGGGACTGGATCATTGTATATTGGGGGTAGAGTCCTGTGTTCTGTAGACTGTTTCATATCAGCCTGGCCTCAGATTGTGAGATTCTAACTTCTAGGTGTGGCATCCAGAAATGTTCTTGGATCAATTCAGCTAATGGACAAGGAGGCACAGACCAGTGAAAATGAGTGAAGGAGCCTAGTTGTCCTTGTTAGTTTAATACCTGCCTGCTTTCCAGGGAAGTGAATCCAGAGGCTTTGGAATCTGCCTGGCAAATTCCAACCTATCTACCAATTCTCTGTTCGTTACTGATGGGAATTTGAATTTACTTTAGTGTTAGACATCAATCAGAGTCATTTAGAACAAGTATTGACGTTGACGTCATTGTGAATAAAGGCTTCCCAGCTGTTTATATAGCAGGCCTGCCTGTGAAGGGGATACCAGTGAAGGGTTATTTTCACAGTTCTGCTGTTTCAGTGGCAAGAGGTTGTTTGGAAGACAAGATTTTAATGTGACTTCTTATAAGATTTAAATAGCTGAGCCCATGACTGCAGTGAGGAAATACCACACTGTAATTTAGCCACTTGTGTGAATGAAGGGTCAGTTCCATGACTGAAACACAATTTGCATTGAGTTCACTATCTCCGATAGTGCTCGGAACTGTCCAGATTACTGCCTGCATCCAAATCGGTCTGAAGTCCATCTCCTCTGCTCTGACTCTTCCCCCATGTTTCCCTGGGCCTCTGGTGTGGGATTGTTTGTGCTGGCAGACAAGTAGAATCCTGTCACAATTGAGACTTCACGTGAAAGGCGTACTTGTCTCTATTTCAAAATTTCCTTTTTGCGCTCTCTTCTCTCCTCATGTGAGCTTGCACACTTGCCAGATGTGTTCTGGCTGCTGATTTCGGTCTCTTTCGGATTTTCCGTTCCTCCTGCCCCTGTTGCTTCTTGCCTCTCTGGCTATAGAAACTGTCAGATACCTGGGTAACAGCATCTTTCCAGTTTGGAATGGGGCTTTGTTGAACCTTGGGCACTCTCTCTCTAACTATCTCTGCCTATCTCTGTCTCCCTCTTTCTTTTTCTCACTCTGTTTCAGTGTCTCTCTCTATGTCTCTTTCTGTCTTTCTATGTCTCTGTCTCTCTCTTCCCCCCTCATGCCCCTCCCTCCCCCTTCCCTCCCACCCCCTTCCCTCCTCTCTCATGCTTAGTGATCTTCACAGCAAATGAAGGTGAATTGTAGCCACATTGTTACTATACAGCCAACTCTACAGAACAGATTGGGCTGAGCTTTGAACAGCTGGGGCTGGGGGTGGGGGGTGAGTCCTCTAGGAGGAGTCCCAGAACTGCCAAGTCATCAAACTTGAAGGAGAAAGGGAAGGAGAAAGGCTGTGGAGTTAGTGGTTCCTCCTACAGGTGTGTTTATTTTTGCAATCTACTTTTTTTTTTTCCAAATGTTCGCTGTATTATGGATCTGACAGAGTCTGGATTAATTGATTTCGGGAACTGCTGTGTCTGCTATAGACCGAACCACTCAGGGGCTGAACTGTGATTTTATTGTTCATTTGCAAGCACTAAAATGTTATCAGATAAGTGTTTTTATTAAATGTGTGGTGCTTTCTCACCCATTGCAACTGTTGGTTATTTAAAGGAGAATTTTGAGGTACAAATGAATCTAAATTCAACAACAGTCTGTTAGAACTCTTGGAAATATGGGCTTTTGGTGGGTACAATAAATACATGGGCTAGGGAAGCTAACATAGAGTGGTGCCCCAGAGAGCACAAGCCAGTAGGTGTGGTAAGTGTGTGCACGTGTGCATGTACACGTGTGTTCTCATGTGTGCACGTGTGTCCTTCCATAACTTGCTCTAAGTTAAGTTTTTTATATAAAATGCTTTACTGTTTTGATCTCCCTCTCGCTGCAGCTTTCTGTTTTCACTGTAGGCTGAGGTTGGGTGAGAGCCACTCCACACCCATCCCAGATGGACAGGGCGAGGGTTTCTCATGGCACTCTTTTGCACTGTTTTCCAAGATGAGTTCCCACAGGAGAAGAAGAATAAAGGGTTTTCCATCGGGAAGAGTCAGATTTGAGCTTAGCTTTGCTGTCCATTGTGTCTGTTTTGAGAATTTGCTTACTGTTCAGATTCAGTTTCTTCCTGTGCAATTGGAATGCTCTTGTTCCCTTCGTGCCATTTTTGGAAGGAGTAATATTAAGTGAAATAAAATATTGGATATTCCTAAAATGGCTATGTACACACAGACATCTCTGTGCACATATACAGTTCATTTTAATTTCTGTGTTTCATACATGAATTGATGTCAATCTTTTCTTTTTTCTTTTTGTTGTGCTATGTATTAAACCCAGGACTCAAGTAGCAAGGCAGGCACTCTACTACTGAGCCATACCTTAGATCCACTGGTAGATTCTAGATAGGCTCTACCTCTGAGCCATAACCCCAGCTCCTCAGATAGTAGGCAGGCACTCTATAGTTGAGCCACCCTCCTAAATCCCAACTAATAGATTCAGACAGGCAGGTCCTCTACTGCTGAGCCATGCCCTCAGCCCCTCCCTGGCAGATCCTAGGCAAACACTATACTACTGTACTATGCACATAATTCCTCAATAGTGTACTCTGGACAAACTACCATTGAGCCTCATGCCTTTGAGTCTGATGCCACCCCTATACTAGCCTATGATGGGGTTACAAGCATTTTTGAACACACCCTATTGCCCAAGACAATGTCTTGACTCTAGGGCATTTCTGTTTTGGTCTTGCAATATGGTGTTCGTTAGTGAATTATCCAGTAGAAACTGATGTCAGAGAAAAAGGTGGGGAGAAAAAAAATCTTATAGTTTAGTTCATATTAAGTATGCTCCTGTAAAAAAAGCAAGCAAACAAACAAAAACAACAACAAAGAAACAAAGTCAGAACTTTGCAATTTGGCATCTAACCTCCTGAAAATTCAATTTCCATTTGCCTACTCCCCAACATTCTTGATATCCTTAAAATTGGGTTGATAGTAACTATAGACTTAAAGGTATTCATGACCTTCATGTATTGAAGTAATAGAAATGAGAACCCAAATAATTATTTTCTTAAATGTAGAAGCTATGTTTATTTTATTCAGCTTGAAAATCTGCACCCAAGATGTATCCTTTCTGTGCACACAAACTTTTTAAATTTCAAAGGACATTCATCGTCTATATAGATATTTTCTGTAATATCTGACTCTTGTCCTCTGTCAGAATCTTTTAAAAGTGGGCACTACATCAGGTGGTACATAGACTTTCCTATCATTGTAGATGTGATTAAGAAGGGCTGGGACTGGTAGTGGAGCTCAGTAGGTAGAGTTCTTGCCCAGTATGACCTTGGTTAAAGCCCACCATGTTCTAGAGTAGGCATGATGGTCAGCATACCAGAGTCAGAGGCAGCAGGGCTACATGATACCAGGCAGGGTTTGAATTTCCTACATAGAAAAGAATTCCCAGCCTGGCTACATGATACCCTGGAGAAAGATGGGGAAGGAAGGGGAGATGGAGCAGGAGAGGAAGGAGAAAGAGAGAAAGGCGATTCCTACTATTTTAATTTTAAAGATTTTATCTCTTTATATGTTTATGTGTGCTTGCATGAATGCTTATGTTTATGCACCTTAAATATGCAGTGCCTGCAGAGGCCAGAAGGTGGCATTGGTTCCTCTGGGACCCGAGTTATCAACAGTTGTTAGCTCCCTTGTAGGTGCTGAAGATTGAACCAGCTCTACTGTAAGAGCGGCCAGTGCTTCTAAGCACAGGACCATCCATCTCTCCATCCCTTCCTGAAAGGATGCATTTGCTTTAGACACGGGTGTTTTAGTGGAATGTATTCCATGGTTACAAGATGGTGAAAGATAACGGAGCTATTTCATACCTATGCTTTTGAAGGTGAATAGAGAGTACTGGTGTGTTTCAGTGAAATGCTCTCTAATAGAAAGCAGAGTGGCCAGACCCCAAGACCAGTGGGAGAAAAATACACAAAAAAACAATAAAAGTGACTTGCGATTTGCTCTGGTGTAGAGTTCAAAACAAAATCAGATTTTGCAGGTAGCATGAGCGCTTTTGAAACAAGATGGGAGAAAGTCTCAGAATGTAGGCTGAAGGAGGAGAGTAAACATTGTTTTGGACCAAAGAAATTATGAATGAATAGAGGCCCATGGACCTTACAATGGAGCCACCCCATGATCTGGCTATGGGGATTGTTTGGGTACCTTCTATGTCCATCTCATATTGTTCCTGAGCTCAGTGATAAAAAGGGGGGGGGTATTCGGGATGAAAGAGGCTTTGAGAAGGGCAAGCCGTTTCTGAGCCTTTTGTCGGGATCACCGATGTACAATGGCACATTTCAGTCTAGATTGGTGCTCTGAAGTGATCATGTTTTATTTCTGTCACTCAGAAATGACCCAGGCACTGTGGCTTCTACTTCGGCTAGCACGTGCGGGTATTTTCTGCTTTATTTCCTTTGCCATTGGTCTTGCTTCCTCTCCTCCTCCTCGTCTTCTTCTCTGTATCTCTAATCATGGTTATGGCCCCAAATCTCCCAGTAGAGGAACAGATGGAAGTGCCAGGGGCAGCGGAGAAGTCGAAGCTACTTGGAGCTTCTGGGGTCATCTGGGAACCTTGACAGCACACCCAGCTTCCCTGAGTGGTTTTCATGCAGACTACCAAGTGGCTTTACTGTTGATGATGCGTACATTTGTTTTCAAAATAAGAGGCCTTTACGAAAAGGTGAAAAGTTACTTACACTGGGGTGGCGGGGAGAGGGAGGTGTTACTGTAGGCTGCCCTTAGTGTTTGCTAAGGGCATAGGGTATGCTCCAATAGACACTTCCTCTCTTTCAGAGTCCGAATGACTCCGTAAATATCGTTGTTGTTTGGGAAAATATGAAATGCGTTTAGTCAATAAAAAACAAAGCCTCTAGGCAAAGCTGGAAATAGTGATGTCAGTGACCTACTCACTGGAGGTAGTGGTGTGTGTGTGTGTGTGTGTGTGTGTGTGTGTGAGTTTGTGTGTGTGTGTGTACACACATGTTTTTCACTTTCAGGGTCGTTTCAGAGTGAAAGCAACAGATGCTTCCTTCACAGGCTTCTTGTTTCCTGGTTTTCAAAGCCTCTCTGTTTGTTTGGTTTTATTTTAAGGTCCCGTGTTCCTTAGTCCTTCTGAGAGGATGGGGAGGCCTGGCAGGCTGTATGTGCGTCTCTCTCTCTCTCTCTCTCACCCACTCTTCTGTGTGTGATACCGAGTGGAAGTGTGAGGCACCACAAACTGCTTTGAGCAGAGCCCACTTCCCTTCGGCCGCAGAGTGCAAAGCAGTTACACCAACATCAATCAAGGGAAACCCACAGGCTGAGCTCACACCGTTGAAGCAGGTGTGTGAGGGAGGCAGGCAGGCAGGCACAGAGGATCGTGGCAGTGCCCCGGCACAGTGCCCACAAATGGCAGTTACGGTGGTGTGTGGGCTGTGGCTGCTGCACCCTGCGGAGCCCAACCAAGTCAGGCTCTCCTTCTGAAACACAATGAATGGGTCCCCTACCCTTGAGTTAGCCTCCTCTGCCATTTCAGCTTTCATTCAAATTTATAAAGCAGAAGTTCTAAGGAAATATTCTTTTGTTTTCCTTCTGTGGCACCTTCTGGAATGACCCCTTCAAAACCATCAAGAAAACAACTGATTTATTGAGATAACTGAAGCAAATACAAGGTTTAAAAATCTGTTTGTTTGTGCTTGGTAGCCAGAGGCGGGAGGACCATAAGATTGAGGCCAGCCTAAGTAACCAGTGGAGACCCTGGCTCAAAATGAAAAAAAGGAAAATCAAATAAGTTAGGATTAGGAGACTTGTTCGGTGGCAGCACATTTGCTAAGCTGGCCTGAGACCCTGGATTTGTTCCTCAGAATAACAAAACAGAAATAAGCCCATCATCTGTACATGCATCAGCACATACCAAGTGTTTATATATATGACCTATGAGCATCTTCACGTGTGCATATGTATATATGCTTATGTGTAGATTATGTGTGGTACTTAAATACACAGTTATCTATGCATACACACATATAACCACAAACCAGGTTTAAAATCAGACTTCTACAGGTTGTGTGATAAAGACAGAATATGAGAATCTAAGACAATGACTCAGGGAAGATGATTTTTAAAAAGGTGGTACAAACACATGTGTGATCCAAGTGACAGTGACCTGGTTTAATCCAGGTCAGAGCAGCTTGTTATAATATAGTGGCTCATGGAAATTTCTGTAAAAGTTTCATGTCATCTTAATAAAAAGTAAAAGTTGGGGCTTTTGTGGCAGACACCACTCTCCCTTCTCTGCTTACTGTAGCCAGTCATCCCTACTGTGTGCTTCCACATCGTGGCCGACAGTGAGACCTTGGGCCACGTCTCTTTTAAGCTGTTTGCAGACAAAGTTCCAAATAGCATAGAACTTTCTTGCTCTGAGCACTGGAGCAATAGGATTTGGATATAAGGGTTCCTCCATTCACTGAATTATTCCAGGATTCATGTACCAGGATGGCGACTTCACAGGCCATAAAGGCACTGGTGGAAGGTCCATCTAAAGGGAGGAATTTGAGGATGAGAGCTTCATCCTGAAGCATACAGGTTCTGCCATCTTACTCATGGTAAATGCTGGACCAAACACAAATGGTTCACAGTTTTCTATCTGTAGTGCCAAGACTGAGTGGCCTGACAGGAAGCATGTGGTCTCTGGGAAGGTGAAAGAAGGCATGAACGTCCTGGAAACCATGGAGTGTTTTGAGTCCAGGAATGGCGAGACCAGAAAGAAGATCACTATTTCTGACTGTGGATGACTCTAATTCTTTTGACTTTGGGGCTTCTTTCCCAACAGAACACTATATATCTCAGAAGAGTGCCCCCATCCCATCTGCTCTCAGTATCCTGAAATCTCTGCTCCCACTGAAGTTCTTGGGGTTCCATATTTTCCTTATTCTCCGTCTAGCTAGATTGCAGAATTAAGTTTATGATTATGAATAAATGCTAAATAAGAAAAAATGATAACCCTTTAGAGATAGCTCAGCAATTAAGAGGACTGGCTACTCTTCCAGAGGTGCCAGGTTTGGTTCCCAGCACCCACATGGCAGCTTACAACAGTCTGTAAGTCCTCTTCCAGGGGAATCAACTACCTCACACATACAGGTCAAGCACTAATGTACATAAAATAAAAATAAATATGATTTTTAAAAGTGAAGGATGGAAATGGCACCCCCAGTACATTCTGTGCCTTTTGCAAAGTTGTTAGTTTCCAATGTTTCTGTGTGTGCTGCCATTTACGTTACCTGCTTGAAGCTGCTGCTCCATGTTCTGCTGTATGTGATTTGTATCAAAATATGTCCACAGTCACTCTTTGAATGCTCAAACTGGCTAAGTTGTGGAATACAGAACAAACTCAAGGTCATTGTGTGTGCCAGAGAAAATATACTGTTAGGGGAGACATATGCTTTATCTGGAGATAATT
>LR750291.1:443145-456826 GCA_902729485.2 Mus minutoides | reverse complement strand
TTTTTTTTTTTTTGGTTTTTCCAGACAGGGTTTCTCTGTATAGCCCTGGCTGTCCTGGAACTCACTTTGTAGACCAGGCTGGCCTCGAACTCAGAAATCCGCCTGCCTCTGCCTCCCGAGTGCTGGGATTAAAGGTGTGCGCCACCACGCCCAGCTCCAAGTCTGTTTTTTAAGCTTAGATACTGCACATGAGGGGGGGGGGCATGTAGTAGTTGTTTTTCTGAATTGGGCTTATTTCACCTAATATAAAAATCTCCAATCCCACTCATTTTCCTACAAATAACAAATATTCATTGTAATTTTTCTGTATAAATAAAACTCAATTCTATGTATATACCTTTCTATTATGTGTTCATTTGTTGGCAGAATCTAGGCTGTTTAAATAACTATAGTTACAGAAAACATCCATGTGCACTGTATGCGTCTCTGTCTTGTGTCCATGTAGAGTCCTTGAGTTATATACCTAGAAGGTGTATTACTGTGGGGTGTAATAATTCTGTTTTTACTTTAGTTTCTTTAAGGTCTTCCATACTGATTTCTATTGTAGTCAGACTAATTTCCATTCTCATCAACAGTATATAAGGGTCTCCTCCTGTCACCTCCATGTCCTTTCTCTGTTTTCTTGATTGTGGCATCTATAATGGAAATAAAGATAAAACATTTAGAGAGTCATGTTATAACCCTGTACTTAAAAACATGGCTAAAATAACTATCATTATGGGGAGAACAAAACAGGTCAATTCCTTTTAGCTTTATGCATCTAACATACAATAGTTTTTATTAAAACAGAATCCAAAATCTTAGCGGGGTATTACCGCACATCTCGTTGCATGGTTCTTTAATGTGAAGCAAGTTCTACATCTGGCTTATGTAGTTAAGAAGTTATGTATCCATGGTGTTGTATGGCTTTAATCCCAGCACTCAGGAGGCAGAGGCAGGGGCAGGCAGATCCTTAAGGACAATGTGGTCTACAAAGAGTGCTCCAGGACTGCCAGGGCGACACATTGAAGCCCTACCTCGAAAAACAAAACGGAAGTTATTGAATCTGTTTTTGCCGTATCTCTGGGATGTTGGTGGAAACAAGAAGCTCAGAGGGATTTGTAGACTATGTTTGTACTGATTGGCAGGACAGGGACAGTAGTCACAGTGTGCACCTGTCTGGCTCTCAGCAGGGTTTCCTTCCTATGAATGCTTGCAAGACACATGGACCAACAGCAACTTGCTCCTGTTAGCTAAGATCTATACTTTATTTTGATTTCTCTACTTTATCCATGGTGCCCTTTGTTAGTTTTCAGGACGTGTTCCTGAGTCTCGTGAGTAGCACATGGCGGTTGCACTCACCTCGGGCTGAGCCGTGAAGATTCTCACCCTCCCTTGTTGGGGATGAACTCAGGGATTCTAAGGAAATGTCAGCAGGTATTTCACAGACTGTTCCTATTGGGGGATTTGTCTGATACTCTTCTCCTGATTAGACTGGGCTGTTCATTTCCCCAAGGATGAGTATGGATGCAAGCACTGTTTTCTTTCTTTTTGTTTTAAATAATGTTTGTATTTATTCTTCGAGAACTTCATACCATGTATTTTGATCTTATACTTTCCCCTCGCCCAGTTTCTCCCTGGCCTCCCCCATAACCCTCGCCAACCAACTTCACGGTCTTTCTCTCTCTTAAAAACAAGCCAGATCAACAAAAACATAGGGGGATGTTTTGTGTTGGCTACTCCTCCTGAGAATGGGGCCTGCCATCAAAGTGTGGCTGATGTAGGCATTGTCATTCCACTGAAGAAAACTGACTTCTCTTCTCTAAGGAGCTTTCAATTACAAATCACTTTTCAGTTGGGCTTGTACTTTGTACCCAGTTCCTCTCCTCCATGCTAGAACTTTGTCTGCATTGAGTTTCTGTAGGTGTTGTGTGTGTGATGTCACTGCCTCTGAGTTCATATTAGAAGCAGCATCTTATCTACTTCATGCACATACTGTTACCTTGATACTGTTATTCTGGATGTTGGCTATCATCATCTGGCTGAAGCCCTATGGTCAGGGTTTTCTATTGTAAAGTCCCTATTTCTCTCTCTCTCTTTTCCATGCTGAAAAATCTTTGGAAGGAAGTCACTGCACTCATTACAATGGTTGGCAGGCTTAAATGAGATGTTGAATCCATTGGCTCTGAACCCAGTGCTTCAGAAACTCTCACTAACATCAGTTATCTCTGTAGCTGCTACTCATGCACTAATCCCTTTCAAGAAGTAAACACCGGTTTTCCTGAGCACTGCTTCCTCATAGTTCAAAAGTCTCTCATCACTACTAATTAAAAAATGAAAACAGTGTACCAACCCCTTCCACATGAGCTGACTGTAGACAAAGATTTTCTAGGATGTGCTCACTCTAGTGTCGGCAGACTGCTAGACTGGTATCATCTTCCTGTGTCCTGATCCTTGAGATGAAATCAGCCACTGTGGATGGAGATGCAGGCATGGAGACAAGGGGAAAGCAATTTCGGAATGGGATCTGTGTTATGGTGATATATATATATATTTTGGTCAGGTTTGACAACTGTTGGATGGAGCTTCGATTTCTTAGGATAAACTCTCTTTAGCACTCTTCTCTAAAATGGTTCAAGCCAGTACAGTTGTTGCCAGAGAAGCTCACTGAGCTTGGATAATCACACTCAGTCCTGTCTGCTGGAATAAATAAAGAACAGCTGGTCTCTTCTACAAATACTGTTGGCATGAATTTTTTATTTAAGTCTCTCAGTGTATCTAGTAAACAGTAAGCCATATCTAACATGAAGAAAAGGCTCCCAAGTCTCCTTCCAATAAATTCCCTCCACTCCTCTCCATTTATGAGTTCAGGGTGTAGGGCAGGGTTAATGACCAGAGAAGGAATGTTGGGAAAAGCAGTTGGGAGCTAGAGAAAGTGGGCTCCTCTTCTGCCTCCTCTCCCATTTAAACCTCTGCTTCTCTCTAAGATAACACTTTATTTTTATTAGATTTTTTTCTTCATTTACATTTCAAATGCTATCCTGAAAGTCCCCTATACCTTCCCCCTGCCCTGCTCCCCTACCCACCCACTCCCACTTCTTGGCCCTGACATTCCCCTGTACTGGGGCACATAAAGTTTGCTAGATGAAGGGGCCTTTCTTTCCAATAATGGCCAACTAAGTCATCTTCTAATACATATGCAGCTAGAGACATGAGCTCTGGGGGTTCTGATTAGTTCATATTGTTGATCCTCTTCTAGGGTTCCACCTATAGGGTTGCAGACCCCTTCGGCTCTTTGGTACTCTCTTATCTCTTTCCTTGGGGACCCTGTGTTCCATCTTAGAGATTTTTTCAGGCTATTTCTTGGGAAAAGGAGACTCAGAAAGGCACCTTTTGGCCATTCTCCATGTACTAGGTAGAGAGAGATTTATTCATATTAAGATGATTGTCTGTACCCGGATTGCTTACTGGGAGAAAATTTTATTCACTGTAATGGGTAGACAGTTGCAGGAAAGTCCCTTAGTCCCTTTTATTTGTCTTCATGTCCTAATGAGCTTAGTAGAGACTGAACACCCTTCATTATGTTGTAGAAAACAAGAGATGTGTCCAAAGAACATAGGCAATGTTATTCTCCTCCTCCTTTTTCTCCTCCTCCTCCTCCTCCTCCTTTTTCTCCTCTTCTTTCTTTTTCTTCTTTTTGAGATAGGGTCTTGCTATATACTTAGGTTAGCTGCCAACTCAATCCTCCTGCCTCAGTGCCTGCTCCCCACCACTCTAAGTCGTTTGGAACAGTAGCTCTGTATCACTACCCTTGGCAGTTAACATTCTTTTAAATAACAGAATGAGATTTTCTGTACCTGCTCAGTTAACTCGGAGGAGTGTTAAGTAGTGAAGACAATCACTGAGCAGACTGAAAGCTTGTATAGCAGATGTAGGTTCAGTGTGTGTGTGTGTGTGTGTGTGTGTGTGTGTGTGTGTGTAAGACAGGATCTTCATGGCTAATCTCAGCTGTCAACTTGTGATTTAGACCCACTGTGGAAATCAATTTATGTTTACAAGGCTCCTTCGTAAAAAGTTGAACAGAGTATGGAAGACCCACCCGAATGTGGCTGCACCATCCCGTGGGTTGAGGAAACAGAAGAAAATGAGCTGAGCATGCCATGGTGAGTGGCATGTGACCAGTTGCCTCAAGCTTCTACCACCATGCCATCCCTGCCACCATGGACTGTATGCTCAAACTATGAATGTAAATAAACCCTTCTTTCTATACAGGGCTGGTTTTGTATGTTTTGTTGTGGCAATGAGTAAGTTGATTAGCACAGGGCCCATAGCTAGGATTGGTGGCTCACATCCATAATTCAAGCCATTGTACATCCCTGGGGCCACTGAGGATGTGCACAGATGTATTGAGAGCCCTCGTTGGAGATGCTTAATGGAGCTGCACTTTTTCCGTGGAGGGCAAGCATGGCTGTGAATGGCCTCAGATGGTGAGGTCCTAGATAGCCCTTCTCAGCT
This sequence comes from Mus minutoides, assembly GCA_902729485.2. Taxonomy (NCBI): domain Eukaryota; kingdom Metazoa; phylum Chordata; class Mammalia; order Rodentia; family Muridae; genus Mus; species Mus minutoides. The sequence continues at coordinate 452,332 of LR750291.1, read as the reverse complement.
GACACTATTAGAGTATCCTTCCTTACTCTCATCTCTTTCAGACTACATCAGAGGGAACACATGGTGGGTGGCCAGACTGTCAAACAGTGTGCCGTGGAAAGACCTCCTGGCCCAGATTCTTTGCATCAGAGAAGCAGGAAGTGAGCTCAGTTATTCTGTCCCAAGGTTCACATAACCATTATCCAGCCTGTTCTGAGAGTGACCATTTCTATCTCTGGAGAGATGTAGTCTGGGAGGCCTGGAGCCCCGTGAGATGAAGCAGGGATGTGTCCATTTATGATGGTGGATATAGTAGGGAGTCTGTACACAGAATACGAATGAAATGATTAAGGGTAGGGTATATATATACATACTGCACACACATGTGAAGCTCGTCCCAAATAACCATCTGATAGACTTTAATACCAAACTACTGACTGAGTGCCAACAAGAGTATCTTGAGAGCACACAATGCTTAATTTATATTTAGGGAATTTCCGTTGCTTGTCACAGGGCTTGTAAAATTTAAACAGAAAAGAAGAGCAGGCTCAGAGAAGGTGGGTGGGGAGTGTAGAGGCCACGGCTGTGGTTGCCAGTATTCCTTTAATGTAAAGCCACCTGAAGCCTTTTTGTTGAATAGTAAAGTAATTCCCACATGGTTTCCGCTCTTTCAAAGTCCGACCTCAGAAGCAGCGCTGTCTGCTGTAGCCTTGGCCTCTGCTTGCCTCTTTGTCAGCTGATGCTTCCTGTCTGCTTGCCCGATAGGAAGTGTAACCAAAACACACTGCTGCAGGGGAGTTCCCAGGCTGGGCTGCCTCCTCCCAACCTGGAAGAGAGGGCCACCTCCCTCCCCCAGGGACACATGTTTCTCTGGGAGAGACAGTCCCAGTGCGGAGCCCACTCTGAAAGTGACGACATGCTGTCTTCACTGTGAGCACATTCTAGGCGCTTCTCAGTTCAGTTCGTTTTCCCCTCATCTAAAGCCTCATTTACAATAAACCTTATCCCTCTGAGGAAAAAACTGGGTTTTTTTGTTGTTTGTTTTTTTGTTTTGTTTTGTTTTTGTTTTCCTTTGAAAGTTTGAGAAATGCCCAAAAAGCCTTAGAAGGGCAAATGCTTAGTAAATACAAAAAATTGTCTGGATTTCTCTGATTATTTGTACTTTCCTTATACAAACTCTACCTGTGTCCCTTCCTCACTCCTTATAGTTTATTCTTCCCTGTGTTGATGGAGTTCACGATAAACCCAGGAACCCAGTTAACAAATATAGTCCGACTGTGCACTGCTTGCTCTGCCTTCCGTACGGTGTGCCATGCGTTTGTATTAAGTGTTTGTGCTATGTCCTAGTGTTAATGTCATTAAAATACCATGAGGTGACGAAGTCACCTAAGTGGTCAGAGGACTGGGATCATGGCCCTCCTCCATTGCTTGTCTAACTTTTAGAGCTATTTGTCCATTTTCAAAATGAGATCAGCGGTGCTCACCTTTCTATTTGAGTTTTAGGGGTTTTGTTTTGTTTTGCTTTTTGTTGTTGTTTTTAAGGATTTTTCTCCCCACACAAGTCACTTAAATCTTGGGAAGTCTTTCAGAGTTACAATAGGGCATACACAGTGAAGATCATTTTGCCCTGACCAGTAAAGATGCTTTCAAAGCACTGCAGTCAGTCCCTGGCTTTTAGCATGGACCCGGTGAGTTTGAGAGCTGTGCACTTTGTAGGAGGACAGCACTCCCACAAGGTCCCTTGGCACTGTCATTAAATAGCCTAGTTTCCTCATAATGTCAAATGAGAAAGAACATGCTGAGAACAGAGCCAACCTCAAGAAGAACCTGTGGCCAAAGGGTTTTCATGATCCTCAGAAAGCACTTGTGGGAAACCCTATCAGGAGGAAATTATCTTATCTACTTGAAAATTAGATGACAGATTTTTGTCTCTTATATAATCTATCCCCAAGAGGTGTTTCCTGTGTATTTCTAGAAGTTCCTGGTCTAAGGTGGTAATTCAGAGCCCAGGGCTTTTCTTGATTCCTAATTGTCAGTTACTTACACCACGGCTTTGAGTCAAATGGAAACAGAAGAACCAGCCATGATCCCAGCACTAACCTATAGAAATGTCTCTGTGGTTTCAAATCTTCAATACCAAATTTGAATGCTCATATCACTTTTTGAAGTTATTATTGTTGTGGGTGTGAGTGAGCGAGTGCATGTCCTGTGTGTATGTATGTGTGGGTGGGTGGGTGGGTGGGTGGGTGGAGCATTTGTGCGTGCCATAGAATTCGCGTGGAGCTCACAGCACAGCTTTGTGAAACTGGTTCTCTCCTTGGACCATTTTGTGGGTTCTGGTTCTGGGGGATCGAACTCAGTTCATGAAGCTTTTTGTCAGGATATTTTAATCACAACACCAGGAATGAAATGAAGTAATGTTCTGTGTATTTTATGAGTGAAAGGTAGCCGTTCATCCTTTGAGGTTGTACCGTTTAATTACACTGTGCTTCTCTTGATAAGTCATAAACATTTTATATATAGCGTTGCAAAAGGCACCGTTTCCTCCTTCTCTCCTCCCTCTCTTTATTTTTTCCAACTTTTGATAATTCAAGACTATATGAATATACCTTACACAGTCATGTCTAAATGTTTCTACACTTCTTCCATTAAGCAGTCACTAGTGTGTGGTATCCTGGGTGCTCCTCAGTTTACTGTGTAACTATGCTTTGATACAACCATTGCCAGTTAAAAATGATGTAAGGCACTGGTATAGCCTCCCACGAGACAGCATGGAAGTGGATGCTCACAGTCAGCTATTAGTTGGAACACAGGACTCCCAAGGAAGGAGCTAGAGAAAGTACCCAAGGAGCTGAAGGGGTCTTCAACCCTATAGGTGGAAGAATAACATGAACTAACTAGTTCCCCNTTGATACAACCATTGCCAGTTAAAAATGATGTAAGGCACTGGTATAGCCTCCCACGAGACAGCATGGAAGTGGATGCTCACAGTCAGCTATTAGTTGGAACACAGGACTCCCAAGGAAGGAGCTAGAGAAAGTACCCAAGGAGCTGAAGGGGTCTTCAACCCTATAGGTGGAAGAATAACATGAACTAACTAGTTCCCCTTGTGCTCATGTCTCTAGCTGCATATATGGAAGAAGATGGCCTAGTTGGCCATCATTGGGAAGAGAGGCCCCGTGGTCATGCAGACTTTATATGCCCCAGTACAGGGGAACGGCAGGGCCATTATGTGGGAGGGGGTGGGTAGGGGAGCAGGGGGGAATGGGGGAGAGTATGGGGAAATTTCTGGATAACACTTGAAATGTAAATGAAGAAAATATCTAATAAAGAGAAAAAAGATGTAAGGCAAAACAAACAAACAAACAAATGACTTTAAAACACTCATTCCATGGCAAAGCAAACCTTTCTTCGTTCCAGGAAACATATGACCAGATAGAGTACTGAGAGATCGAGCGGAAAGCTTGTCCTGGGAATGTTCCTTTGGTCAGAACTCTTAGACAAGTTCTGTCTCCTGCATGGTCCTGTCTGCTTGGTCAGCAGCCCCGCTATCTTGATCTTTATCAGGCTACTGCTGCCAATGTCTACATTGTATTTGCTTTGGCTGACTTTACTAATCATAAATAGGAAAGACCTTGGCCAAGAGTGTAGCCAAGAATGCCTGCGTTGTCATTATGGGAGGTTACCACATCTGATATATGATGAGGCAAGACTTGGTTTTTACCAAGCCATGCTCTTTAGTTCTTTATTTATTTATTTCTCTTATATGTATGCTTTGTCTCAGTGGATGTCTATGTGCCATGTACATGCCAGGTGCCTATGAAGACCAGAAAAGGGGGTCCTATCTTTTGTAACTGGAGTTACAAATGGTTGTGGGTCTCCATGTGGGTGCTGGGAATTGAAGTTGGGTCCTCTGTCAGATCACCCTGTGCTTTAAACCTCTGAGCCATGTCTCCAGTCCCAGGTTCTCTAGTATCTATTTTCCTAATCCCTTTCACTTTAAAATAATTTTTTTTGAAATATAAGATGTTTAAAATTAGGGTAATTTTTCTTAAATTATTTTTTTCCAAATTGTGTTCTAAGGAGTCTTAGGTGGAAAGATGCTTCTGGTGCCCTGGAAGAGAAAAGCAAGGGAGGCAAAGGGCAGAATCCCTGGACTTCTAGAAAGGAAAACATGCAGCAAAGGCCTGTGTCTATGCAATAAATATCTTTACAGTTCCTATTAGTAAAAAAAAAGTCTTATGTTCACATTCTGAAAACCAGTGATCTGTGCCATCTTAAATTCTGCAGTATCCTCCTTCCTCTAGTTGGACAATTGGTCTGCTATCATCTTCTATGACCCATTTCCTCAAACCATTTCAAAGTGAATTTTGGACTGAGCAGATTTCTTTCATTCGTCTGTCATGCCCTCTCACTATTTTATATCCTTTGTTACCTGGAAGCCATATGGTTAGATTCAGATTTTTGAATAGCTGAGTAACTATAGGTAGGAAGGAAAGGAGTGAGAATTGTCATGTGTGTATTTATCTGTTTGTTCCTAGCATACAGTCTTAAACTATATGAATACACACACACACAGACACACACACACAGACACACCACACCACTCACATTAGGAGCCATATTATGCTTCTGTTCTTCTGTTTCATGTATAGGAAGAAAAAAGCAGCATACTTTCCAGTCATTTTCTTATATACTTTGGAGGCCAAGCCAGATTCTAGATGTTAACAATCTAACAAAAAGCAAAAATACATGCTCCTCATGGGTTTTGTTTTGTGATGAAAGAAAATGAATAAAGACTAAAGTAAAATGTATAGTGTGTCATTGATGATACCCATTACAGTGAGTGCAGTGCCAGATTAGCAGAGGAGCTAGCCATCTTGTAAATATCCACCGTGCAGAGTCACAAGCTGGTGAAGCAGGGGATTTGGGAGCTTTCTGTTTAGGGCAGTGGTTCTCAACCTTCCTAATGCTTCGACCCTTTAATACAGCTTTTCATGTGGTGACCTCCAATCATAAAGTTACTTTGTTGCTACTTCATAACTGTAATGTTGCTACTATTATCTGACATGTAACCCCTGTGCGGAGTTTCAAACCACAGATTGGGGACCACTGATCTAGGGCCAACACCAACAACAAGGGCAAGGGCTTGGAAGAAACAGTAACTTGCGGTGTTAATAGAATAGCAAGGAGCGAGGGACATACGCCAGGTGGACAGCTGGTTGCTATGATGGAGGAATCATGGGGAAAATACTGGCTTTCATTTTCTTTTAAAAATGATTCTATTTGCACATGCATGTGTTGTGTGTGTGCATGCACACACATGTGTGAGTGCCCATCAAGGTACAAAGATATCAGAATGCCTGGTGCTGGAGTTATAGGCAGTTGTGATCCTTCAGGTCTAGGTGCTGGGATGAAACTTGCACTAGCAGCAGACACCATGACCTACTGACCTAGCTTTCCACCCCTTGACTTCATTTTCTTTAACTACAGCAATGTGGGAAGTGACTGGCTAACTGGACAAATGTCACCAACTGACCTTGATGTTGTCTACAGAGCAAGCATAGGAAAATTCTCCAAACAGTAAGCTGGGCGTGGTGGCGCATGCCTTTAATCCCGGCACTCGGGAGCCAGAGGCAGGCGGATTTCTGAGTTCCAGGCCAGCCTGGTCTAAAAAGTGAGTTCCAGGACAGCCAGGGCTATACAGAGAAACCCTGTTTCAAAAAAAAACCCAAAAAAACCAAAAAAACAAAAAACAAAAAAAAATCCAAATAGTAAATATTTTATGTCTGACCAACCTATCATGTCACCGACAACTACTCAGAACTGCTCTCTGCCATTCTGCTATTTCAGAATAAAAAGAACTATTCCAATAAAATTATTTCAAAAGAAAACAGGTTGTAAGCAGGCTGGATTTGGGTTATATGCCATGGTTGGCCAACTCCTGACCTCGGCCACTTGGTTTTCAGTTGTGGCTATGAGGGGGAGTGCCTACTTCTGCATCTACTCTCTTATACTCAGTGGAAGCTGCCATTTATTCATAATTTTTATGTATATCATTTGTCTGTGCAAATCATTTGTATTGCCTTGGAGCAATAGACAATGTTATTAATGAGTATTTATTGGCTGCCATTCAAAGCACATGTTGTTACAAGGAAAAATATAGTTTTCTGCATTACCTTAGGTAGTGTATATCCACGTTAATAAGGATATTGTTCCCTGTGATAGCCATTTCCAAGCCCAGTTGGACCTAGTTTCTTTCTTACTCTCCTCTCTGATAGACATGCCTCTATTGCCTAATTGAAATGTAGTATGGACTTCAATCACAGCAAGAAATTTGATTTTCTGTCAGACACATAAAGTTCTTTTTAAAAAAAATAAATGAAAGTTGAGGCTGGGGTGCAGCTCAGTTGGTTGTTTGCCCAGGATCCATGAAGCCCAGAGTTCCATCTCCAGTAGCACATAAACTGGTCCTGGTGACACATTAGTATAATCCTAGAACTCAGTCTTAGAGGCTGTGGCAGAAACACAATGTTATCTTCAGCTACATAGTGAACTTGAGGCCATCCTGGAAGAAATGTAAAAATTAATGAAATAAAAAAACATCTTATTTACACTGTTACATCAATAATATTACCTATATAAAATATAAAATAATATTACCCATATAAAATTGCTGAAATACTGTACTTCTTGTTTTATACCAAATATTTGCATTTTTGCATATGATTTTGGCATATAATTTATATTATATTATTTTATGCCAAATATTCTCCCTTGATGTTAATGGCTTGTATCTCCCCTGGATCATAAGATTTACAGGCTCAAAATTTAGCCTCTCTAGCTGATAAGTCCCCTTCTGTCACTCTGGTCGCACCAGCAACCGTTTTAAAGGTAACCTGTGAAATTAATTTCCTCTTCCTTTAATCAAAACACAGGTGTAGGCCACTTTAGAATATTGCCATTTAGTTGACCACAGCATGAGAGAAGGGATCACTTCCTCTACGTAGTGTGTTTTCTTTTCTTCATGCCTGTTTTCTCTATTTGTATAGCTCATGTGCTTACTAGATAGCGGATTGCAAAGAAACTCTAGGGCCAGTGAGATATCTCAGTTGGTAAAAGTAATTACCAAGAAGCTTGGTGACCTGAGTTCAATAATAGAGACCATACCATGTAATGAGAGAACCACTTCCCACAAGATTACCTCAGACTTCCATATATACATTGTAGCATGTGCATTTACTTACACACACACACACACACACACACACATACTTAAAAGAAAAAAGCTACAACTAATAAAATGTCAAAATCAAATTGCTAGGCAGTCCACTATTTTCCACTCCCAAACCAACAAGGATTTCAGAGTCATTTAGCTTAACTCCAGAGGACATGAGTGATACCTTCTCTCCCTGCAAGCAAAGACCTTTTCTGAATGAATCCACTCAGAGATGGTGACTCTTTAAGCCCTACTGCAGCTTGGCGATACTCGTTCTTCACCAGATATAAGTAAGTACATTTACCCAGCTATCACCAGCTCTGCTAGACAAAATTACCAGGTATTTACATAAGAAAGGAATTCATAGAAATTGCAGCCGTAAACACATTTGAATGATGAGTTTTTATGGGTGCATGAGAAGATAAAATTGGGAAGTTGGGACATAGCAGGACCACAAATAAATACCTGTTCAGTCGTTAGACCACAAATTCTGAGAATCTGATGCAAGAGGTGATTGGTAACCACTAGTAAACTCTGTGTAATTATAGATTTTATAGCTATGACCAATCCCATAAGGAGGTCACCATGGGTATATCTTTGAGGGATATTCATAAACAGGTCCTTGCTCAATCATTTGGAAGCATAAGGAAGCATTTTAAATAGTGACTGTTATGAAGGAAGGAGCTCTTTCTTTTCCCTCCTCAGTCTTTGTAGATTTGTGGATGCTTCAATTTGTCCCTAAGCCAAGTGATGGCTGCTTTTTAAAGGAGGCAACTTGGCTTATGCCAGCATAGGAGGGACAGCTTGTTTTTATGGTGTTTCTAAAGATGGAACACTTGAAGTCAGTAAAATGGGAAAACAAATTGGTCTTATTTACAGCCACATATTATAACAGCAGCAAGAAGTAACCCTTAGCCATCACCTCCTGGGTAGCTACTAGTTGAAGTGCTTTATGGGAAACTCATTTCATTCTCACGATGTGTGAGGGGGTTGCTCTTTTCCTCATTAATGTTTGAGTCATTTGCCCAGGGCCATCCCGCTAATAAGTAGTGAAGCTGGGGTTTCAGCCGAAGCTTTCTGGTGCCATGGTTTCTTCCCTTCATCTGTACACTAAGTAACTGTCAGTGTATATAAGGAATAGATGCTGGGAAAATGTCTTAACAACTTAATTACTATTAAGCACATAACAAATTTGAAGGAGCATGAAGTCCTTTAGAAAATCCTTAAGGAAAATGACATATATCAGAGCACTGTGCATTTAAAACTTAGTTCTACAAAAATAGATTTTTTTCTAATATCAGCTTTACTGTGAATGGAGATTATTTGTAGGGAAAACAAAGCTAAAACCACTGTTAAGCTGTTTTAGAAATATATATGGAATAAATCAATAAAGGGTTGGAATATTATACAGCAGGATATATACTCTAATACTCTATACTCTAGTTCAGCATTGAATCTTCGCCATAGACACACTCATGTTAGAGGTGAGGATTTCAAGCATATGGAGACTCTCAGAAATCCTCAATTGTGCTCATTTTGAACTCTTCTTGGCTCTCCCACCAAAAGTAACTACAAACTTTTTATTTTTGGCGTTGATTCTGCCTCTGACCCTCTGGCCTTTGATTTTACTTTTAGTCTAAGAGTTTCCTGTGTTTGTGCAGAGAGTGGACCAATAGGTCTCTGAATTTGTGCTGCGTAAGTACACAATATTAATGTGAGTTCTACCCAGGAAAACCCTATGCCCATCTGATTTCTTGGATGTTGTTTTAAGCAAACATGCTAGGGTAGTGTTCTGCTCAGCGTGCTGTTTTTTCTTGCTGATCTCTCTGGAGTCTTATGGGAGCTAATGGCTTCCACCCACTTGAGATTTTGCCCATCATATTATATCTTTCTTCCAAGGAACAAAAATAGAACCCTTTTTTTGACAGCATGGGAGACATTCTCTTGCTGCAGCTCTCCAGGAAAAAAAATCCCCTAATCTAAGTAGAC
>LR750291.1:331484-425106 GCA_902729485.2 Mus minutoides | reverse complement strand
CTCACAGTCAGCTATTAGTTGGAACACAGGACTCCCAAGGAAGGAGCTAGAGAAAGTACCCAAGGAGCTGAAGGGGTCTTCAACCCTATAGGTGGAAGAATAACATGAACTAACTAGTTCCCCCTGTGCTCATGTCTCTAGCTGCATATATGGAAGAAGATGGCCTAGTTGGCCATCATTGGGAAGAGAGGCCCCGTGGTCATGCAGACTTTATATGCCCCAGTACAGGGGAACGGCAGGGCCATTATGTGGGAGGGGGTGGGTAGGGGAGCAGGGGGGAATGGGGGAGAGTATGGGGAAATTTCTGGATAACACTTGAAATGTAAATGAAGAAAATATCTAATAAAAAGAAAAAAAAGATGTAAGGCAAAACAAACAAACAAACAAATGACTTTAAAACACTCATTCCATGGCAAAGCAAACCTTTCTTCGTTCCAGGAAACATATGACCAGATAGAGTACTGAGAGATCGAGCGGAAAGCTTGTCCTGGGAATGTTCCTTTGGTCAGAACTCTTAGACAAGTTCTGTCTCCTGCATGGTCCTGTCTGCTTGGTCAGCAGCCCCGCTATCTTGATCTTTATCAGGCTACTGCTGCCAATGTCTACATTGTATTTGCCTTGGCTGACTTTACTAATCATAAATAGGAAAGACCTTGGCCAAGAGTGTAGCCAAGAATGCCTGCGTTGTCATTATGGGAGGTTACCACATCTGATATATGATGAGGCAAGACTTGGTTTTTACCAAGCCATGCTCTTTAGTTCTTTCTTTCTTTATTTCTCTTATATGTATGCTTTGTCTCAGTGGATGTCTATGTGCCATGTACATGCCAGGTGCCTATGAAGACCAGAAAAGGGGGTCCCATCTTCTATAACTGGAGTTACAAATGGTTGTGGGTCTCCATGTGGGTGCTGGGAATTGAAGTTGGGTCCTCTGTCAGATCACCCAGTGCTTTAAACCTCTGAGCCATGTCTCCAGTCCCAGGTTCTCTAGTATCTATTTTCCTAATCCCTTTCACTTTAAAATAATTTTTTTTGAAATATAAGATGTTTAAAATTAGGGTAATTTTTCTTAAATTATTTTTTTCCAAATTGTGTTCTAAGGAGTCTTAGGTGGAAAGATGCTTCTGGTGCCCTGGAAGAGAAAAGCAAGGGAGGCAAAGGGCAGAATCCCTGGACTTCTAGAAAGGAAACCATGCAGCAAAGGCCTGTGTCTATGCAATAAATATCTTTACAGTTCCTATTAGTAAAAAAAAAGTCTTATGTTCACATTCTGAAAACCAGTGGTCTGTGCCATCTTAAATTCTGCAGTATCCTCCTTCCTCTAGTTGGACAATTGGTCTGCTATCATCTTCTATGACCCATTTCCTCAAACCATTTCAAAGTGAATTTTGGACTGAGCAGATTTCTTCCATTCGTCTGTCATGCCCTCTCACTATTTTATATCCTTTGTTACCTGGAAGCCATATGGTTAGATTCAGATTTTTGAATAGCTGAGTAACTATAGGTAGGAAGGAAAGGAGTGAGAATTGTCATGTGTGTATTTATCTGTTTGTTCCTAGCATACAGTCTTAAACTATATGAATATGAATACACACACACACAGACACAGACACAGACACACACACACACACACACACACACACACACACCATACCACTCACATTAGGAGCCATATTATGCTTCTGTTCTTCTGTTTCATGTATAGGAAGAAAAAAGCAACATACTTTCCAGTCATTTTCTTATATACTTTGGAGGCCAAGCCAGATTCTAGATGTTAACAATCTAACAAAAAGCAAAAATACAGGCTCCTCATGGGTTTTGTTTTGTGATGAAAGAAAATGAATAAAGACTAAAGTAAAATGTGTAGTGTGTCATTGATGATACCCATTACAGTGAGTGCAGTGCCAGATTAGCAGAGGAGCTAGCCATCTTGTAAATATCCACCGTGCAGAGTCACAAGCTGGTGAAGCAGGGGATTTGGGAGCTTCCTGTTTAGGGCAGTGGTTCTCAACCTTCCTAATGCTTCGACCCTTTAATACAGCTTTTCATGTGGTGACCTCCAATCATAAAGTTATTTTGTTGCTACTTCATAACTGTAATGTTGCTACTATTATCTGACATGTAACCCCTGTGCAGAGTTTCAAACCACAGATTGGGGACCACTGATCTAGGGCCAACACCAACAACAAGGGCAAGGGCTTGGAAGAAACAGTAACTTGCGGTGTTAATAGAATAGCAAGGAGCGAGGGACATATGCCAGGTGGACAGCTGGTTGCTATGATGGAGGAATCATGGGGAAAATACTAGCTTTCATTTTCTGCATGTGTTGTGTGTGTGCATGCACACACATGGGTGAGTGCCCATCGAGGTGCAAAGATATCAGAATGCCTGAAGCTGGAGTTATAGGCAGTTGTGATCCTTCAGGTATAGGTGCTGGGATGAAACTTGCACTAGCAGCAAACACCATGACCTACTGACCTAGCTTTCCACCCCTTGATTTCATTTTCTTTAACTACAGCAATGTGGGAAGTGACTGGCTAACTGAACAAATGTCACCAACTGACCACTCTTGTTGTTGCCTACAGAGCAAGCATAGGAAAACTTAAAATCCAAATAGTAAGCCGGGCGTGGTGGCGCACGCCTTTAATCCCGGCACTCAGGAGGCAGATGCAGGCGGATTTCTGAGTTCGAGGCCAGCCTGGTCTACAAAGTGAGTTCCAGGACAGCCAGGGCTATACAGAGAAACCCTGTTTCAAAAAAACAAAAAAAAAACAAACAAAAAAACTCCAAATAGTAAATATTTTATGTCTGACCAACCTATCATGTCACCGACAACTACTCAGAACTGCTCTCTGCCATTCTGCTATTTCAGAATAAAAAGAACTATTCCAATAAAATTATTTCAAAAGAAAACAGGTTGTAAGCAGGCTGGATTTGGTTTATATGCCATGGTTGGCCAACTCCTGACCTCGGCCACTTGGTTGTCCGTTTTGGCTGTGAGGGGGAGCGCCTACTTCTGCATCTCTCATAACATACTCAGTGGACGCTGCCATTTACTCATCATTTTTATGTCTATCATTTATCTGTGCAAATCATTTGTCGTTACCTTGGAGCGATAGACAATGTTATTAATGAGTATTTATTGGCTGCCATTCAAAGCACATGTTGTTACAAGGAAAAATATAGTTTTCTGTATCACTTTAGGTAGTGTATATCCAGGTTAATAAGGATATTGTTCCCTGTGATAGCCATTTCCAAGCCCAGTTGGACCTATTTTCTTCCTTACTCTCCTCTCTGATAGACATGCCTCTATTGACTAATTGAAATGTAGTATGGCCGGGTGTCGTGGCGCATGCCTTTAATCCCAGCACTCGGGAGGCAGAGGCGGGCGGATTTCTGAGTTCGAGGCCAGCCTGGTCTACAAAGTGGGTTCCAGGACAGCCAGAGCTACACAGAGAAACCCTGTCTCGAAAAACCAAAAAAAAAAAGAAATGTAGTATGGACTTCAATCACAGCAAAAAATTTGATTTTCTGTCAGACACATAAAGTCCTTTTTAAAAAAATAAATGAAAGTTGAGGCTGGGGTGCAGCTCAGTTGGTTGAGTGTTTGCCCAGGATCCATGAAGCCCAGAGTTCCATCTCCAGTAGCACATAAACTGGTCCTGGTGACACATTAGTATAATCCTAGAACTCAGTCTTAGAGGCTGTGGCAGAAACAATGTTATCCTCAGCTACATAGTGAACTTGAGGCCATCCTGGAAGAAATGTAAAAATTAATGAAATAAAAAATATCTTATTTACACTGTTACATCAATAATATTACCCATATAAAATATAAAATAATATTACCCATATAAAATTGCTGAAATACTGTACTTCTTGTTTTATACCAAATATTTGCATTTTGCATATAATTTTGGCATATAATTTATATTATATTATTATATGCCAAATATTTTCCCTTGATGTTTATGGCTTGTATCGCCCCTGGATCATAAGATTTACAGGCTCAAAATTTAGCCTTTCTAGCTGATAAGTCCCCTTCTGTCACTCTGGTCACATCAGCAACAGTTTTAAAGGTAACCTGCGAAATTAATTTCCTCTTCCTTTAATCAAAACACAGGTGTAGGCCACTTTAGAATATTGCCATTTAGTTGACCACAGCATGAGAGAAGGGATCACTTCCTCTATGTAGTGTGTTTTCTTTTCTTCGTGCCTGTTTTCTCTATTTGTATAGCTCATGTGCTTTCTAGATAGCGGATTGCAAAGAAACTCTAGGACCAGTGAGATATCTCAGTTGGTAAAGGTAATTACCAAGAAGCTTGGTGACCTGAGTTCAATAATAGAGACCATACCATATAATGAGAGAACCAATTCCCACAAGATTACCTCAGACTTCCATATATACATTGTAGCATGTGCATTTACTTACACACACACACACACACACACACTTAAAAGAGAAAAGCTACAACTAATAAAATGTCAAAATCAAATTGCTAGGCAGTCCACTATTTTCCACTCCCAAACCAACAAGGATTTCAGAGTCATTTAGCTTAACTCCAGAGGACATGAGTGATACCTTCTCTCCCTGCAAGCAAAGACCTTTTCTGAATGAATCCACTCAGAGCTGGTGACTCTTTAAGCCCCACTGCAGCTTGGCGATACTCGTTCTTCACCAGATATAAGTAAGTACATTTACCCAGCTATCACCAGCTCTGCTAGACAAAATTACCAGGTATTTACATAAGAAAGGAATTCATAGAAATTGCAGCCGTAAACACATTTGAATGATGAGTTTTTATGGGTGCATGAGAAGATAAAATTGGGAAGTTGGGACATAGCAGGACCACAAATAAATACCTGTTCAGTCGTTAGACCACAAATTCTGAGAATCTGATGCAAGAGGTGATTGGTAACCACTAGTAAACTCTGTGTAATTATAGATTTTATAGCTATGACCAATCCCATAAGGAGGTCACCATGGGTATATCTTTGAGGGATATTCATAAACAGGTCCTTGCTCAATCATTTGGAAGCATAAGGAAGCATTTTAAATAGTGACTGTTATGAAGGAAGGAGCTCTTTCTTTTCCCTCCTCAGTCTTTGTAGATTTGTGGATGCTTCAATTTGTCCCTAAGCCAAGTGATGGCTGCTTTTTAAAGGAGGCAACTTGGCTTATGCCAGCATAGGAGGGACAACTTGCTTTTATGGTGTTTCTAAAGATGGAACACTTGAAGTCAGTAAAATGGGAAAACAAATTGGTCTTATTTACAGCCACATATAACAGCAGCAAGAAGTAACCCTTAGCCATCACCTCCTGGGTAGCTACTAGTTGAAGTGCTTTATGGGAAACTCATTTCATTCTCACGATGTGTGAGGGGGGATTGCTCTTTTCCTCATTAATGTTTGAGTCATTTGCCCAGGGCCATCCCGCTAATAAGTAGTGAAGCTGGGATTTCAGCCGAAGCTTTCTGGTGCCATGGTTTCTTCCCTTCATCTGTACACTAAGTAACTGTCAGTGTATATAAGGAATAGATGCTGGGAAAATGTCTTAACAACTTAATTACTATTAAGCACATAACAAATTTGAAGGAGCGTGAAGTCCTTTAGAAAATCCTTAAGGAAAATGACATATATCAGAGCACTGTGCATTTAAAACTTAGTTCTACAAAAATAGATTTTTTTTTCTAATATCAGCTTTACTGTAAATGGAGATTATTTGTAGGGAAAACAAAGCTAAAACCACTGTTAAGCTGTTTTAGAAATATATATGGAATAAATCAATAAAGGGTTGGAATATTATATAGCAGGATATATACTCTAATACTCTATACTCTAGTTCAGCATTGAATCTTCGCCACAGACACACTCATGTTAGAGGTGAGGATTTCAAGCATATGGAGACTCTCAGAAATCCTCAAATGTGCTCATTTTGAACTCTTCTTGGCTCTCCCACCAAAAGTAACTACAAACTTTTTATTTTTGGCGTTGATTCTGCCTCTGACCCTCTGGCCTTTGATTTTACTTTTAGTCTAAGAGTTTCCTGTGTTTGTGCAGAGAGTGGACCAATAGGTCTCTGAATTTGTGCTGCGTAAGTACACAATATTAATGTGAGTTCTACCCAGTAAAACCCTATGCCCATCTGATTTCTTGGATGTTGTTTTAAGCAAACATGCTAGGGTAGTATTCTGCTCAGCGTGCTGTTTTTTCTTGCTGATCTCTCTGGAGTCTTATGGGAGCTAATGGCTTCCACCCACTTGAGATTTTGCCCATCATATTATATCTTTCTTCCAAGGAACAAAAATAGAACCCTTTTTTTGACAGCATGGGAGACATTCTCTTGCTGCAGCTCTCCAGGAAAAAAAATCCCCTAATCTAAGTAGACAAACTCTTGCTGGGGAGGAAAAAAAAAGACCAAATGCATGTATAAACTCCAAGGAAAGCATTCTTGTTGTGTGAAGTCTTCCCTTGTGGCAAGTGTTAGGGACTTTACATACCCTGATAGCAAGCAGTTAAGTTTATGGAAAGAATGAACAGCTATGAACAGCTGGACACACTGTCAAAACTGAATGCTTTCAGCCTAACTTTTTCCCCAAGCCCTGTGTCTAGAGAAAGTTGGAGCTCCCTCAATTGACATTTTAAAGTTGAGTGAGAAACATGGGTGATTGGAGTTGATTTCCTAAAAGAAGTTCTGGATCATGAATGTGAAGTGACGAGTTCAAAAGCAGGAAACAAATTAGCAATCATGTTGGGAACATTGGTCCTGTGCTCACCATTCTCATGTAGGGCTCACATGAATCAAGATCAATATATAACTGGTTTGCCTGTGAGCCTGATGCCATGGCATTTTGTTTTGTTTTATTTTATTTTTGACTCATGGTCTAAACCTATTACACAACAAAGTCTCTCATCTTGAGAAATAATTACGAGATGCCTCTTTGGGGTTACCAGGGACACATAAAGAAAGCAAAGGTCCTTGGGTGTTTGTTTTCAACCTCAGAACAAATCAAACTGGGATATTATTTTGGCAGTTCGTGAAGCACAAATGTGATTTTCTTTATAGTCTCAATTATTATGAATAAACCCCTCAAATCCGTATAAAATAACACATCACTACTGAAGACATGAGTAGAGTCAATGACTTATTAATACACTTGTGAGCTCTAGGCAAACACATTGTATAAATAAGAGGTTGAGACAAACATTAGTCACTGTTCTTATCTGCGGTTCATATTAAATGTTCCTTACTGCATTGTCTGATAAGGGGCATTTTAAGAATTAATTAATGGCATATCTAAAATTGATCTTGTCTGGTTGTGGAGGTGCATACCTTTAATATCAGTACTTGGGAAGCAATACAGTCAGATCTCTATGAGTTGCAAGCCATCCTGGTCTACATAGTGAGTTTTAGACCAGCCATAGCGAGAGACCCTACTTCAAATTAATCAATCAACTTATTAGTTATAACTTCTACTTGACCTTCCTAGTTTTAGAAAGCTACCATTTCTTCTAAGAGAGGGTACTTGTTTATTTCATAAAGTCCAGTTATTGAAATGATTTCTCAAGTGATACTTGTTTGTCTGCTATATATGCTTCCATGGGTTTCATTGGTAGCAAAAACTTGACAGCTAAACTTATTGTTTCTACTTAATATATGCTTGGATATGTAGATGATTTCTGTCAATCTTAAATTCTGACAAGTAATGTTGTTATAAATGGGAGATGTAATATAAATATTTTCACAGTGTCTGGGACACAGTGATTGGTAAAAGACACATATGGGTGTACACACAGAATACTTTGTTTATCCATTCATTCTCCAGTGGAAAGTTGAGTATGCTTCTGTCCGTTGTGAATAGTGCTCCTGTTACTGTGTGGTACAAGTATCTGCTGTGGCCTCTGCCTCCAATTGTATCTGGCATAACCCACCCCTACCTCACCTCTGCCAGTACAATCCTTGGATTCTATGACAATGATGAGATTTCTTTCTTAAGTTTCTTTGAGCTGCCTTCACATTGCTTTCTTCATTTTAATATTCTTACCAATCTGGACTAGAGTTCTCATTCTTCTACACCCTCCCCAGTAGTTGTTAAAACATCCACTGGTGGTAGATATAAGAGGATATTGCATTGAGGGTTTTATTTGAAGTTCTTATGTGGCCAGAGACATCAAGCATATTTTACATGTTCTAGACATTTATGTATTTCATTTATGTATTCCTCATTTTAAGTCATTTTTGTTTTGAAGTTGTAGAGTGTGTGTGTGTGTTCATGTCCTGTATATGCCTTTTCTGGGGTATGAGATTTGCACCTGTATTTTTTTTCCCATTTTGCCTTTATACTGTTGGAAGTATCCATTGATGCACAAAACATTTTAATTTTCACATTAACTTATTTTTATTTGTTATTTTCAATATTGTGTCAAAGTGTTTGAAAACCTGGTTTCCTTTATAAAATAGGCATGTCCTTCCTGGTTAGCTTGATCAATTCTAGCAACAATAGAAAAGGAGATGGCACACTCTACTCAATGTAAACTTGGTCAAGGATGAAATTAAGAAAGAAATTAAAGACTTCTGAGAGTTTAATGAAAATGAATCCACAACATACCCAAACTTATGGGACACAATGAAGGCAGTCCTAAGAAGAAAACTCATAGCTCTGAGTGCCTCCAAAAAGAAACTAGAGAGAGCATACACTAGCAGCCTGACAGCATACCTACAAGCTCTAGAACTAAAGGAAGCAAACTCACCCAAAAGGAGTAGACAGCAGGAAATAATCAAACTCAGGGCTGAAATCAACCCAGTGAAAACAAAAACAACTATTCAAAGAATCATCCAAACCAGGAGCTGGTTCTTTGAGAAAATCAACAAGATAGATAAACCCTTAGCTAGACCAACTAGAGGGCACAGGGACAGTATCCTAATTAACAAAATCAGAAATGAAAAAGGAGACATAACAACAGAACCTGAGGAAATCCAAAACATCATCAGATCCTACTACAAAAGGCTATACTCAACAAAACTGGAAAACCTGGATGAGATGGACAACTTCCTAGACAGATAACAGGTACCAAAGTTAAATCAGGATCAGATTAATGATCTAAACAGTCCCATTTCCCCTAAAGAAATAGAAGCAGTCATCAGTAGTCTCCCAACCAAAAAAAGCCCAGGACCAGATGGGTTTAGTGCAGAGTTCTATCAGACCTTCAAAGAAGAACTAATTCCAACTCTCCTCAAACTATTCCACAAAATAGAAACAGAAGGTGCTCTACCCAATTCATTCTATGAAGTGACAATTACTCTGATACCTAAACCACACAAAGATCCAGCAAAGAGAGAGAACTTCAGACCAATTTCCCTTATGAATATCGATGCAAAATTACTCAATAAAATCCTTGAAAACTGAATACAAGAACACATCAAAACGATCATCCATCACGACCAAGTAGGCTTCATCCCAGGAATGCAGGGATGGTTTAATATACTAATATCCATCAACGTAATCCACTATATAAACAAACTGAAAGACAAAAACCACATGATCATGTCATTAGATGCTGAGAAAGCATTTGACAAAAAAATCTAACACCCATTCATGATAAAAGTCTTGGAAAGATCAGGAATTCAAGGCCCATACCTAAACATAATAAAAGCAATCTACAGCAAACCAGTAGCCAACATCAAACTAATGGAGAGAAGCTGGAATCCCACTAAAATCAGGAACTAGACAAGGCTGTCCACTTTCTCCCTACCTATTCAATATAGTACTTGAAGTCCTAGTCAGCACAATTTGACAACAGAAGATCAAGTGGATTCAAATTGGAAAGGAAGAAGTCAAAATATCACTATTTGCAGATTATATGATAGTATATATAAGTGACCCTAAAAATTCTACCAGAGAACTCCTAATCCTGATAAACAGCTTCAGTGCAGTAGCTGGATATAAAATTGTCTCAACAAATCAATGGCCTTTCTCTACACAAAGGATAAACAGGCTGAGAAAGAAGTTAGGGAATAAACACCCTTCACAATAGTCACAAGTAATATAAAATACGTTGGTGTGACTCTAACTAAGGAAGTGAAAGATCTGTACGATAAGAACTTCAAGTCTCTGAAGAAAGAAATTGAAGAAGATCTCAGAAGATGGAATGATCTCCCATGCTCATGGATTGGCAGGATTAATATAGTCAAAGTGGCTATCCTGCTGAAAGCAATCTACAGATTCAATGCAATCCCCATCAAAATTCCAACTCAGTTCTTCACTGAGTTAGAAAGGGCAATTTGCAAATTCATCTGGAATAATAAAAAAACCTAGCATAGCAATAACTATTCTCAACAATAAAAGAACCTCTGGTAGAATCACCATGCCGGACCTCAAGCTGTACTACAGAGCAATTGTGATAAAACTGCATGGTACTGGAACAGCGACAGACATGTAGATCAATGGAATAGAGTTGAAGACCCAGAAATGAATCCACACACCTATGGTAACTTGATCTTTGATGAGGGAGGTAAAACCATCCAGTGGAAAAAAAGACAGCATTTTCAACAAATGGTGCTGGTTCAACTGGTGGTTAGCATGTGGAAGAATGAAAATCAAGCCATTCTCATCTGCTTGTACAAAGCTCAAGTCTAAGTGGATCAAAAACCTCCACATAAAACCAGAGACACTGAAATTTATAGAGGAGAAAGTGGGTGAACACCTCGAAGATATGGGCACAGGGGAAAAATTCCTAAACAGAACAGCAATGGCCTGTGCTGTAAGATCAAAAATTGACAAATGGGACCTCATAAAATTGCAAAGCTT
The DNA here is from genome assembly GCA_902729485.2 of Mus minutoides. Taxonomy (NCBI): domain Eukaryota; kingdom Metazoa; phylum Chordata; class Mammalia; order Rodentia; family Muridae; genus Mus; species Mus minutoides. Next base: position 414,298 of record LR750291.1, on the reverse strand, counting down.
CATTAAGGCAAAAGACACTGTCAATAAGACAAAAGGCCACCAACAGATTGGGAAAGGATTTTTACCAATCCTAAATATGATAGGGGACTAATATGTAATATATACAAAGAGCTCAAGAAGCTGGACTCCAGAAATTCCAATACCCCCATTAAAAAATGGGATATAGAGCTAAACAAAGAATTCTCAACTGAGGAATACCGAATGGCTGAGAAGCACCTGAAATAATGTTCAACATCCTTAATCATCAGGGAAATGCAAATCAAAACAACCTTGAGATTCTACCTCACACCAGTCAGAATGGCTAATATCAAAAATTTAGATGACAGCAGATGCTGGCTAGTATGTGGAGAAAGAGGAACACTCCTCCATTGCTGGTAGGATTGCAAGCTTGTACAACCACTCTGGAAATCAGTCTGGTGGTTCCTCAGAAAATGGACATAGTACTACCAGGAGACCCAGCAATACCTCTCCTGGGCATATATCCAGAATATGTTCCAAATGGTAATAAGGACATATGTTCCACTATGTTCACAGCAGCCTTATTTATAATATCCAGAATTTGAAAAGAACCCAGATGTCCCTCAACAGAGGAATGGATACAGAAAATGTGGTACATTTGCACAATGGAGTACTACTCAGCTATTAAAAACAATGAATTTATGAAATTCTTGGGGAAATGGATGTATCTGGAGGATATCATCCTTAGTGAGGTACCCCAATCACAAAAGAAGTCACTAGATATGCATTCACTGATAAGTGGATATTAGCCCAGAAACTTAGAATACTCAAGATACAATTTGCAAAACACATGAAAATCAAAGAGAAGGAAGACCAACATGTGCATACTTCATTTCTCCTTAGAATAAGGAATAAAATACCCATGGAAGGAGTTACAGAGGCAAAGTTTGGAGCTAAGAAGAAAGGATGGACCATCTGGAGACTACCCCACCCAGGGATCCATCCCATGATCAGCCACCAAAGGCAGACACTATTGCATATGCCAGCAAGATTTTGCTGAAAATACCCTGATATAGCTGTCTCATGCAAGGCTATGCTAGTGCCTGACAAATATAGAAGTGGATGCTCACAGTCATCTATAGGATGGGACACAGGGCCCACCAATGGAGGAGCTAGAGAAATTACACAAGGAGCTGAAGAGGTCTGCAACCCTATAGGTGGAACAACAATATGAACTTACCAGTACCCCCAGAACTCGTGTCTCTAGATGCATATGTAGCAGATGTACTAGTTGGCCATCATTGGGAAGAGAGACCCCTAGGTCTTGCAAACTTTATATGCCCCAGTACAGGGGAATGCCAGGGCCAAGAATTGGGAGTGAGTGGGTAGGGGACCAGAGTGGGGGAGTGTATAGTGAACTTTTGGGATAGCATTTGAAATGTAAATAAAGAAAATATCTAATTAAAAAGAAAAGAAAAGGAGATGGCAATGATTATATGCAAAAATCTCTCAGAAAATAAAGGGAGAAGATGTAATCTTTACGAAACAGTTATAATTCACACACAAGTAAAAGAATGAGAACATTTCAAAAAGCAGACATTCTAACAAAATGCCATGAAAAACATTCAGTGTGAGAATATGTCACAGTCAGGCTGGAATTGTCCTTCGAACATGAAGTAACCCTTGAAAATTCATCAGTGCAATTTAGCAAACATATAATACATTGAGAAAAATATGATTTAAACAACACATAGAAACTGTCAACCACAAAATTTTTTGAGACAATATCTCCTGTATCTCAGGCAAGCTTAAAACTAAGTAGGTAAGAACCACCTTGAAGTAGTGGACATTTTGCCTTGTTTTGTTTTGTTTTTACTTTGCTGGGCTGAGGATTGAACCCAGAGCTCTGTGCACACTAAGCTGCCTCTTTACCAATTGTACATGATTTTATCATAAAGTATGAAATAAGTAGGAGTAGCAGAGACCTTTAGTTTGATAAAGTGAAACACTGAACCACTTATAGCTAGCCTCATAGTAGGAAAAGGGACATATTCTCCTTAAACGTGACACTGGAAAGGATGGCGACTCTCTGCTCCTCCAAAGAGTATTTCTTAGAGATCACAGCTAGTGCAATAAGAAAGGTATGTTAAGTAAAAAATACTGATTGAAAAAGAATAGGAAAAGTACTGTTGTAGTTGTTGTTTGTGGGTGACAGGTTTAAATGTGTAAGCTCTCTTAAAGCGTTTATGAAACATAGGATCCAATAAGGTGAACAAGGCTGTATGATGTACTGGTAGTGTGGAAATAAAATGTATTTTACATGGTAGCACAAAGAAGAAGACAAATGATAAATTTTCATGTATAGTAGCATGGTAAAACAAAACTTTCTAGAAATACCTTTAACAAAACACATGTGAAAATATCCACATGAAATAAAATATTGTCGACACGTATTAAAATTGTCTTATATGGAAAACGATGCTGCGTGGGGATAGGATTGTGAGGTATTTGTAGATTCATCTGTAGAGTCAATGTAGTCCCAGCTGAAGCTCTACCAGGGTTTTGTTTTTTTGGACATTCTATAGCTAAATTAGCTATAAAATGAACAAGATAATTTAGAAGGTGCTAGAATATCACAATAGCCTTGACATGGAACAGAGTTGGAGGAATTATACTGTTTGCCTTCCAGATTTTGTGGAAGTTGTGAAAACCAAAACAGTGACTCTTGACCAGAGATGAGAACACCAAATAGATTCTAAGCTGTCAAAGAAGAAGGGTAATGTTTATAAATAATTGGAATGCAGTTCCCTACCTTAGACCACTTCCAAAATTTGATTTGAAATAAGTTACAAACCTAAAAATAAGAACTGACTTTATACAGTTTTCAGAAAGAAACACAGGAGAAGATCCTTACAACAATCAAAACAGTCAAAAGGTTTTTACTCCACAGAAAGTAAACCTGACAATTATTGGTAAATTATACATAATGACATTGGAAAACTTCAACTAATGAAGTCACTGCTAAGAAACCAACCAGCTATATATTTGTCACGGATTAGTGTTCATAATATGTGAATTATTTCCATTGCCCAATATTAGAACAACAACCCAGTTTTAAAAAGTGGGTAAAAACCTTGGTCTGATACTCCTCAATGAAAAATACAGAAATGTATGATAAGCACATGAAGTGTGCTTAAAAGTGAGCTGTTCTGCTCCTCCCTGTTTCAGAGACAGCCGCATCTTCTTCTGCAGTGCCAGCCTTGTCCTGTAGACAAAATGGTGAAGGTCAGTGTGAACGGATCTGGCCATATTGGGCGCCTGGTCACCAGGGCTGCCATCTGCTCTCCACATGGCAAAGTGGAGATTGTTGCCATAAAGGACCCCTTCGTTGACCTCAACTACATGGCCTACATGTTCCAGTATGACCCCACCTATGGCAAATTCAACGGCACAGTCAAGGCTGAGAATGGGAAACTTGTCATCAACGAGAATCCCATCACCATCTTCCAGGAGCGAGACCCTGCTAACATCAAATGGGGTGATGCCGGTGCTGAGTATGTCATGGAGTCTACTGGTGTCTTCACCACCATGGAGAAGGCCTGGGGCCCACTTGAAGGGTGGAGCCAAAAGGGACATCATCTCTACCCCTTCTGCCGATGCCCCCATGTTTGTGATGGGTGTGAACCACAAGAAATATGACAACTCACTCAAGATTGTCAGCAATGCATCCTGCACCACCAACTGCTTAGCCCCCCTGGCCAAGGTCATCCATGACAACTTTGGCATTGTGGAAGGGCTCATGACCATGGTCCATGCCATCACAGCCACTCAGAAGACTGTGGATGGCCCCTCTGGAAAGCTGTGGCGTGATGGCTGTGAGGCAGCCCAGAACATCAGCCCTGCATCCACTGGTGCTACCAAGGCTTTGGGCAAGGTCATCCCAGAGCTGAACAGGAAGCTCACTGGCATGGCCTTCCGTGTTCCTACCCCCAATGTGTCCGTCATGGATCTGATGTGCCGTCTAGAGAAGCCTGACAAGTATGATGATATCAAGAAAGTGTCTTGGTGGTTCCTCTGGGTGTGTTTTGTAGTTTTGTGGCATCTCCAGGTGCCTCACCACTTTGCATGTGAACATGCAAAATGGTCAACAAATATGTGAACAAAAATGTGAATGTGTGGGGACACTGGAGAGGTGACATAGTGGTTAAGTAAGAGTTAAGAGCACCAGCTGCTCTTCCAGAGGATCTGGGTTCAGTTCCTAGTGTCCACATGGCAGTTCACAACTGTTCATAACTCCTGCTTCAGGGGATCCAACACTGTCACACAGACACACATGCCAGCCAGACACCAATGCACATGAAATAGAAATAAACCATAAAAAATGTTTAAAAAGAAAAAAGAGAAAGTGAGGCAGGAAATTCATTGCTCTGTGTCTCTTTACTAAGTTTTGACTCCTCCGTCATCTGCCTGTTTCTGCTATATATCTAATGGTCTTTTTCTCAGACACACAGACCACTCTTTTTATTAATTTATTTTTGTCTTTGATATCTTTTATTTATTCTTTGACAATTTTACTCACATAAGCACTGTATCCTGAACATATCCACCCACAGCTCCCCTCTCCCATTCCTCTAGTCCCTCTACCCCTAAATCTTGTCCTTTTAACATTAATGCAATACATTGAGTTCTGTTGATGTTGTTTGTGGGACTGTTGAGTGACCTTGTTCACTTTATCTTGTGTTGTATAAAGAACCATAACTAAGGGTTGTGAGTCCAAAAGCCGTACCATGTCCGGAGGACACCATTTCATATTTCTCTCCATTGTCCTCCTCTTCATACTCTTTCCAATCCCCTGTTCTTTGATGCTCTTAGAACCTTGGGAGGGGGTTGAGAACAGCACCGACTTATAGGTATAAACATATTTAGAGGATAGTTTATCAGCATATCCATTTAACAAAACAATGCTAGTATGTTTTCCTGTAGAGCCTAGCGACATGGGCTTTTGGCCAGAATTGCAGTACTAGGCATGAATTCCATCCTCTGGAAAAGGCTTCAAATTCAGTAAGTACTAGTTACCCCCATAAACTTCACACCACCATTGAGCCAGTGATACTTCTTGCCTGGCAAACATTTGGAATTCACTGCTGTGTGGCACCATAGTTCGCTTTCTCCTCCTGCCTGGCACCTTCTGCTGCTATGAAAACACACAGAAACCTTTCCTTGGAGCACTCAGTTCTAGTCTTTATGAGACACGAACCACAGGAAGGTTTTTCTACCACAATTGAACTGTAGTCATACCGACCTATAAGAAAATTCCATACAGGTCAAGGTCTACAGTCTGTTTTCCAAAGTTAAGCAGGTCATTGTGACAGAGGGAGTTTTCCTTTCATGAGCAGATTATTCAGAGAAGGGCAAAAGTTACTGTAAATCATTTCCATTTTACACACATATCACATGCACAGAGTTAAAGACGGTATCTGTGGGACTGTTTTACTTGACGGTTTATATTCTGATTACACTTTCATTTACTGTTTCAGAGGCTTTGAGTATGCTGGTGTGTCCTCCTTCCCTCCTAATATTATTTGTTTTTACAGTTTTCTGTATTGAACCCAGGGTGTTCCTAATGCTAACTAAACTCTCTTGCTTGTTCCTTTTGGTCTACAATTCTGGCCCTCCACTTAATAGGAGAAAGAAAATTTTATGTGAAATACCGGAAGCCATCAGAATCAAGCTTTATATTGACAAAACTGATATTGCTGCAGCATTTAGCTAGTCCTTGTAGATTCTGGTGATTCAAATATGTTTTAGTTGGAAAAAAAGAACTTAAAAGCTAATAGTGACATTGTTACTGTTTACAAAGAATATGTTTGGTCACTGACAACTTCTTTATGCAATTGGGTTTATATAAAGATAAGATAGAAAAGTCAAAGATAAACTACGATTTCTGAAGGATGCGAGTCTTGAAAGTGGTGAAACTTCTCTTCCTTCAGCATAATCAGGGCTAGAGCTAGCTTTGCCTTTCTGTATGTGGGGAGAGGTAGTAACCATTGCTTCTCAAGGAAGTGAAGAGCGGGGGCACGGTCATTTGTCGTAACAATGAAGTTAAATTATTCTTTAAGAAATGAAGGATGTATGCTGTGAGATAAAGACTGAGATTGAGCATTCCCATAGACTTCAGATACCCTCTGACCCTGAACTTGATTAAGTTGCTTAAATATGGCTTAGATAAGAGGCACATTACAGCTCTGATGAAAGAATTGCCTCATGGGTACTTTCCAAACACTTATTATTCTTGTTTGACCCTTGAAATTATGGGTGCAAAAAATAGCAGTTTTCTGAAATCACTTGTAAAATGTTGCCCCATTTTATTAGATAATTTTGTTACATCGTTATGAGATTTAAAAAAAACTGATCAGTTCTATCACAGCACACTCAATGTGTTATCGTTGTGAAATCGACAGAGAAATGTACAAATCTTACAATTTAGTGGCTTTCTCATATGTATGCATCTTTCCACAATTCAAGATGTAAGATGATTTCCATTGTCCTTGAAAGGCCTCCTTTCCTTTCTGTTCCATTCACTGATCTTCATCTCCCAGAGCTAACTTGCTCTGATTGGCAAGTCAAGTAGCCTGCTCTCAAAGTTCACATGCATGGAATCGCCCAGAGTGCCCTTGCTGTAGCATCTTTTGCTAGATAGATCTCTATGTGTTAGAGATCTTTTTACTTCCCATCGCTGGGCAGTGCTCAGTTGAGTCAATGGGCCTTTTCTTTTCTTCGAAATGCAGAAAAGCCATATTTGTTTGTCCCATATAAACTGTAAAGAAAAGTTAAAGACTTTAAAAGTATTAAATATAAGACAATAAAAACACACCTCACATGCAAACTATCTGTATTTTATGAACAGTTTGAGGTAATTATTTCAACTGCAGGCCCATTCACAGGCTTCCAGGTCCTTTCTTCTCCTGACTGCTCACATAAATATTCCCATGAACTGAATCACCATAAAGACACTGCCCATCTCTGCCTTCCTCTTTCTCTCCAACATCCAGCCCTTTGCTTGGTCCAGTGGTATAGCTTGTATATTGAATGCACCAAGTATTTGCCTTTTGCCATGGGTATGGGTGTGCCTAGTGGAAGGTTTGTGGTTGTTTGTTTGTTTTTCTTTTGCTATGGAAACAAAACACATGCTTTGCTTTAGTGAAAAAGTGTGCAGTTCCTTTTTTGTCATAAGGCTTTTGTTTAATACATGAACTGACTTATCCCAATTTCCTGTTTATATAGAATAGGATCATGAAGAAAATGCACATCCTCAGAAACTTACAAAGGATTCCTGTTTTATTCATTTAATAACATTGTTAAAATTCACTGACGTGTGATTGAGAAAAACAACTTCGAGTGAGGATAATAGCCACATGTTCACACACTCATTCTTACGTCATCGTCTTTAGGTAGCCAGTCTGTAACTCTGTGTGGAAGACAAGCACCATTTATTTTCATGGTGGCAAAAGAGGCGATATCTGTTTTATACAATTAAAAGGCCTTGGATTTGTGTATAATTTTCATTACTCCTGGGATTTCTGTGTTGAACCAAAGGTCATTATTCTAATCATCTCAGACTGTCTTTCCCCCTCCCTAATAGATCTTTGCAAAGCCCATCTGTCTGCAGCTTGTGGTATAACCTTTCTTGATAGGGGCAGGATGGCAGATGGACAGCAGATGGGAGTTTTGCCCTGTTTTGTGGTTCAGAGCTTGGCCCAGGCATGAGCTGTCAGGGACTGTCAGTTTGTCCTCTCAGCTTGTGGGCTTCGTCACTGCATTTGGCATTTAAGCCGCAGCCTGAATTAATGCGGAGCTGGGCCAGTTATCAGCCATTGTGAGTAGTTAATGGTGATGGCTATCCATTTATGTGGAGGCACCTAGTGAGTCTATAAAAAGAACTTGGTGGGAAGTCTTCTTGCTACTTCATTGTGTACTGGATCTTCAGGACCCCAGAGTCAGCTGTTCGCCAACATCATAGCTGCATAATTAGGGAAATACCACAGCCATATGGGTACTTTCCTTTTCCTCCAGGATAATTCACTTTCTCCAGAGTTTTGTACATAGAATCATGTGGGAAAGCAAAATAGAAGTGTGGCCAGACAGTGGTAGGATGTGTGTTCTTGTTTAACTTTTTGGAAATTTTCATATTCTGGAATTCTTCAATGCATTGCACAATGAAATGGACTATTGATAATGTCCTAGCCATAGCAAATGTAATTGCTACATGACCACAGCATTCAAAGGTATTTCCTGGGATAATTAGCATTTCTTGAAGGGGAAACAGTATCTGTCAAAAATATTATTTTGCTTTTCCAGCACAGCTTTTAAAATTTATTTATTTTATATGTGCGCTTCAATTTTCTGCTTGGCAGGTGACACTTCATTGTAGATAGAATCTAGATTGGAGTAAACAGATGCGTCTGGAGAATCTCTGTAATGGGGGCTAAGCGCTGTCAGTGACCGTGAATAAAAGACAATCAGGGGTCACGATTGAAGCTGGGATTGTGTTATTTTGATTTGTTCATTTTTTTTTCTCTATGCGTTTTGGTACATTTATATTTGATACTCGGTGGCGCTCCATCTCAGTTTTGACTAAGAAGTAAGGAAGTTTATGTAAGCAATATGTAACTACAAATCTCTAAAACAATATCTCCGAAAGGTTGAATCATGGCAGTGCTGGTCACCATCCACTTACTATGCCATTGAATTCAGCTGAAGTACTGAGCTCTGGTATGTAATCGAATTTATGCTGTTTCAACATGTAGATTTTCTTAGTTCTGAGGGGGTCAGGATGCTCTTGTTCAATATGTAACTAATTGCAGTGCTCCAAATGATATGAGTAGCACTGGACCATTTGTTCAAATGCATTATATTTGCATTTTATTTCATAGATTATAAACATATATATTATAGATAGAATCTCTCTATATAAAATTTTAAGATAATATATATGATAAATATATATCATAAGTTTATATATGATAAATGTATGATGTGTATATATATATATATATATATATATATATATATATATATATATATATACACACACACACACACACACACACACACACACATGAGAGACCTTCACATTTCAGACTATAACCAAGTCTTAAAAGATAGTCTATCTAAATTCTTTGTAACTCCTACACCATGGATTCCCATCTATCCCACACTTCATCGGGGCTTTTTTTTTTTTTTTTAAATCTGTGTTTCAATTTCCTTCCATAAGTTAAAAGATTTACATTTTTAATTGTGTGTGTATTCACAAGCGAGATAATGTGTGTACATTTGTCTTATTTTAGTTTTAAGTGTTCGTTTGTTTACTGCCTTAGAAATCTGACAGGTAGCCCAAGCTCCCCCTCCCCCTTCTTTTCTCAGTCTTGGTACTATACCTGAGGCTTCCTTAAAACCATCTTATCTATTCTTTCTTTTAAAGGAATCTTAGAAAGGGAAAGGAACTTGTCAGTGGTGTGTGCAGAAGAGCCTATAGTGCTGCGCCCCACCCCTAGTAACTATCAACATGGGACCTGCTAACATAATTTCAACCTGAGAGGTGCCCAGGATCTAGTCAAGTATATTCTTTGATGGCTTGAATAGTGGCCACTTGAAGCTGTTTTCCGGTGACTGCTGGCGCACTCAGGTCCTAGTTAGCCATGGAGTGAAGGGATATGGTAAGCTTAAGGTTTGAAGCAGCACCCATGACCTTACACTAAGAGAGAAGCTCTGCTTTGCCCCACACTGGCTTCTTTGCTCAGTCTTGTTCTTCAGCCTCTTTTGAAGGCTGCTCTTCAAAAGCTATGGCCTCTTCCACAGAAAATATAAATGACCTTACCTTGAACATTCTCCATAAACAGCTAATGTTTCGAGTTTAATCATCCTCAGGATTATAGTCTGCTTATGGATTACAAAGCACTTAATCTCATGTTTTAGCTCTTAGGGTTTTAAAAATTCCTCATTAGGAAAGTGGTGAAGAAATCCAAGTCACTGAGGAAAGGAATCAAAGCTCAGCACACAGGGGTTTCAACCACTGCTTTATACTCACAGCAGCTACCACTGGACTCACAACTGCAAACTGGGAGCCTGCATGGCTTCAAGAAGTTTACATTCTTAAAAAAATTCATTATTTATTCATTATTTTATTTTTTGGTGGTGGCTGAAATAGTGTTGTGTGTGTGTGTGTGTGTGTGTGTGTGTACACTCTCACATCTCACGTGCTTGGAGACCAGATGGCCCATTGGTTTAGAACAATGTCTGCTCTTGCAGAAGATCTGGGTTGGAAAGGGCAGCATATGACCCCAGTTTCAAGGGATCCAATGCCTTCTGGCCTAGCTCACTGTTTGCATGTGATACACACAGGTATAAACCTACAAGACTCCTACATATATATAGTGTTTTGAGTTTTTTTTAATCTTTTCAAAAATGAAATGGTTGAAAACCTGGGGTATGTAACCCCAGGGACTTCTTGAACCCAAAAGAGAGAAGAGACATAAAAGAAGGATCCAAAAGATTGTGAATGCAAATGACTGTGGAGGCCAGAGGTGCTGGCTTCTCAGGATCTGGAATTACCAACTACATACAGGTCCTCTGCAAGAGCAGTACATACTTTTCACCAGTGAGCATCTCTCCAGGTCTCTGGTGCCTGGCTTTTTAACACAGATGCTGGCAATCTGATCATAGAGCCCCATACTTGTCCAGCAAGCAGTTTACAATCATGTGAGCTCCAGGGATGTGTTATATGGATAAGGTAGTTTATTTATAAGACATGATGAAGAATCTAGTAGGATGAGAAAAGTTCTTCATTATTAGAAAGCAAAACAAATAAAGAAGATGGCCTAAGGAAGCTTGTCAGTGTATCTCCGATGTGCTTTATGGAAGTTTTCTGAAAGTACAATATTCTTGTCTTATTAGTTGCATATGGTACTTTAACAGATACACAACTTACTCCTTTCTAATATACTTCTTATGTGGGTTAAAGCATACTGTATTTACAAATGCAATATTAATTTCACATTCTGACTGTAGATTTTTTTTTGTGGCTGTGCCAGCTAGGAAAAAATTGCTTCCTGTTTGTGGATGTGTATTGATACACATGTGTCAGAAGATAGCTGTTTGTGACACTGCAAGAAACAACTGTCACTCTAATGTAAAACCTTTAGCAGACACAGCTCAATCAGCCCATCTTAACTTGACAGAACTGAAAATGGCTTGAAAAAGAGAGCCTGAAGAACTAGGTTGAAACTCTAGCCAGCGAGTGTTTCAGGCTTCCTCCTGACATCTCTAGATCTATTAAATGGGCTAACGGAAGCTGAGGAGAACGTGAATGTCTGAGTCTGTATCAACATTGCCCCAGGTAGTAGAAGCTTCCAGACAGCAAATTTGTGGAGAGAATATACTCAATAATGCATACATGTATCTAAGTTACTGTCAACATCTTACTGTGTGTGGTGTGTGAGTGCTTGTGGAGTCCAGAGGACAATGTCAGGTGGGTGTGACTTCTGTAATGCTGGAACTGGGAACTTGAGTCCCTTGGAAGAGTAGCCAACACATCTAACCTCTCAGCATCTCTCCAGTGTTTCCCTATGGAAAACCATGGAAGCCATCCTATCTTTCCTTACATTTCAGCATCTCTGAGGGTGTGAGTGTGATTGTCTTCACAGGCCAATTTCCATACACCTTATGTTAGATTTCCACCATCATTACTGATAAATCTCTTAATAGATATTCTCTATGTTTTTATGTTGTGTTTGTGGTTTGTGAGTATGCATGCCCTGGTGTATATGGCGATGCTGGAGAATATCCTACAGGAGTTGCTTCTCTCCTTCTTCCATGTGCACCCAGGGATCAGCCCCAGAACATTAGACTTGGCGGTGAGCACCTTGGCTTGCTAAGCCACTTTTGCAGCTCTGATGTGTTATTTTTTGACTTGGGTTGATTTGAACTCTAAACAAATGATTCCCCTTTGTTTATGCCTACATGTCAAATACCAATGCCTACTGGAAAAGTGATGGTTTCATTTGGAAATTGATTGTCATTTGGAACTGTGGGTTGGCAGCCCTACTGGGTCAATGAAAGAACTTGGCCATGTTCACTGGCCATACTTGGCCTCATTTTTGCCATGTGTTTGCCAGATGCAGAAGCCGGTTCGTTGCCAGAGGGCACAGAATTGTGGAGCAAAGGCTTGAAACTTGTGCTGTTGAACACACTGCATATCTTTCCTCTGCTATTTTGGGTAGAGAAGTTTCCTTGTAGGTGTCAGGATAGAAATGAGAGAGTGGATCCTCCCTTTGGCCTCTTTCGGGCACAGAAGGAGTGTGAATGAGGGTATGTAAATGTGTATGTAAATGTGTTTGTATTTGTGTATATGCATGTGTATTTGTGAGAAGGCCAGAGGACACCTGAACTCTCCTTTCTTTTTTCACCACCTTGTGTCTCCCTAAACTTAGGGTTCATGACTGGCCAGAAAGTGCCACAGATCTGCCTCTGTCTCCATCCCTCCTTTCCCCAGTCCTGGATTTACAGGCCCAGGCTGCAGTAGCTAAATTTTATGTACGTGTTGGGGATCTGAGTTCAGGTTCTCATGCTGTACAGAAGGAACTTTACCAGCTAAGCCATCTTCCCAGCGCCACAGAATTTTCCAGAATGCTTCCTTTAAGCACACTGGAGAACATGGCTGCAAAAAAGGAAGATTAAAAATGTGATCTCTACTGTGAAAAACAGTTTTGAGTGTGAACAGCTGAGCCAATGAGTTGGACAACACACACAGTCTTTGTTAAGGGCTTCTGAATGTCCCAGGAAAGTCATTACTCAAAATGGAGAACCATGAAAGTGCCTGTATTTGTCTCAAGATAGACTCGTATGCAAAGGGTTCCAGAATTTTTGACAAATCAATCCCACAGTTAAGGGTCATATATTTATAGCTGATCCAAACCCCAAGATGAATAGAGATGTCAAAATCTTGAGCATATTGGATGTTTACACATGAATAAGCAAGATGGCAGACATTGTTTTCAAGTAGACTTTTTATTTTTTTAGCATTTGCATGTTTTTGGTTCAGCTTGTAATTTCCATATAACATTTTTTCATGTTTACATTAGCATGTAATTAGCATATATATAATTCCATGGTGGGTTATATAAATGCCTATGCTCCCCAAGAGGAAAAATGTCTGTGGGTTTTTATTTCCTTTTCTAAAATATTTCTAAACTATGTAAGTATTGGGGGAATAATTGTATTTTTCTTTTTAATTAGAATTAATAGTTTAAGTGATGAAGCAGCCTATGAAGTTCGACTTCTAAATTAAAGAACTTCGTGTTTCAGGAACGGTATTTAGTTTCAGAACTTGTAGGGATAGACTTGAAATATTAATGTTAATTTATCCTTTAAACATTTGGTACTTTAAGTGCTGTAGTTACTCTTTAGCTAGAGAGTCTTATATTTGAGAAGAATATTTTAATGAAGTTTACCAATTTTATTTTTTAATGCTGTGTGTATATGAGTGTGTGTTGAATAAAAACGAGAAATGCCATTTCAGTGGATACTCCACCTTTCACCTAATAGGATGAAGATAAGGAATGGTGGTGTGTGTGTATTTGTTCAAAGGCTTTTCAAACACACACACTACATTGCCTTTGCAATTTATTTTTGGATATCTCATTTCAGTGGATCATTAATACTATAAATTAATACTGATGTTAGGAACACATGTTTTCTCCTCTGACCCCAAATTGTTCTATTAAATACTGAACAGGGTGGGCTGGCATGGTGGTACATGCCTTTAATCCCAGTACCGAGGAAGCAGAGGCATTGGCAAAGGCAAACAGATTTCCATGAGTGTGAAGCCAGCCTGGTCTACACAGGGAATCTAGGCTAGTTGGGGCTACAAGGTACTGTCAAAAACAACAATAACAACAAAATAATGAACAGATTACAAACATTTACCATGTGAACACATAAATTCTCTAATCCTGTCCTAAGATGCAGAACAGAACCGACTCCTGCTGCTTCACAGGGGAGCTGTTTGTAGCGCGTGGGGACGGTTGCCAAACCAAGCAGTGGTAACACCTGAACTAGTGTTGAAAAAAAGGTAGCTCCCATGACTTCAGTGTCACCGTGTGCTCTTTTGTAATTTTATCATAATGGGGTTTTGTGTTGCTACCACTTTCTTCATATCTCTGTATATGTCATTGGATGTCTACCTAGAGAATCCTAGTTACAACTGAATCATGAAAAAAGTGACTTGGGCACCTTGAGAATCCAGTATTTAGAATCTCACACTGGACTTCCCTAGATGCAATTGTATTTGCCTTTCTTGCCATTGTATTGTGAATTAATTGAAGTAGAGACAATTATCAGTTAGCTTTCCCATCCCTGATGTAGTATTTGTTATAAGAGAATGTTGGAAATATTCAATAAATGTTAGTTGAACAATGAAGGCATTGAATGAGAAAGTATACTGTGGTGGGAGTGGTGTCTCTTACTTCATCTTCATGTGTGTTTGTGCATTTGAGTAAGTGCAGTTAATTCACAGTAAGGACAGGAAGTCACAGACGTTGTCAGGGTACTTATATATTGCCAGTGAGAAGAACTCTGAAGTAGCAATGCAAATTGTTGAGCTTTAATTTTGTTCTTACCTCTAAGGAGTTGTGTTTAAGTGAAAATAATTTATCAACCTCAAGCCTCTACTTTTTTCATGGTCCAAATTAATTAATCTATGCCATATAATTGTTAGTCTCCAGAGCAGTGGCTCTCAATGTATAGTTCGAGACGCCTTTGGCAAATGTCTATCTGATGATTCACCACAGTAGCAAAATTAGTTATAAAGTAACAATGAAAATAATTTTATGGTTGTGGGGTCGCCACAACATGAGGAACTTTATTAAACTTTTGCAGAATTAGGAAGGTTGAGAAACATTGATCTAGAATACTATTTCCTCCTTTATTCTAGAAGATCTTGATACCTCCTATAGTCCTATAATATCCACCTAATTTAAGAAGGTTAGATTTGAACTATTTTGTAATGTTTTTTAATTTCTTTTTCTACAAATTTTGCTGTGTACAGGTGCAACCTTGGGGCTGGATGGACCAGCCTTTGTTGCTTGAAGAAAAGGATAGGTACAATCTACATTCTAGGATGAATGTGTTCTTGCACGTTGACAGAGAGGCTCCTATAAAAGGCTTTAAGGGTAGGAGACATCATTCAGATGTAATCACTTGTGCTGCTCTTTCAAAGGATGTGGTATAGATGCCCAGTACCCAGGTGACTCACAATTACCTGAAACTCCAGCTCCAGGGAATCTGATGTCTTCTTCTGGACTCTGTGGACAGTACTCACTACAAGCATGTGCACACACACACACACACACACATACACACGCACATATGCACATACAGACTTAAATAAACTCCCTCCAAAAGGAGGATATTTAGAGTCTGGAGAGGTGGTTTAGGATCCAAAACAATTGATGCTCTTCCAAAGGACCCAGGTTCATTTCCCAGCACTCATGTGGCAGCTCATAACCATCTGAAACCTTTTTTTCTGGCCTTCAGAGGCTCTTAAGTGTGTATGTGCTGCACAGAACTATATTTTACTGGCTGGTTTTGTGTGTCAACTTGATACAAGCTGGAGTTATCACAGAAAAAGGAGCCTCCATTAAGTAAATGCCTCCATGAGAGATCCAGCTGTAAGGCATTTCCTCAATCAAGCAGGGAGGGCCCCTTGTGGGTGGTACCATCTCTGGGCTGGTAGTCTTGGGTTCTATAAGAAAGCAAGTCAGTAAGAAACATTTCTCCATGGCCTCTGCATCAGCTCCTGCTTCCTGACCTGCTTGAGTCCCAGTCCTGACTCCCTTAAGTGATGAACAGCAATGTGGAAATGTAAACTGAATAAACCCTTTCCTCCCCAACTTGCTTCTTGGTCATGATGTTTGGTTCAGGAATAGAAGAAACTCATACTAAGACAAAGATGCAGGCAAAACACCCATACACATAAAAATGTAAAACAAACAGATAAACTAGACAAAGCCTAGGGAGCCTGTAAATTGTGGACCTTTGGGGAGCACTCCAAATATAAGCTAGGGTAAAGGTTGAGAAAGAAGACCCAAGCAGGGGAGACTGTCCCTTCTTTTCACTGTGGAACTTTAAAGAAATACTTTTAAATGGTTCTCTAAAGCATCTTGGTACAGGCTACAGAGGCCAAAAGGGGACTATTATGAAAAGCCCTCTGTCTTCACATATGATATGGCTGCTAGGTTAGTGGTTTTGTGGGAGTGTGTGTGTCTCTGACTCTTGCCTGCTTTTGAGTCTCCTTTCCTCCTGTTGGGTTGCCTCATGCAGCCTCTATACAATTGGTTGTTGTCTCCTGCAAGCCTGCTCCTCTCTGAAGGGAAGTGGAGAGAGAGAGAGAGGGTGTGGGTGAAGGGAGGAGTAGACGTGGTATATGTTGTATGAGAGAAGAACCTATTTTCAATTAAAAAGAAAAGAGAGAGAGAGAGGAAGAAAGAAAACCCACTCCATTCTCTCCCCCCCCCCCAAGTTGGCTCATGTCTCAGAGTCAGTCCAGATGTGGTGTTAGACTGAGAGAGGATCAAGTGAGTATATATGGAAGATCTGCACATACTCTATGGAGGGTCTGTGTAGCAAAAGCATCGTGAATCTGAGGCAAGGTGTACAGAGCTCCACTCTCCAACTGAAGCCTTCTTATTGTTCCTAGGAGTTCAGATGAGGAGTGTAGTCAATCGAAGGGGATAAACAGAAGCAGTTTTCCTGTTCTACTGTGGAGAGGACCATCGCAGCCACCGTCTAAGAATGTGTAGTGAAGGCACAGGCCCCTGTCAAAGGCAGGATGGATTGTGTCTTATTCCAGCTGCAGCTGCCCACCCAGGATGGGCAGTGACGGGCACAGCTGCTTCGCTCTTCCTCAGGGCTGCTTACACTTCCTCTTGAGATGGTGCCAGGAGCACATCAAGAGGCAGCCGCAGGGAGAGAATGGCCTCTAAACCAAAAGCCCTCCCTGCCATTGACTTCAGGTTTACTGCTCTCTGTTGCACCTGAGTTAGAAGAAACAAGGGCACAGTTTTCCCTTCCTTTTATATGTTCACCACCACATGAGAATGAAGAGCTTTGAGCAATGTGAAGTCAATTACGTGATGGGAAAAAAACAATTAAAAAAAAAACACTTCTTGCACATCTGTGTTATAATGAGGACATTTTGAATCAACCACACCAGTCTGGCTTCCTGTTTGTTTATAACTTACATATGTATAGTTTTCTCATTTATAATTTATGTATTTGTAACATTTTATGGTACACACTGCTCACTGTACCTTCTCTTCTCTCCTTACAAAAAAGTAACACCAAACCCTTTATGTTTGTATTTCAGGTGAAACATGGAAACCCTCTCCAGGATGCAGCAGATAGCTGAGGAGGAAACAGAGAATGAACAGCCCAGAGCTCAGAGCTTCCTCCCATGCTCAGAAATTGCCACCAATGCCATTACATCGGTGTCTTCTTGTATGCCTCTGGAAACCATATGTGTCCTCTGTTTGTAATGGTTTGGCTATGGTTGCTGGCTCCTCTTGGACATTGTTTTCAGAACTTAAAGAAACATTGCTTTAAAGGATTATTAGGATGTATTTAAAATAAAACCATCTTCTTCTCATTTAGTATTCAATTGATTCTTCCCATTTCCTCAGTCAAAATTCATTGATCAAATTTACTCCTTGAGAAATCCAGACATGCATATAGTGTACTGGGGTTATTCCCTCCCTCCCCTACACTCTCTTATCTCCCTTCCAGCCCTGACACCCTCAATCCTCCCTATGGGCCTATTCACACACTCATGTCTTTTTGTTTTATGAACCATTGATTTTAACCAGGGCCATCTGTGTTACCATGGCTTTAGAATTATCTACTGGAGCTGGTTGGCTCAAAATAGACAATGACTTTCCCTTCCCCCAAGTCCATTATAGCTAGGAGTTCAGCCCCTCCAGTCCCCTCCCCAATCCATGATTGACTGTTAGAAAGCCCAGTTTTATGCAGGCCCAATGTAGGTACCCATAGCTACTGTGAGATCACACCCTGAATGTGTGAAGCTCTTTTCCCTGTCTTCCATTTCCACTTCTGTGTTCCCTGAGCCCTAGATGGGATAGTATGAATGTTCTGACAATCCGACCAGATGGTAGTATATGTGTTCACTTAGATAAAATGAAGACAATAACCAATAGGAAATGTATTATAAGCACTGCATATGCTAAAAAAATATATAACGAATAACAGTGTTGTATAAATTCAGGGTCAGTGGCATATTAGTTCCAAAGGATTTATATCACTGTTAAGTTAGAAATAATCTACTCTTGCTTGTTGTACAGTGCATTTGTCCAGATAGCCTACAAAAATGTAAAAAAAAAAAAAAAAGAGTATAAAGAATATAAAGTGAATGTACTCTGTAAGATAATTGCAAACCTCTTATGGTATCTCATAATACAATAGAGACTATCTCATCTCTGGCTACGTATTCAGCTTTAACACTGTAGGAGTGGCTTGTCGTTTTGACTTAGAACCCTTGAAGAGCTGGGAAGCATGCCTTTGCTACTTTATCAGATCCAGCTATGGAAAATTAGCAATCAATACATGCCTGTAATTGAGATCTTAGATAGATGGATGTTGTTATAATTATGAAATAAGCTGTAATATTATGTAAAGAGATTTCCCTTTTTGTATGTTTGCATAACTACATGTTACCTTTCAATGTAAGCTTTTTTATTCACATTATTAAGTCTAATTGAGTTAAGATACCAGGCAGGGTAGTGGAAAGAGATCTGCTAGATTGTCTTAAATAGCATTTTCTATTGCTGGTGTGTTCTGTAATTAGCCAGCATTGTAGATAACTCAATATGTATGCTCTGAGTGGTGCATATCAGAGAAAGTTTCTCTATCTTGTTTAAGAATATTTTCCCCTTTCATCATACACTGGACCATACAGAACCTTGCCCTGTCATACAACTTACTATCTAAGAGGTTTCCTTTAGGGTGTTGAGAATGGATTGGTCTTTTATATAATGCTTTTAAAATTAGACTAAACCATGACTAGAATACTGTGAATTTGCATCTTAAATTATTCTTCAGTTCTTTTTATGTCTGTATGATTTGGGTTTTGATACTCAAGAGTTTTTTAGCCCAGTGGTTCTCAAGCTTTGGGTTACAACCCGTTTGGGGGGTTACATAGCTGATATCTAAATATCTGATATGCAGGATATCAGATATTTACATTGTGATAACAGCAAAATTATAGTTATGAAGTAGCAATGAAGTAATTTTATGGTTGGGGAGTCGCCACAACAAAAGGAACTATATTAAAAAGTAGTACTTTTAGAAAATTTGAGAACCACAGTTCTAACCCATATCCACTAATTGTCAAGAACAAAAGTGTATACAGTAAGTAAGCCCATATTTTTGTGTTCTTGTAATGGAAATCTTTTTTATCATGCATTTTATATTTGCCATCATTGGACACAAACATCCCTTTTTTTAAAGTGTTCAAATAAATTACATCCACTGACTTGTAATGTTGGAAAAATGGCTACAGCGTGTATACCATTTAAAATGGCTTCTTGGAGTACTTGGAAGAGGGCTCTATTGCTGTGTGACTACCTTCCAATCACAAGTATCTGAGATCATATAATAGATATCTACCCAACAGTCAGGTTCCATAGCTTGAGTCTTTAATTCCAGTGTTGAATTGGGTAGACACATGCAGATCCCTAGCACACATTGGTTGGCTAGGCTTGAGGAGTCCATAAACTCAAGATTCAATAAGAAATCCTATCTCAAAAAATAGGATGGAAAACACTCAAGGGAGACACCTGACCTTTAGCCTCATACACATGTAGACATTTACACATACATGTATATACATCACAGGGGGGGGGGGAGAGACAGAGAGGGACAGAGAATATAAGTTTTCCTGGTATTTGTTACTATATTGGGAGACTAAACAGTTTTCCCAATTGTTTGTTCAGTAACTCCATATCCTTAGGCTTCACAGCTCATTCTTTTTCTACTGATAATGATTGTGTGGTACAACCTATATTAAAACATGTCTTTACCAGTGTTTAATAATTAAGAGAGTCCCTGTATTTCACACAAGTTGTTTGTAGTCAACTTAGGACCAAAGCTGTATATAACATTACTCATTTCTGGAACAATAAGAGACCTGTGAACACCTTGAGAAAGAGAGTACAGGGCAGACAGGAAGCATGCCCTTGGTGTGAGAGCTTCCTAGTGGCTTTCCTAGGTTTCTTTGTTAAGAACCTGACATATTCTTTTTATGTATTTATGTGGGATTATGTGCGATTATGTATTACATGTGATTATTTTTTCTGACTCCTCCATTTCCACTTCCCCCCTGCCATTACTGACATTTTTCCCTCTTATTTTTGATGCCAAGAGGATGGTGTTAACTAGATATTAACTACACATAGCAGTGTGCTCAGACTATATGAGTGGAGTAGCCTTTAAATAGTTCTTCATTTGGATCTAAAAAGTAATATTTACTGAAAAATTTTCTCTAGTCCATGGCATTTGTTAAAAGAATTGTAGGCACCTCAGATTTTGGCAAATGTGTGTTTTCTGATGAGGAAGTGACTGTCCCTTTCTGTGTCATTTCCTAGCTCTGAAACCTTGTTGACACCGAGCTCCTTTGTGAAGGAGTCAACATAAAGGTCTTTGATAATGTTCCTGACTCATTATTAGTGGACATTGTATGTCTGGCTGGCACTTTTTTCCCCTGTGTGGTAAAGTCAGCCTCATGTGGTGTTACACAACCTTCCCTAACTCCTGTGCGTCAATAAGAATCAAAGGACTCCTTACAGTGAAAAACAAAAGCTTGGCTTTGAGTCCCCAGATGAACAATCCCTGAGCAAGTCATGGGACTTAGATTCTACAGTCAATGCTCATCGTTATTCTTTGTGAGATCTTGCGTTTTGTAAAAGTATTCTGAAATTTTTATTTTGTTTTTATTGGGGGGGGAAGATCTTGAAATTTTGTTATTCACTTTACATCCTGATCTCGCCACCCTTCTCTCCTCCCATTCCCACTCTTACAAGTCCCTCCACCCAGTATCCTTATCGCCTTTAGAGAAGTGGAAGCCCCCCTTAGGTGCCAGACCACGCTGGGACCCCCAGTTGGCAGCATAGACCTGAGCACATCTCACCCTTGAGGCTCAACTAGGTAGTCTAGTTAAGGAAAAGAAATCCAATAGCAGGCAGCTGAGCCAGAGACAGCATCTCCAATTGTTAGTGAACCCACATGAAGACCAAGCTGCATATCTGCCACAAATATATAGGTGGCCTAGGTTTAGCCCTTGAATGATGCTCTTTGGTTGGTGGTTCAGTCTCTCTGAACTACCCCGCCCCCCAAAATTAAAAATCCATATCTTTACAGTAGGGATTCATTACTTATGGTTTGATTTCTCTCCTTGATGGAACATTTGTAAACACGTTGGATCAGGATAATTTTGTAGAGAAGGCACTAGGTAGTCGTCAGGTAGAAGTCCTGTTCAAGCACTTACCAGAAGGACCACTTGTTTCATCCATTATCTAATCTCTGAGGTGGGAATAACTATTTTTCTTCACTGGGATGGTAATGTGTTTTAAAAAAAAAAAGCCATGGTAGAGCATAGACTCCAATTCAGAAAAAAACGGTTCTACTATTCCTTGGTTTGTTTAAAAAGATTTATTTTTATTTGGATTATATGTATGTGTTTGTATATGACACTCTGTGTAGGTACCTGTACAGATCAGAAGAGAGTGTGAAATTCCCTGGAGCTGGGGTTATACATAATAGTGCTCCACTCTGAATGGTTGCCGGCAGCCAAATTCAGCTTCTCTAGAGCTTCTCTTACCCACTGAGCCACCCACCTCTCCTTTCCCATGGGCTCCTGTTCTTAGGGGCTGGAAGAGTTTATGTCTATTGCTTGTGAGAAAGGTCAAAGTGATGGTAGGACCTTTCAAAGTTTATAGTATTGTGATCTCAAAGGAACCCTTGTGACATTTGGCCAGCGTGATATTTTGCACCATTGCTTTGTCTCTGCATGGATGTCACGCTGTATAGAAAAAATCTTTGTTCTTCTTACTGTGGAAATAAAAATGTTCCTGAATTTGAGCACCCTGCCACTCCTTCGGTAGTGTGTGGCCATTACACTCTGACTAATTTGCTTTCTCCAGCTGTTCCTGTCGCTCAGCTCGCCCTGTTTTCATTCCTCTCCTTAATGAGTGGGAAGAACAATGGTGTTTTTGATGGACACACACAAACTTTTCTTTACAAAGGGGAAAGTGTCTACGTCAAAAAAAGAGGAGGGGTAATTTATTTTAAGATGTGGAGATGTGGAGAGCAGTGTAGAAAACTATAAATAAAACCTAATGTTGGAAATGAAATGATTGTGGGGAGGACAATCCCCTTTATAACAAGAGCGTTTGCCACCAAAATCTCATTTAGTGAAAGTGAGCATGCATCCTTAGGGATGCCTTGCCCGGTCTCCATCCATCATTCCCAAACTGGTTTTGCTATCAGAACATGACTTACCAGCCTTCCTATATGGCCCAAGGTCTCCTTCACCCCAATAATTCAGCTAATGAACATTGAACAGCCAAGAACTATGTTGAAAAGAGATCCTTTTTGAAAGTTGCTATCATTAAAGTACAAGCCATATGGACTCAAGGGGTGGCAAGGCCCTGAGTAGTGTCATTAAGACAGACATATTTATATGAACAGTAACAATGACAGCATATCAGAGTGTACATGGTTTGAAGCAGAATGTGGATGCAATTTGATGATGTTGACAGCCAACTGTAGTTATGTAAATAACACCTAGTTTTACTCTGCATCTCTCATCTCCGTGCGTACAAGTAAGAGGGTTATAGAAAATAAGTTAGTGCTAGGCCAGAGCATTCGGCTATTTATTTGTAGCTAGGACAGTATCCTGAAGCTTACATTTCTCTGAGTTATGCTTTTATCCACCATCCCGTGGGTCTCCCAGACAGAACATGCAAATACGTGTTTGTTGTTCAACCTGCAGCCCGTGGCAGGAATCCCAGGGTAGCTATGAATGCAGCCTGATGCATTAGTAGATGACAAGGACATATCTTAGTGTCTCCTGAGAGAACCTTGGTGAAGATACTTGCATGTGCAGGAAGACTACAACTCCCTGGTCATTCCTGCTCGAGCTCTTCTGCTTCGGACCTTCCTGTTTGGGTTTTCCCTTATTAAGACTAATACTTTCTACTTTCCTTTTTGAACACATCATCTTAAAATTGTCCTGCACGAGGACGATTCCTATGTCTAGTTGCCTGTCAAGCTTTCCATCGCCTGTGTGAAAGCATTTGATTGGTGCATTTGAAGTAAGACAGATGTCAACGGGAGTCTCACCTTGATTGATGCTAATTATGAGCCTATAATGGTTCCTCTGCTTTGGCCACTGCCTCTGCAGATTGTGGTTTTTATGGGTAAAATAACTGCTGCTCAACAGCTTAATCATAAGTTCTGGCCTATTTTTCTTTAGTGATTCTGTGTTCAGTCGTGTAATCCCAGAAACATACATTATCTTCATTAAAAGCAAGGTGCAATGTTCATAGGAGTGATTAATGCATCTCTAAGGAGCCTGAAGTGCCTTTGTTGTGTTCACAATATCGGGTGTGATCGCTGTGCTTTCTCGGTATTGAAGCTACCTGCAATGTTATGTATGTTATCTGGGGATCATTGAAGATTTTCATATCATTTCTACTTAGCACATTAATGTTGTAAAATGAGCCTAAAGCTACTATGTTAGAAACACAGGATTTGTGACCTGAAGATGCCATCAGTATGTGGCAGTCACACCAGCAAAATGAAAAGCACGTTAAATTACAGGAGGGCCTTCCTTCTTGGGAGAATCTTGTTAAATAGATTTGAGGTCACTAGCTTTGAAATATCTGCTGATTAAACTGCAGTTTTCCAGGCTGCATTTTCACAAGGCTAATATATGCTGAGCCTTTAAGCTTTTTACTCAAGTCTGGAGATGAAAGTTTTAAATAACAGAAAATACATCTAGCAACATACATATTTATGTGACAGTCAAGGTATGGATAATTTGCTTATGTAAATACAGTCCCATATATATGACACACAATAACACTTCCTTGAAATGCCCCGTTTTACTTCAGAGTACCTAGCTGCAAACTAAAAGGCTGTTCTGCTGTCTTATGAGTTTGCCTGTGCACCCTTTCAGTGCACAGAATCTCATACATATTTAAAACAGTACTCGGATGCTTTATAAAAACAGTGCTGACCACTGAAAAACTTGTTGTTGAACTAACATGAATATGCACCTCTGTAATCTCTCTTGTTTACTTTTACTTTATATGAAGTAAGCTAGATTGAACATCAGACTTTCACAGGAAAGCACTGAAGAATGTTTATACTTTCTTGTTAGTTTGATGTTCAGCAACGCTGATAAGCACACTATATTAGGTCTAGCTCCTACACAAAACTGCTCTCTAATTTCATTTTTGAATCGTGCTCATTTTCAAATAAGAAATGCCAGACTGCATTATAGAAAGGCAATTCCTCTCCAATTGGTCCTGACATATAAGTGGGAACCACAGGCTTCCTCCTCCAAGGCCAAGTTTGGGAATCTGGTTCTCTAGAAATAGCATCTACTACACATTTCTGGTAGTATAGTTATGCCATTTTTTTTTTATTAGAAAATGCCTCCGTAGTAATTTTCTTTTTGGAACTTGGAAAGAGATATTAAGCTGTGTAGTGTTTTTAGAGGACTTTCCAGTCTATAACATTGTATTAGAAAACCCTTAATGTGTCTTTAGGGTATTTGCAATAATCATTTAGTACATTGTCTTTTGTTATTGTCATAGCACAGATTTAAGGGAATTGTTGGAAATGTTAGTTTTCCTATGTCCTGCTATGCTAGCTAGTAGGTATCACAGGTGACAACCTGTACCACAGATGCCACTATCATCATATGATCAGATATAGTGGAAACTGTATATAGGGCTTTAACCTGTCTCACAGGGAATGTCATGATCACTTTAGTTTTTCCAAAACTTATTTCTAATGATGGTTCTTAAACATTCCCTTTTAGTCCACCACCCACCAGGAGGAGTGGAAAAGATAGGATACTGGAGAAGTGGACCTATTTAGGCAAATCCCACCTGTGTTGTCTGGAAATTGGCAGATCAGCTCACAGGTTAGCATCTCAATCCACTAGTAAATACTTCAAGGATATGCCAGCAATCTAGTTAGTTCTGTGTCTGTTTCAGCTAAACATGCCTTCACGAGTCTGACTTAGTCTTTATCACCTGTGTCCATTTCAGGAAAACACTCCTTCATGTGTTTGCCCCAGCAAAACACCATCCAACTGACTTTCCAAAGAACCCTTAAGTTTCCACATCGCATCATTCTTTTGGTGTTTTTGCTCAAGCATGTAAGCATAGCCGTGAAAGACAAAGGTGTTAGAAAGCTTGAGATGAAGATGGGGGACAAGGTCAACTGAACTTTCTTTTGCCTGGGAAGAACATAACTTTGAGAACTTGTGGAAGTACTCAGTGTTTGGGTGACCTATACTGTTGTTAAAATTCCACTAAAACCGTACAAACCCTCCTGTCTCTGTCCATGCATTGTCACCATGGCAATTTGAGGATAAACATCATCCACAATGATGATGGAGACATGGCTCAGTCAGTAGAGATATTGCTTCCTAAGTGTAAGAATCTAAGTACCTCCCCACATTGTGGAAAAATCCCAACCTTGGTGGTTAGGACTTGTAATCTCAGTGGAGATGGTCACAAACTCCAGACGCTTACTGGGTATCCAGTCTAGCGTGCTTGGTGAACTCTAGAATAATGAGCCACCCCGTCTTAAAGGAGGTAGACCATGCCTTAAGAATAACACTTAGTTTAGTCTTCTGACTTACACACACACACACACACACACACACACACACACACACAAATGCATGTGAGTGTGAAAAAGAAAGAAATGTCAGGAAGGGACTCTTCCATTGGTGCCACAGGAGTCTAGGCACTAGAATCTCATCGTGGGTGATCCCATGATAAGAACTGCAAATTGCTCGATTAGAGGATGCATTAGGTGTGTTGTTTAGTCTCTCTTGCTATGTGATTAGTTTCTTTTGTAGTTTTTTTTTTTTTATAAATTAACATTGGCTCCTCTATTCAACAGGACTCTCTATCCCCACCCCTGAGGACTCTGTTTAGAAATGCAGGTTAATTCTCCAAGGCTTTCAAAAGCATTTCTGCCTCATGCTACTAATTAAGATAAGCTTATCACTTTAAGTTATACCAGGAATGCAATTAGAGCTTCTAGTGAGAACTGTAGCAATCAATTTTATACAAATTATTCAGACCTGGTAAGGTAGAATACAGTTTTAATAGGACAAGTGAACATACTGCGATTTATCAGATATGATGTGGATTCAAAAACCACCTGAACACAGCATCTGTAACCCATCATGTGGCCTGAGTCACTGGGAAGTCAGTTCTCAGCTTTTCATTGGGGGAGAGTTAATCAAACACCTTTCATTTTCCATTGTTCAGTGACCGTTATTTGGGATTTGAGAGGGATTTTTGTTTTTAGATTTGAATGGTGTCAGACATGAGAAAGTCATCCTTAGAATACAAAGCACAGATTAACAAGTCCCTGCATTTGTCTCCTTGGGTGCTTGCTGTGAAGCAGCCCACAGGCCCTTGCTGTCTTTCTTTCTTTTGTGTGGCCTTTGGAGTCCAGGTGACCAGCTGACAGCATAATTAACTAATTTTCTGCGTTGTCCATTACTGCTGAGAGTATGGAGTGTTATGTCTCATCTGCCAACTGTCAGTAATTACTTATTCATTGAATGTAAACCTGCCTCCTAAGGAAGCATGTGGACTGTGAAGCCGAATGGCTCCCTAGGAGGCTGTATGTCTTCCTCCTGAGATCACCTGCAGGTCATCCTTAACTCCCCACTACAGCATGTAAATAAACGACAACATTCCTGGGTTTTCTTTTCTTAGACATCTTAAAAATGCTTTACGCTTTCTCCACATTAGCTGTTTTCATGTGACATAATGGTTCATTATTTTAATTTTTTAAATTGTGTGTGTCTATTGCATATGCCAGCAAGATTTTGCTGAAAGGACCCTGATATAGCTATCTTGAGTGAGTCTTTGCCAGTACCTGGCAAATACAGAAGGGGATGCTCATAGTCATCTATAGGATGGAACACAGGGCCCCCAATGGAGGAGCTAGAGAAAGTACCCAAGGAGCTGAAGGGGTCTACAACCCTTTAGGTGGAACAACAATATGAACTAACCAGTACCCCCAGAGCTCATGTCTCTAGATGCATATGTAGCAGAAGATGGCCTAGTTGGCCATCAGTGGGAAGAGAGGCCCCTTGGTCTTACAAACTTTATATGCCCCAGTACAAGGGAATGCCAGGGCCAAGAAGTGGGAGTGGGTGGGTAGGGAACAGGGCAGGGGGAGGGTATAGGGAACTTTCGGGATAGCATTTGAAATGTAAATAAAGAAAATATCTAATAAAAAAAATAAAGTGTGTGTGGATGTGCCCATGTGTGAGCAGGTATCTAGAGGCCAGAAATGCCATCAGCTTCCTTTGTGACAGGGATTCTTGTTGGCCTGGAACTCACCGACTACAAGTGCCTACCACCAGGCCTGGCTTTTTTTCCCCCTAGGTTCTGAGTATTTAACTTGGGTTCTCTTGCTTGTGAGGCAGAGGCATGTTTCTGATAAGCCATCTCCCCAGCCCCCTGGTTCTCATTGCTCCTTGTGCCTCTATTCTTCAGATTACAATTGCTTGCTTTGTATATTTACTAAGTTCTCATTGTGTGCCATGCATTGTGCTAGGTATTGGGCATATGCCCAAATTTCCTACTCCCCATTATTAGGCATATACCATCACCTCTTACCCAGTTGACCTTAAAATTCCCTTTAGTTCAATCTCTTCCATATCTTTCTCTGTATCCACTTTTCCCTGTAACTGATGACGTTCTTCTTCTCTGTCTCATAGAAAGGATTATGATCCCTCCATAAATTTGCCCTGATTATATTATTTTTTTACTTATTTAGTTTTCTTCCTTCTCTGCTTTATTTTAATCTTACGTATTAGTCTGTGCATTTCTTTCAAACAGTGAGCATTCCTACGTCTCACTCCCAGCCATCCATTACTAATAGGCAGTGATGCTTTGGTTGTCTTATGGTGCTTATGCAAAAATTCCCAGATTGCTGATTCTTGAAAATGTGTCTTTTAGGATTCATTCTTATCTTATTACAATGGTCTGTTTCAGGACCATCAGACCTATGATGATAAATAATCAACATTTACTTGAACATTTAGTTTAAATGAACAGAAATTAACCAAATCTAATTTCTCATCCTCCTTAGCCTGTTCTATTATTTGGTGAGAGTGAAAGGCTTGAGACAGAATTTCGTGTAGCCCAGGCTAGCCTTAAACTTGCTACGTAGCTTAAGCTACCCTTGAAATTCTGATCCTCCAGCATCGACATTCACAGGGCACTACCACATTGACCTCCTCTTAACTTCCTAATAGCATATCATATTGCTGTCTTTTTCATGCTTCTAGAACTTTTCAAGTTGATTGAATATGTAGTATTGCTCATACTCGCTCTTGTTATTCATTCTGTTTCTGTTGCAGTAAGAGTCCCTCAGGTTTTCCCTTCTAGTTTTCTTCTTTATGTTAGGACCTCTCCCCCCTCTTCCTCTTCTCCCTTCCTCCTTTATTCTTTTCTTGTTGAAGTTTTTTTTTAATATTTGTTTATTTTATGTGTATTTTTTTCTGTGTATGTGCACTACATGTATATCTTGTGTCTATGGAAGTCAGGAGAAAGCATCAGATCCCCTGAAACTAGAGTTCACACATGACCGTAAGCCACCATGTGGGTGCTGGGAACAGAATCTGGGTTCTCTTCAAGAGTAACAAGTGTTCTTAACCACTGTGCCATCTTAGGCACATCTTATAAGAACAGATTGCAAAGATGAACTGTGGGTGCTTGATCCAACAGATATGCTGTATGTGTATATGTGTATTTGTAACATTTGTGATTCTCAAAGTTTGTCAAAGACCAAAACATGGTCAAGCTTCATTTGGTGGATGATGACAGCCTCGTCTAGGGTGTCCCACTCCATACACATTCTTGTTTCTGAGTTGTGTTCCCTCATGCTGAGGCGTTAATCCTGACTCTCCTTCTTACTGCCATGCTTTTCTATGGCTAGATATATCCTTCATTTTCCTGGTATGATTCATATAATTAGCCCATCATAATTCTGCCCTCTTTCCCAAAGTCCTTGTCCAACATGCTCAATATTCCAGAAATATCTTTTGATATATGCTACAATGTTAACATCTGCTGCTACCCTGACCTACATTTAATATTCTTCAGCATATTTTCTCTCTTCTCTTGCAAGTTCAATTCAAGGTTAATGGTCATTTGATTTTTCAAAGCTAACAATAGAATTCTCTTTTGATCATTCTTCTGCAGTCTATGGAGAGTTTGGACCTTTTACCATTCTTTAGATGCTGCTTTCTTTCCATGAAATGACCCCTACTTGGTTTCTACTAGTGATTCTTTTTCATCTTCTAGGGCCATCTTACAACACCAACCCATCAGTGAATTGACCCCAGGAAGAGTGCCTCTTGGATCCCATTTTGTTCTTAAACATTGTTGATTTATTGAGGATGATCTTGTGTCTTAATTTCATTCTTTTTATTCTTTACCATATGACATGCAGAGGATGGAAACTCTTATTTCTTTTTTCTTTTCTTTTCTTTCTTTCTTTTTTTTTTTTTTTTTTTTGAGACAGGGTTTCTCTGTATAGCCCTGGCTGTCCTGGCTGTCACTTTGTAGACCAGGCTGGCCTCGAACTCAGAAATCTGCCTGCCTCTGCCTCTCAAGTGCTGGGATTAAAGGCATGCACCACCACGCCTGGCTTTTCTTATTTCTTTTTAATCCGTACCTCCTTGGTTCTCAGCACAGAGCTTCAATAGCTCTTGTTGGAGGGCTATATGCNCACTAAAATCAGGGACCAGACAAGGCTGCCCACTTTCTCCCTACCTATTCAATATAGTACTTGAAGTCCTAGCCAGAGCGATTCGACAACAAAAGGAGGTCAAGGGGATACAAATTGGAAAGGAAGAACTCAAATTATCGCTATTTGCAGATGATATGATAGTATATATAAGTGACCCCAAAAACTCCACCAGAGAACTTCTAAACCTGATAAACAGCTTTAGTGCAGTAGCTGGATATAGAATCAACTCAAACAAATCGATGGCCTTTCTCTATACAAAGGATGAACTGGCTGAGAAAGAGATCAGGGAAACATCACCCTTCACAATCGTCACTAACAATATAAAATATCTTGGTGTGACACTTACGAAGGAAGTGAAAGATTTGTATGACAAGAACTTCAAGTCTCTGAAGAAAGAAATTGAGGAAGATCTCAGAAGATGGAAGGACCTCCCATGCTCATGGATTGGCAGAATCAATATAGTAAAAATGGCTATCTTGCCAAAAGCTATCTACAGATTCAATGCAATCCCCATCAAAATTCCAACTAGTCTGTCCTTCTTATGCCTCTATTTACTGTAGAGAAAGACCACAGGGATTCTTGTTCAGATTTTTATGGAAAATCTAAAAGGGAACATGAAATTCTTAAGGAGTTCATAGGAATAGTATTTTGCATAGGGCCTCTGCCGTGTTAGCAAGTGCTCTGCCATTGAGCTACAACCTTTGAATTTTTTCTTGATTCTTATTTCTTTATTGATAAAGGCTATTTTGTTGGTTTCTTTTGTATTGTTTTTGTTTTGTTTTTGTTTTGTGAGACAGAGTGTTTCAATGTAGCCCTGGCTGTCCTGGAACTTGCACTGTAGATCTGGCAGGCCTCAGCTCACAGAGATGCAGCTGCCTCTGCCTCCTGAAGGCTGGGATTAAAGTTGTGTGTTACACTGTTCAGCTCAATAAACGTTCTCACAATACAGGAGAGGGGTGTGTGTGCTATGAGGTGGCTCAGTAGGTAAGGAGGGTGCTTGTCACCAAGTCAGATTCATCTAACCCCAGTGACAGGAGAGGCCTGACTCACAGGGGTTCCCCTTTGACCTCCTCATCCTCATAGACACACTTGCCAAAACAAATAAATAATTAATAAGGAGATGTAATTTAAACAAGGAACTGATTCTTGTATTTTTAGGTAGCTAATGGGGTGATAGCCATTCTGGGGGATGTTTTTACCTTTCCTGAATCCCTAAAGATTCCATTTTCCTTTTTATATATGGTACTCATCTCTAGGTTTTCCTAAAGAACATTTAAATCCAAGTTACTCGACTTGTTCTTGAGATAAGGCATAAAGTCTGTTCCAATGTTAAGGAGATTCATATTAAAAGCATCCAAATTAATGTTTTAGGGGGAGTCATGCTTTATAACACCTACCCCTATTTCCCAGCTCTAGGTAAGTGTAGACAGGAAGATCACAGGTTTGAGGGCAGCTCTAGCTTGAAATACATAGTGAGACCCCAACTTAAGAAGCTAAAAACAGAAGAAGTTATTTCTGTATCTTGTCATCACAGTTCATGACTCTTCTCAAAAGTCTATGCTTTGTTCTCAAGCCCATTTGACTTATTTTAGTTTTAAGCACATCAAATGCATTTTTTCTTGTAAAAGCACAAAGGCTAGCTTTCTAAAACACTGTTAGGCAGGAAGCTGCATACTCCAGCTTCCTGGAAGGAATTTGAGAAGTTTAGATTCTATTTCCTAGAATGGTCTATGAATCTAGAGGGAGATGTTACCATCTGTGATCATGTCTATGGAATAGTTACAGATCCTTAATTACTGAGTATCGCATATCACGGTAAGTTTATTCTATCCATTGATCTTCTCATTGCAAGAACTGATTTGCACCTTTAAGAGGTGTCGAGCATAAGCTACTCTAAATGCTCCTTTTAACAATACTTCATTACAAGACAGGTAGATCAAGGCTTCTGCTCCTCTCCTTAAAGCTGGCTCTCTTCAGAATTCAAAGTACTGCGCTCTCAGTTCACTGTGATTCTTTGTGCCACAGTGTGTCCTGGAATTCTGCCCACAGCTCTTCGGTAGATACTCAGTGTCTTATCTTCTATCTCCCTGATGCTGCCAGATGAGACCGAAGGTTAAGCCCCACACCTGCTTGCTGAGTTCCAGAAGCCATCCATCGGCATCAGTTATTTATTTTCCTGCACATGTCCAGTCTTCATCTTGCAAGGACAGTGCTGGCTAATGGACACCTGCTCCTCTAAGCTTTATCTTTGTAAGAGAATTTTCTTTTGTATCTCGTTGTTAAAAAAAAATTGTACTTTCAAGCTATATATATGTATGTATATATATATATATATATATATATATATATATATATATATATATATATGTGTGTGTGTGTGTGTGTGTGTGTGTGTGTGTGTATTGTATGTTGAGTGTATTCATTCCATGCCACTCTGCCCTCTCTTTTTTCACCCTTTCTCCTAATAATACACACACACACACACACACACACACACACACACACACACACAGAGTGCATCCAAATTACTCTCACTTCCACCATTTCCTGTCTACCTCCCACCCTTATCCACCTTCCACTTTTCCCTGAAAGTTCCTTTTTTGTTTTGTTTTATAACTCATCAACACTAACTAAGCCATCTGTGTCATCAGGGGTTTAGAACCATCCATTGGGACCTCTTAGGCTCACCATTAGTCATAAAACTGTAAAAAAAAAAAATGACTACTTCCATATCAGACTCTATCAGTAGTCAATATTTAAGTAAAGACAGGTTTAAGACGTCTGCATAATGCTCTCAATCTGTGAGCATAGTAAGGATGCCTACACTAATAGTTTGGCTAAAATGAAGCCTGTATAATTCAATAAATTCCATTACAAATTAAAGATGCTTTCCTGTAAGTACCTCTCAAAAATAATTTTTCTATAAATAACTGGTTGGAAAGATAACAGAGATCCTAAATGCTAATCAAGATGGTCTCTGGGAAAACCGTGAGAGACAGAACTGGAAAAGTAGCTGTAATTTGCTAATCAGAAACATAATCAGAGTTTATCCCATTTTGAAAAAGACTATAAATATAAGCAGTGACTAAGAAGGTATAGAAATGAGAGTCTCAGGGCAAAATTATTGGTGCCCATGTGATAACAGTCTTGTGGAGAGATGCTAGGTTCCTTGCATACAAACTTGAGCTTTACAAAAAAAAATTCTTCAAAAAGTTGTCATCAGCAATCTCTTAAATCAGTAGGACTTTTGAGAGGTTGCATAATAATGCATTAAAAATATATTCATCATTTATTTACTGTTTATGGGTGGTTTGTCTACATACATGTCTGTATACCATATGGATGACCAGTGCCTTTGAAGATCAGAAGAGAACATCAGATCTCCTGGGACTGGAGTTACAGATAGCTGTAAGGCATGATGGTTGGTTCTAGAAATCAGATCCAGGTCCTCTACAGGAGCAGTATGTGATCTTAACCACTGAGTCATCTCCCCAACTCCTATTATTGCATTTTGAAGTATTTACATTTTACAAAGTGGGGAACTAAATTGGCAGATTGTTTATTATCAAGCAATTTACCCATAGATCTAGACTTTGAAAGTATGTGCTAGGGTTTCCAAGACCACCATCTTGAGACTGGAAAGATTAATCAGCAGTTAAGGACACCGATTACACTTCCAAAAGACACAAGTTTGATTCCCTGCACCCATATTGTGGCTCTAAACCATTTGTAACTCCAGTTATCAGAGATCTAATGCCCAGTTTTGCCCCTCCCCATGGGAGCTACACACACACACACACACACACACACACACACACACATACAAACACTACCACCACCACCACCAACAACAACAACTATATCTATTTATATATATGGTGCACAGACACAGTTAGGTAAACTCATACACATAAATGAAAGACTACAGTTTTCTTATGTTATGTAGTCTGATTGTCTTTTACTTAGATCTTCTGAGAATTCACATAACATGTAGCATCCAATTTCTTTCTTCCACTTTGCAGACAATTCTTGAATACATACTCATAGCCCCTCAAAAAGATATTGGCCTATTTTTGTTCCCATCTACATGTTTAAGTACATCTCGCCAATCTGAGCTATAGCATGAATGAAGTGCAAATAGTCACTGATCAAAGAGACAGAAGTGCCTGGCTGAATTTACAATGGCTCATCTTGTCTTAAGTGAAAAGATTGATGTTTCTGCTTCACTTTGGCTTTCCACGCTTGCTGAGTAAGAGAGATTTAATTGGTTTGCTAAGTACAGGTGTCTGTCTGCTTGAAGATGTTCTTTTTTATGTAAAATCCAATGGCATCTCTATCCACTTCTGTGTTTGTGAGAGGGATTAATGCATCCATGGATATAAGAATATAAGCATTACATTAAAATTTCATTAAATATGACTCAAATGTATATTGATTAAAAACAGAACATCAGTGACCAAAACCCACACGTACACTGAAACAAATGGTCAAGGTCAGAGTCAGTTTTAGAGGGTTGTTTGTTTTTGTAAGAGGTTGAACACAATATGTTTGACCATCTTCTGTTTGTTAAACATTTTTACTGTGTAGAAAGTGGGTGATGTGTGCAAAGAACTTCATGTGTTCTGTTAACCTTGGATTCATTAAATACCTGTTTCATCTAGTTCTTGTAAAGCTAAAACTAGTACTTATATATAAGGTACTCAAAGCCATGATGAGCACATACCATGATTCTTGAGTGTACAGCTGTGGTTATTTACTTGTGCATGAATCTTGTATTTGAGTCTACTGTATATTCTGCAATGTATGAACAGCTTCACTATCAGATCTACTGATACAGAACTCTGACTCAGTTTCCAACACCAAGTGCACCATGCTCTGGTGCCTCATCTCTAGTAAAAGGAAATAAATCTGACCTCTCTGTGGGAAGCAGATGAAGTTCTGAATGAATTTGTGTTGTCATATGCAAAGCCGTTTATAGGACCCCAAAGAGTTCTCAGGGTCAGGCTCAGGAAAAAGACAAATCCTTCCCTTGATTAGTGAGCAGATGTGTGTATAGACATTCCAACTACAGCTTCCTCCTCCTGCATGTTTACAGTGTCAGGTTGCTCCTCTGTAGAGTCCACTTACTGAGATTAACTGAAATCCTGCCTCTTCCTACAGCTCTATACCTCTATACCTCCTTCTACAGCTATATACCTCTATACCTCTTCCTGCAGCTCTATACCTGTGTCCTCAATTCACATGTTTAAAATAAATGCTCCAAGTTTGCATACAGTTGCTAGTGTGTCTCCATCAGAGTGCAAGGCCCATTCAGTCCCCGTGTATGTGTGTGTGTGTGTGTGTGTGTGTGTGTGTGTGTGTGTGTGTATTCTTTTTCATTTCCCCATCACTGCAGTCACGTCAACTGGAAAGCCATGCAAATATAGCACCTCTCTTAGTGTCTCATCCTTGAATAGACTGCCTGTCTTAGTTAGGGTTTGTAATGCTGCGAAGAGACACCATGAGCGCAACTCTTATAAAGGAAAACATTTGATTCAGCTGGCTCACCATTTCAGAGGTTTAGTCAATTATCATAGCAAAGCATAGTAGCGTGCAGGCAGATGTATTGCTGGAGAGGAGCTGAGCGTTCTATATCTGGATCCATAGCCAACAAAAGTCAACTGTGTAACACTGATCATGCTTATGGTTATAATGCCACAAAGCCCACCTTCAGTGACACACTTCCCTCAACAAGGCCCTACCTATCCTAACAAAGCCACACCTCTTAATAATGCTACTCCCTGTGGATCAAACATTCAAACACATGAGTCTATGGGGGCCATTTCTATTTAAACCACCACACCACCATTCTTTCATCTTCACAAGTCATAAAGATAGATGCCACACCCATATTCCAAAACCATGGCCATGATCCTTCTTTCTCTCACTTTCAATTTGTCACCACAGTCATTTAGTTAGGTCAACTAAATTTCCATTAAGATTTTTCCATTTCTCAACAGTTCCATTGTCAGTGACATCATATAAGCCAGGAATTCTGCTAGCTGATATCTGGAGTTCCATAAGAGATGGGCCTATTTTTTGTTATATCTACTCATCACTCCCAGCAAGTCCCCTGCTGTCACTATGACACTCACTTCAAAGGGTGGCCTAATCTCTCTTTGCACCAAAAATTTCCATCATTTCCTCTTATTTTAACATTACACCCATGTTTAGATCCATCAGACCTGGCCTGTGGAGTTTACTATAATGCCCATTGCTTAGATATGTCTGTCATCTTTATCTGTATATTGGTACCCTGCTCTTTCAAATTGGTAGATCACTGTACATGGTAGGAATTTCTCCCACTGCCCTACTTACATGTGAATTTATATGCCCTTATTAAATATTAGCTCAAACCTCTCTTCTTCCCAAACACTTTTTGCTCTAGTTAGCTTCAGTGGTCAACTTGAGTTATCTAAGGCAATTTCAATTGAACTATAGATCAATTTATATGGCAATAGTCAAATTAGCCTGTGATTGTATTTGTGAGAGACTCTCTTGATTAACAATTGACATGGAAGAGACAAGTCCATTATGGGTGGCATCATCACTAGACAGACAGGCCTGATGTGTATAAGGAAGTTAGCTGAACATGTGCTAGTGGATGAACCAGAGAACAAGCCAGCAAGCAACTTTTATCCATGCTTTTGAGAAAAACTCCTTCCTTGAGTTACTGTTCTGACTTCCCTCAATGATGGATTATGATGTAGAAGTATGAGCCAAATGAATCCTTTCCTTTCTACATTGCATTTTGTCATGTTTATCACAGTGACAGAAAATCAAACTAAGATACATGTGTTCTCTTCCATTGTGCTATCACCCTACAGAATATATTATTCAAATTTTAATTGTGTTGTGTTAATCATTCTCTGAAAGGATCAGAGCTCAAGAAAGCAGTTATGTCCATGAGTAGAGTTTACTGCATAGAAAGAGCACAAATGCAAATCAACAAAAGGAAAGCATAGTGAATGATGGAGCTGAGGTAGAGTAGAGTGGCTGTAGGTGTAAATGTCTCTTTTATTTCCCCAGATGAAGGGATGAGATGAGAGCCATAGCCAAGGAGCACAGAGTGTTTCCTTATACTAATTGTGGTGGTTTAAATATGCTTGCCTCAGGGAATGGCACAATTAGGAAGTGTGACCTTGTTGGAGTAGATGTGACCTTTTTGGAGGAATTGTGTCGCTGTGGGGGTGGGCTTTGAGACCCTCCTCCTAACTGCCCATGAGACAGTCTTCTCCTGACCATGTCTGTATAGCTGCATATTTGGCCATTTTGATAGTTTACTGAACCTCTGATACTGTAAGCCAGCTCCAGTTAAATGTTTTCTCAATATAAAAATTGCCTTGTTCATGGTGTCTCTTCACAGCAACAGAAACCCTAAGATATTAACTATCTCTAGGTCTAGGCCTGGAAGCTTCTAGCCTCTGTACACTCCAATCTTCTAAGCTGACTGATTTAATCTAGTTTCTTTCAACTTCTGACTGAAATGTTCTTCTTGGCTTCATACTAACTTTGGTAATATGTTCTAATCTTCTGGCTCCTACTCATTCTATGGTCCATTTTTTTTTCACCTGTGTCTATCTTGTTCCCTCTCTGCAACCTGTTTTTGTAAAACTGTTCTGGTAAAACTGCCACCTACAAGGACCATCCACCACACCATACCTTTTTTTCTGTCTTGTTGCTCTTAAGTAGCCTTTCTTCCTTTGCTATTCTTGTGTGAGTTGGGCATATCCTATCTCTGACTCGTTTTGACAAATCTTTCTCTGATTCATCACTTTGTCTGCCCCTCAATTAGATATCACTTTCAAACATGGTTGCTTCCTTCTAGAAACTAACCTTACCTCCATTGTTAGGGATTAAAAGTGTACTAAGGGCATGCCTGTATTTCAGCCAGATCATACTGTGATTCAGGGCATGTCTGCATTCTAGCCAAATATGTTTGGATATGATCCCTTGACAAAGCAGCCATGTTGCTGGATTAAAATTCCTCTACAATTAGAAGCTTAGAGTTACACCTCCCAATACAACCTCAAGGACACCCTTTGTTCCCTCCTTAGCAAAATTTGTGCCTTGAAAGTGTTACAAACCAAGGAATCTCAAGCAACCTTGGTGTCCAGTGACTTTATTGGAAGCTAGACACACAGACAATAAGCATTATTAACTACTCAGCAGTCACCAGAGATGAAACTTATATAGGATGGTCCAATGTCTCAGGCATAAGAAAACAGGTATTTCCCCATAAATCACCTTTGAGTGTAAACTATATAAAGTGGCCTATAGCCTCAGGTATACAACAACACTTTTATTTCAGCCTACTGCCCATACATCACCTCAGAGCTAGCCAACCCGATCCTGGGACCCTGGCAATATAAGAGCCTAGGCATGTAAAGTTACATTTCTTGCCTAAATTTCATTGTTGCTATTTGCTTCATTAATGCCTTTCTTCCTAGAAAGAATATAGTAGAGCAATGATCTTTTCCTAATCTGTTGGTTGCTGTTTTGTCCTATTGACAGTGTCTTCTGCCTTACAGAAGCTTTGCAATTTTATGAGGTCCCATTTGTCAATTCTTGATCGTAGAACATAAGCTATTGGTGTTCTGTTCAGGGAATTTTCCCCTGTGCTCATGTGCTTGAGGCTCTTCCCCACTTTCTTTTCAGTTAGTTTCAGTGTATCTGGTTTTATGTGAAGGTCCTTGATCCACTTGGACTTAAGCTTTGTACAAGGAGATAAGAATGGATTGATTTGCATTCTTCTACATGCTAACCAGTAGTTGAACCAGCACCATTTGTTGAAAATGCTGGGTTTTTTTCCTCCACTAGATGGTTTTAGCTCCTTTGTTAAAAATCAAGTGACCATAGGTGTGTGAGTTCATTTCTGAGTTTCAATTCTATTCCATTGATCTACCTGTCTGTCACTGTACCAGTAACATGCAGTTTTTTTTCACAATTGCTCTGTAGTACAGCTTGAGGTCAGGGATGCTGATTCACCCAGAAGTTCTTTTATTGTTGAGAATAGTTTTTGCTATCCTGGGAGGGCTAATATCCAATCTATACAAAGAATTCAAGAAGTTAGACTCTATAGAACCAAATATATATATATATATATATATATATATATATATATATATATATATATATATATATATATATATATATATATATATATATATATATATATATATATATATATATATATATATATATATATATATACACACACACACACAACCCTATTTAAAAATGGGATATAGAGCTAAACAAAGAATTCTCAACGGAAGAGTACCAAATGGCTGAGAAGCACCTAAAGAAATGTTCAACATCCTTAGTCATCAAGGAAATGCAAATCAAAAGGACCCTGAGATTCTACCTTACATCAGTCAGAATGGCTATGATCCAAAACTCAGATGACAGCAGATGCTGGTGAGGATGTGGATAAAGAGGAACACTCCTCTATTGCTGGTGGGATTGCAAGCATGTACAATCACTCTGGAAATCAGTTTGGTGGTTCCTCAGAAAATTGGACATAGTATTACCTGAGGACCCAGCAATACCACTCCTGGGCATATACCCAGAAGATGCTCTAACATATAATAAGGACACATGCTCCACTATGTTCATAGCAGCCTTATTTATAATAGCCAGAAGCTGGAAAGAACCCAGATGTTCTTCAACAGAGGAATGGCTATAGAAAATGTGGTACATTTACACAATGGAGTACTACTCAGCTAATAAAAACAATGAATTTATGAATTTTTTTTCAAGACAGAGTTTCTCTGTATAGCCCTGGAACTCACTCTGTAGACCAGGCTGGCCTCAAACTCAGAAATCCAGGTGCCTCTGCCTCCCAAGTGATGGGATTAAAGTCATGTGCCACCACTGCCTGGCTTATGAAATTCTTAGACAAATGGATGGAACTAGAAAATATCATCCTGAGTGAGGTAACCCAATCATAAAAGAACACACATGGTATGCACTCACTGATAAATGGATATTAGCACAGAAGCTTGGAATACCCAAGATACAATTTACAGACCACATGAAGCTCAAGAAGAAGGAAGACCAAAGTGTAGGTGCTTTGGTCCTTCTTAGAGGGGAAACAAAATACTCATGGGAGGAGATGCAGAGACAAAGTGTGAAGTAGATACTGAAGGAAAGTCCATCCAGAGACTGCCCCACCTGGGGATCATTCCCATATACAGTCAACAAACCCAGACACTAATGTGGATGCCAACAAGTGCTTGCTGACAGGAGCCTGATATAGTTACCTCCTGAATGACTCTGCCAGTGCCTGACAAATACAGAGGTGGATGCTTGCAGCCAACCATTGGACTAAGTATAGCATCCCCAATGGAGGAGCTAGAGAAAAGACACAAGGAGCTGAAGGGGTTTGTAACCCCATAGGAGGAACAACAATATGAGCCAACTAGTACCCCCAGAGCTCCCAGGGTCTAAACCACCAACCAAAGAGTACACATGGAGGGACCCATGGCTCCAGCCATATATGTAGCAGAGGATAGCCTAGTAGGTCATCAATGGAAGGAGAGGTCCTTGATCTTGCGAAGGCTCGATGCCCCAGTGTAGGGGAATTCCAGGACCAGGAAGTGGGAGGGGGTGGATTGGTGTGTATGGGGAGTGGATCGGGGGATAGGGGTTTTTGGAGGGGAAACCAGGAAAGGGGATAACATTTGAAATATAAAGAAAATATGTAATAAGAAAACTAAAATAAAAGCCCACCCCTCCAAAAAAGAGCAATGTTGGTAAAGTGCTTTGTTCATTATGATGTACCTAGATCTTGGTATGGCTCTTGCTGTCTTAGTTAGGGTTACTATTACTGTGATGAAATACTGTGATCAAAAGCAAGTTGGTTAGGAAAGGATTTATTTAGCTCATGCTTTCACATCATAGACCACGTTTGAAGTGTGGACAGGAGCTCACACAAGGCAGGAACCTGGAAGTAAATGCTGATGAAGAGACCATAGAGAGGTACTACCTAATGGCATGCTCAGCCTACATTCTTATAGCACCACCTCGGCATTATCACCCCACAATGGACTTGACCCTCCCCCATCAATAGTCAATTAAGAAAGCACTCAATAGATGGATCTTAGGGAGGCATTTTCTCAATTGAGGTTCTCTCTTTTCAGATGACTCTAGCTTGTGTCAAGCTGACACAAAACTAGCCAGCACAATGACAGATAAGAGGTACTGTCTAAATGTTTGTCAAACCAATGAATAGAATAAATGAATAACATTTACTCATCTCTGTCAAGTTTCCTTCATGTTTATAGTAAGTTCTTTTAAAAGTAGAATTTTGATGTATTCTTTGAAAACTTCATACATGTATAGAATGTACCTTGAGACTGTTCACCTCCCATTTCCTCTTCCAGTTCTTTCTAGGATCCGTCTACATACCTCCCTCCCATCTTTATGTTTAGTTTATGTATTTTCCCCAAGCTGCTGTTATGTACTTTATTTTGGAATTTTAGCATGTATTTACTTATCCTGTTACTGATTTTGCATTGTGCTAAGAGATACCTAACATGAAATTTGCCACTTGATATTTTTACTTATTCAATTTAAACTTCATTTCATTTTTAAATTAGCATATAAGTGATAGGTTTCCTTGTGCTATTTTCATACACACTACATTTTGGTTAATCCCACTTCTTTTCCTACCTCCTTGACCTCCAGTTCCTATTATACATTTTTCCCTTGTATTCTTTCTCTCATTGTCACATCACATACCACACCCATATCTA
This sequence comes from Mus minutoides, assembly GCA_902729485.2. Taxonomy (NCBI): domain Eukaryota; kingdom Metazoa; phylum Chordata; class Mammalia; order Rodentia; family Muridae; genus Mus; species Mus minutoides. Next base: position 372,389 of record LR750291.1, on the reverse strand, counting down.
TCACCTTCCCACACATTCCCATAATGCCTCTTTCTTTCTGTTTTATAGGGTCCATAAAAATGAGATTATGAAATTTGCCAGAAAATGGATGGAACTGGAAATATTGTGTCAACTGAAGTATTCCAGCCTCAGAAAGGCAACTATTACATGTTCTTTCTCATATGTGGTCCCTAGCCTCTAACTGGTATGATATATATATGCATGTGGGTATGTATTTATTTATGTATTTATGTGAAAGTGAGTGAAGGTAGAGGTCCATATGCATTTATTTTATCTAGTTTTTTTTTTCTGTTGCTTCTCAGCTCTTTCCAACTCTTCCCCACATTCCCACCCAGCCAACTCTACACCCTTTTTATCTGTTTCTTTAAAAAACAAACAGGCAAACAATACAAAAATTACAGAATTTTAAAAATGAAGGAAAAAACACACAAGAAACAAACACACAAATATACAAAGAAGATCCATAAAATCTACAAAATTGGAAGCCATAATATACAAGCAAAAGAAAAGTAAGAAAATAAAAACAAAGGAATATATGGCCGAAGACTTTACAAAACCACTCCTGAATTCAATTTGTGTTGGCCGTCTACTGCTGGGCATGGGGGGCCTCCCTTAAGTGTGGTTAATTACCCAGAGAGACTCCAGTGGAGAAAACTGTTTCTTGGCAAGCAGATGTCAATTGCAGATAGCTTCTTGGTTAGGGATGGGAGCTCATGTCCTTGCCCCCTTCTCAGCCCTGGCACCCTGTCTGGCTTGAGACTGTGGACATCCTATGCATGCTGCCACAATCTCTGTGAGTTCATATTTGCATCAGTCCTGTTGTGACTGGAAGGCACTGTTTCCTTGGAGTCACCCTTCTGCTCTGGCTTACAATCTTTCCACCTCCTCTTCCTCATAGCTCCCTGAGCCCTGAGCTTTAATGAAGACATCCCATTTAGGACTGAGTGTTCCAAAATTTCTCAGTCTCTGCACATTACCCAGGTTTGGGTCTTTGTGTCAGTTCCCATCTGACAAGAGGAAGCTTCTCTTAAGTGAGTTGCTGATCCCTGGGTATAGTGATATGTAATTAGGAGTCATTTTACGTGCTTGCTTCAGCAGCACATATACTAAAAATAGGAGTCATTTTACTTATGTGGTCTTTTAGAAGAATAGTAGTAGTTGATTGTCCTCTATCCAGTCTCTGGGTTATACTTACAGTTAACATAGTGCTTCTGACTAACGTGCAGTAGGCTCATAAAGCACTTGCTATGTCCCTCTACTGATTACACTCCCACACCTTCAAGTGTGACTCTTTCGCTATTTACATTTATTACTACATTTAATACATTTCTGGCACTTGTGCATAGAATCTCATTGTAATCCACCAGGCTGTCCCTCAGATTCATTATGTACCAGAGACTGCCCTTGAACTGCCCTTGAACAGGTGGTCCTCCCTGCTTCCACTTCCCACGACCTAGTGTTTCAGGCGTGTGCCAGCATTGCCAGGCTTCTGTTTTAAGTCATTTACAAATGGAGAATGTTGTTTTACAATTACTTGAAATACATATACTCCCTGTACCAAGTTATGTGATAACCTAGTTACATCGTCTAAACTTACTTCTGGAGCTTAGGATGGAGATGCATCCCTGCCCTTGCAGCCCTGGGAGGCAGAGGTGAGAATTATCTCAATTTCTAGGCTAGCCTGGGCCATACAGTGAGCTCTTGTCTCAAAGGGAAAGCAACATATTATTTCTAAAACAGTAAAGTGCTGACCCAGCCAGCACCTAGCAGAAGGATTTTAATAAATCATGTTCAACTTTGAATCCACAGTGCATTAGAAATATAGAAAGTTTCACACACATATCGCTAAATAGTCTCTGGCAGACCCTCAGCTCCTTACCTCCAAGGTCCTCTTGATAGCCACATACTTTGCTTTTAGTCTCTCTCCTTGGCCAAGAGTCAAAAGGCATCAGCAATGAAACTGAATACATTGTAAATAAAATTCACCTTGTGATAATATTGAAATACAACCCAGAGTGTAAGGTAAATGTAAGGCCACAGTGATATAAAAACGATCACAAGAGTAGGAGGGAAGAGAGAATTTTTCTGGTTAGATATGGTATTTTTGCCCAAAGGAAATAAGAGGCCCTGTGACTCCTCACACAAAGTGTGGGCTGCTCATGGTGACTCTTTTCCAAAGAACACAGTGGAGAAAAGGAGTGAAGTGCAGAGCAACTTGCCCGTGAGTGTGATAGACACAGTCACAGCAGAAACTATTGGAAAGTTTTTCAATTAAAGGGTGTTTTTATGGCCTTGTAAGAGGTTTCAGTTTAGTCTCTGACTAATTAGTGACATTTGGTCATCAGTTTTGCTCCTTTATGTCTGATTAAGTATGGTCCCAGCTGATTGAAACAACTTGAGTTTGCTAGAGCATCAGTCATAGGTTGGTTTTTCTGTGACTACAGAAGCCATTACATCATCCTCTAATTTAAACAAAATGATAATAATTGGGAGTGTGTGGAGTCTTGTATAATTCTATCCTGTGTGCTCATGAGTTCCTTAAAATTCTTTAGAAAGTCAGAAGCTCTGAGTCATAGCATACCCAGTTTTGAAGTAACAGGGGGAAAAATCATTAAATTAGCTAAACAAATTGTCATAGAATAGAAATAGGAGTTTTTGAGAGTGGGCGTCCAGACTGTGTGTCTGTACGATACACTTTACAAACTTAGTTTGATTAAGTTTTGTTTTTCTGAGGATATGATTCTTTTCTGTAATTACCATTCTGTTTTCTCTGACAGGCCATCAACCATTGGCTGCCTTAAGCTCCTGGCGAATTGAGTTATTCCCAATAATGCTCTACATTATGAAGACATTATTCGAGTGGCTGTCCACTGTGATCTGGTTATTTGGAGCTTTACATAAAGCAGGTGGTTCTTCCATCTCATCGATATTCTTATCACTCAGCGTTCGCCATCTTGTTTCCTGCAGCTCATTTCACTAAGCCCAATAGTGATGTGTTTCCTTCTTGTTGTTTGCCCCCAATTTATTTGGTTCTCCATTTACTGTCTGGTCTTTCGTTTTATACATTCCCCACATTCTCTTGTTTTCTGTCTTACCAAGGCTCCTGTTCTGCAATCGTGCCCAAAGGCTTTGTGGCGGTTGAGTTTGTTTGGTTCTGCAAGATCATCCAGGCAACGCAACTCTGAGGTTCTGTTCCTTCCAGGCTGCACCGATCCAATGCTCAGACCTACACCGGAAGTAGAGCGAACCCCTGTTCCTGGTAGTGCCCACTGGTGATGCTGCTCCTGACCCTGGTGCCTAGAGTTTGACCCATTTGTCTGCTCAGACCTCATTTGCGACTCAGAGGATGCTTTACACTTGATCATTTGGGCCACTACTAGAATCTCAAGAGCACAAGCTTCAGACCACAGTAAGGAGAAGCACCAATCTTGCCTCCTCGGTTTGTTCACCTTGGTGTTTTGTTGGCTTCGCTTTCCTTATCTCTAAGAAATAAAGGTTCTTGCCGAGCTCTCCTAGAAAGCACAGTTCTTTGTCCTGGACACTCCTGACATCTTGCCAATGTGGAGGAGGCTTATTTACATTACCTGTCATCGTCTCAAGCCATGTAGACCTGCTGCCAGGCTCCCTGCTGCTCCCACAGTCCCAGCTTGTGCTCAAGCTCACACCTTGACTTGCTTTTCTAAGCCACCGTCTCAGTGATATAAGTGAAAGTTTTTAACTCTTGTGTTCCACTATCGCTTTGCTTTAAAACTCTAAAAGGCATCATTAAAACGGTGATTTCTAGTGTAATGTTGTCATTGGAAGTATTTTCTTCCTTGTATTTTGTGCCTTGTTCTCTCTCTCTCCCTCTCTCTCTCTCTCTCTCTCTCTCTCTCTCTCTCTCTCTGTGTGTGTGTGTGTGTGTGTGTGTTCAGGAAAATGCTTACATGTGGAGGACAGAGGTCAACCTCTGGTATTTCTCAAGTGTTATCTACCTTGTTTTATGAGACAAGGTCTTCGTTGGTGTGAAGCACTTGCCAGTTAGGCTAGGCTGGCTGGCCAGCAAGCCTCAGGTGTCTTCTTACCTCTACCCTCTAGTGCTGAGATTCCAAGAGTGCATCACTACAGCTGGTTTTCTTTTCTTTTAAAAATTTTGTTACAAGCCGTGTGGGGTGGAGCATGCTTCTAATCACAGCACTCGAGAGGCAGAGGTAATCAGATCTCTGAGTTTAAGGCCAGCCTCGTCTATAAAATGAGTTCTAGGACAACCAGGGCTGTACAGAGAAACACTGTCTCAAAAAACAAACAACAAAAAAATAATTTTATTTTATCATATGTGTATGTGTATCACTTGCATGCCAATGTCCTTTAACTACTGAGCCATCTCTTCAGGCTTCAATTTTTAATGTGGTTTCTGGGGCTCAAATAAGCATTTTACTGACTGAACTTGCCAGCCCTGTTTATTGTTTGTGTAATACCCTGGAGAGAGATTGGATAAATCCAAGAGGGGGATCTGCTTTGATTTTAGATAAGAGAGGTTATGACTGGGCATTGGGGAGGAGGGTAATGGAAAGAAAGAAGGAAAAGATAAAACAGATTGGTGGACTAGATGGCAAGAATTCCAGAGCCGTACTGATGAGATTCACAGCCTGGCTCTTCCACCTATTGTCTGAGTGGCCTTGGTCAGTTATTGAGCTTCTCTGTTGTGGGTTCCTTATCTGTAGAGTGGGGGGTGGGAAATGGTGCATAACTCGGGAAATGGCTCAGAGGAATGATGAAGGATACAGCAGCATTCCATCTTACTGGGGTGATTCATCCCTGATTCTTCTCAGCAGTTACTCTTCCCAGTTATGTGCTCACTGTTCTGCACGACTCATTGCAGCCTCAGTCACTTCAGAGGAGCCAGATCATTTGGGATATTTAGTTTATTCATAGAAATAAACACTTCTCCATTCAAAGTAGCCATGATAAGTAAGAAGAGATGTGGAAATGCTGGTAAATCAAATATTTGAAAACTTAAGAATTCCTTGGGTTCTTCAACAAGATATTTTGTTTGTTTGTTTTTGTTTTTGTCTTTTTAAAGTCTTTATTAGATATTTTTTTATTTACATTTCAAATGTTCTCCCCTTTCCTAGTTGCCCCCCCGAAACCCCCCTATTCCTTTCCCCCTCTCCCTGCTCACCAACCCACCTACTCCCACTTCCTAGACCCTGGCACTTTCCTACACTGGGGCATCGAGCCTTCACAGGACCAAGGGCCCCTCCTTCCATTGATGACCGACTAGGCCATCTTCTGCTACATATGTTGCTAGAGCCATGAGTCCCACATGTGTACTCTTTGGTTGGTGGTTTAGACCCTGGAAGCTCTGGGGCTACTGGTTAGTTCATATTGTTTTTCCTCTTATGGGTTTGAAAACTCCTTCAGCTCCTTGGGTCCTTTTTCTAGCTCCTCCATTGGGGACCCTGTACTCAGTCCAATGGTTGGCTGCAAGCATCCACCTCTGTATTTGTCAGGCACTGGCAGAGTCATTCAGGAGGCAACTATATCAGGCTCCTGTCAGCAAGCACTTGTTGGCATCCACAAAAGTGTCTGGGTTTGGTGATTGTATATAGGATGGATCCCCAGGTGGGGCAGTCTCTGGATGGTCATTCCTTCAAGGTCTCTGCTCTATACTTTGTCTCTGTAACTCCTTCCATGGGCATTTTGTTCCCTCTAAGAAGGATCAAAGTATCCACACTTTGGTCTTCCTTCTTCTTGAGTTCCATGTGGCTTGTGAATTGTATCTCAACAAAATATTCTTTAGAGTGTCCTCAGCAATAAGAGGTCTTTGCTTCTGAATACAGCGTATCTAACTGAAATTAGAGCAAGCTGGGCCTGCAAGGATAGGCCTCTCATAGTGCTTATCTCACAGGCTAATGCAAGAGGACCTCAAGATTAGTGTCTGCTTGGGCTACAAAGTGAGCCCAAGACCAGCCTGCATAACTCAGTGAGAAGCTATCTCAAAGGAAAAGAAATGCTTGGTTTATCACAGTGGTAGAGTGCTTTACTAGTCTGTAGGAGACTCTAGCTTCAATTTGTAATGCTGCAAAATCAACATGAAACAAAATCAAAGAGTAAACTCCTAGTACAGAAAGCTATGTTAATATCTCTGCTTTATATATTTATATAGTATATATAAGCATATAACTTTCTAATTTAATTAAAATATATTTGTCATGTAGTCATCTACATAAAAATTATTTTTGAGTGTGTGTATGGGAGAGGGTATATCAAGAGCCACTGCTTGGTGACAGAGAGATGACTTAGTGGTTAAAAGTATATACCTAATAAGCTTGTCTGTTTCCTAGATTTAGGGCCAGAGTCCGATTTCTAGAACCCAGGTTGGCAGCACACAGAGTCCAGCATCAGGGAGATAAGACACTCCTGGCCCCACATACTGCAACCTGAGGAAGCTTTGCTGCTTTAGCACCCAATTATATAGTCATGTGCATGTGGCCATCACTGTAGTGATTTTATGGTTCCCTCTAAAGGTCTGCATCACTGCTTAAGTAGAGTTGCTCTTACTGGTGATCACTACATCTTAAAAACTTTATTACATTGATTTCAATAAACAATTGTTTATTGCTTTTTTTCATACCAAATACCAGTATGCCATCATGTCTGGAAAAACTTGCTACTTAGATATATTTGAAAATATCAAAAAGTATTCTACCTGTGCATATCTGTCCTTGTCTGGACTATATGCGCATTGTGTAGCTGTGGCTGCTTATTTGGGTTCATGCACTGGAACCTTTCCAGATGACTGTTGTTGGTCAGTCCCAGGGCTCTAAAGCTTGGCCTAACTCCAAGAGAGGGACTTGAGGCTGAGGCAGTGCTGTTGCCCTGTCTGTACTACAAGGAAGCTTCAAAAAATGAGAGAACTTGGAGACATTATTACATGAATCTCCAGAGTCATAAATATCTTGGCTAATATATGGCTTGTGGTTGGCACCTTTGTTAGAAGGTTGGTCCTGTGGGTCAATATTGAGAGATCGTAGAAACATTAAAAGTTATCGTCTAGCAAAAGGTAATTAGGACATGGGGGGGGGGATGTGTTGGCTTCAGAAGGGACTAATGCTGACTTCAAAGAGTGGGTTAGTTTTCATGAGAGTAGACTATTATGAAAGCAGACCTTCCATCTGCATGGAACATTCTCCTTCTTTCCAACTAGTATTTCATATAGCCAGTAGGCTCTCACTGGAAAACCGGCACAAGGCTGTTCTGAACATCTATTCATAATAACTTGTGACCCAAATGAGCCTCGTTATGAAGTAACCAACATCAAATATCCTATTACAACAACAGAACATTGGCTAACCCAGGTAATTTAATTGTTGAACAATATCAAAAAAGTCAGCAAATCATGCCTCTTCTTGATACACAAACTGAGACCACTGAAGCCTGAGCACTCCGACACTTGTTTTTCAAAAGAGAATTGATGCCTGGACCAGAACACTGATACGATATACACAAAGAAAGCCTGGACCAAAACTGAGCCCAGATTTTGAGCATGAAACCCACCTTTCCAATTTTTTATTTTTAGTTCTTTTGATCTAAGAAAAATTACATCATCTAATAACATACTTAGTGAAAGGATCCACCATTATACTGTCAGGTTAATGTTAGGAGGGCTGGATGTGCCTTGGAAGCTCATCATGCAATTAATTTTCCTGTAATTCAAACTTTCCCAATGAGCTGGCATTCCACTGATAGGACCATATGCCATCACCATCCCTTCCCAGCTCAGAGAGTGAAGACTACTGCTGTCCTGAGCTACTGATGGACATGAGACAGCTCTGCTGTCAGGGCTGTAACCACCCCCCCCCCCCAAAAAAAAAATGAGAGAGAGAAAAAGAAACTAGATCTTTTCAACCTAAAGGTTCTCTCTGTAGAATTAATTAAAGACATTTTTAGAAGACATTTGGATTACAGGAATGTGGCGATGATATCACATTATGACATTTATTCCTTACCAAGAAGCTCTGTAATTGGTTCACCTATTCAAAACTGCTATTTTACCAGAGAATAAGAATTCTAGGAGCCATAGTCAGATTTATTTAATTTACCTAATTGACATATAAAAAAGTGAAACAATTTACTTCTGACATTTATGTATTTGTTTGGAGATACATGTTAGTGGGGCGGGGGGGGGGATTTATCCAGTGTTGATGAAAATCTGTAGGAAAATGAGCCAATCGGTTATTATTTTATTATGTTAGATTACAGAATGTTTAAAAAGCCATTAGAACTCTCCAGATATAAAGTGTGGAAGCGTTGAGGCCTGGGATGCCTTTGTTAGGCTTTCCTTTGAAGCTGAGAAAGGACGTGGGGAGGGATAAGTGACCTGCCTATGGTTTTGTGGCCAGCGATGCTGGAACCCAGAGCTGCTGCTTTGTGTCTACCACTTTTCCCACCAGGGGGCGCTGTTTTATGAACCACACGCAGTAAGACTGAGATCCAGAAGTCAACAGAAGGTGTGGTCACTGCCTTGCAAAACACCATGCCCTCGAGGACACTCTATCTTCCCATGAAAGATATATGCATTTACTAGTTCATTGATATTTGTTCACTATTTTCCCCCTTTGAACATTTTTTAAAATACCATAGAGTCTAATTATCGTTAGTAATAAAGAAAAGCAAATACTCAAAGACATTGTCTAAATATGGTAGCCGTATCACTTAGGCAGAAGGGAGGTACAATAAGGGCCACCAATGTAGTAATAAAGAAAAGCAAATACTCAAAGACATTGCCTAAAGATGGTAGCCGTATCACTTAGGCAGAAGGGCAGGTACAATAAGGGCCACCAATCTGATAGGTCTATAAGAAGAGGAGATGTGGCTTCAATAGTTGAAATACGTTCTGTTGGAATGAGAGAAGTGATGCGACCATCGCACCGTGAGTGGGTGTGCCAATAGAGCCCATGTTCTGTTTTGTGTGACATATCTCTTAAAGCATGATGGTGCTAATTAGACTTGATGTGGGTGGAACAAGACACCCAAGAAGGCAACTTGAGGAAGAGACAATAACTTATGATGTCAGAAGCTTTAGTCTGTCAGTGTCAGATAGGGCATGGCAGAGAAGAGCAGCTCATATTCAAAGCAGCCACAGGGCAGAGGGAGAACAACTCCCTGTCCTCTTCCATCTTGTCCCCAGTCTGTGGATGGTGCTACTTGCACTAAGGGCTGATTATATATTAGTTAACCCTCTCTTGAAAAGTCCTCAGTGACACACCTAGAGCTGACTTTTACTAATCCTCTAGGAGTTTCTCAGTGTAATCAAGTGTTGGTCAAGATTACGCACCACAACTACTGGTATTCAGAATGTATTCATCAGCTGGAAACAGAAGGTTGAGTAGACATGATGTCAAGGGAGAAAGACTTGTATGGGTGATAACAGATGTCCTGTAGTAACGTAACTGGTGGCTACAGTGTAGATGAGCCTTTAAGAATCTTAATTTAGAGTCCATAGACAGAAGGTGCATAGCTTGCTTTACCCTGGAACTGGGCCTTCTGGCTTAGGGCTTTTAAATACCCTGTTACTGCATGCAAAAGACAGAAGCTATCATCTCTCTGCCAGGGCTCTGTGTTTTTCAATCACTGGAGGGGTTCCCTCCAAGCCTGGGTGATTATAGGGAGGAGATATTTAAAGGGCAGTATTCACAATTTAGATTTGCGGGTGCACCAGACGACCTTTAAGGTGCTTTCCAGCACCTGGGGTTTTATGGTTCTCTTTCTATTATGTGTCTATGCTGGATATGTGTGACATTGTTTGAGGCAAGCACTGAGAATGAACAGGAGCACAGTTTGGAATGTCGATGGCGCTTACATCTATTTTGTGTTTCAATTTCTGGAAGCAGTCTTTGTCTGGGAGGCAGTTTGGTCGGTGACCTTCTGTAACATTTGGAGCCCGGCCACACTGTCTTTGTTTACTGTAAAGAGCATGGAAAACCGACTTCCTGACGGTGCTCTGTGAAGTCTAAGGTCAAACCACTCACAGGTGAACAAACACAGTCCATCTACCTTAAACTTGGCATTTGGCCTCTGTAAAATGGAACTAGGTAGCGGTGTTGGGGACCTGAAAGAGGGGAAATCTGTCCTCTGCCAGCAGCCAGCAATTAGTCACTTTGTCAGTTAGCTAGCTTTGTGAAGTGCTGGTCTTAATTCAGAGACCATGATGGGGAGTCTGGAAAACAAAGCATACAATTTAAAGTCCTCGGACCAGACAATAAATGACCCTCTTCCCTGCTCTGCATTTGTATTTCCCAGGATTACATCCAGCCTCTATCTTTTATGATAAGACTTCACAGTAGCTGAAGTAGGTTAGCCTCCTTCCTGAAGCATATATATCTTTTTTTTCTTTTATTAAACACTGCTATTTTTATTTCCATTAAATGCAAGCACTCCTCTTTGTCAAAGAAAAGTTCTAGTTCAGAGGAGCTTTTCGGGCATAGATAGCTCATCTTCATTTCTCCTCCTCTTCTAAGTATAATACACTGTCTGAGGTAAGGTGATGTGTGTGTGTGTATTAAACAGTTACCTTGGTAAAACCTTAGGCTGGTTACTCAAAGTCAAAGTCATTCTTTTTTCAAGATTGGGTATTCCTGTTAGTATATAGATTATTAGAACTTACCTGAACTAATCAAACAAAATGGATGAGCATAAACTTGGCATTCACTGTATTTTTAAATAATAGTTTGCGCTGCAATGTAATCTGATTCTCCAGTGTCCTAGTCACCCCAAATTGCTCTTGAAGCCTCTTTAGTGGTGATCTACTATGCTTTTGCTAAAATATATTTGGGTATTAAAAGCTCAGTTCTTTACTGCTGATGAGAAAGATTATTAACACTCCCCCTCCCCCTCTCCAGCTATAATATGAAGCAATAACATTCCTAGTCACTTCGTGGGCCAGAGGCAGTATGTCACTGAACCTTCATTAACTGTCCAAGGAATGAGAAACCTTCATTAATTTAGTGTTCTAGTTAGCTAAAATTGTGCAAGAAGGCTGATAAACTCCTGTGTTTTTTCCATTTGCTCTATACATGGTGTGTGAGTGTTGAGTCCTTTAGCACACCTATACCCTCGATATGGGTAGCTTTCCTATTAAGAAGGAACTAAGAAGGGTAGGCCTGTAGCCAAGCAGGATACAGGAAGATCAGCCTAGGTAGAAAAAAGCAGCTGAGGTATGCAGTTATAGGTTAAGCATTTAGCACTGAGAAACTGGGCCAGAGGTGGAGTGAAAGACAACACAGAGTCTGTTTCTATGGTTTTAATATGATGATGAAAACCAACCCAGCAAAGCCACTTAGATATCAATGAAATATGAAATGCATGCAGCTCCATGTAGTGGCATTACTTTTTTTAAACTGCTGTGATTAAACACCATGACCCTGGGAGGTCCCAGAGACTAAGCCACCAACCAAAGAGCATACAGGGCCTGGTCTGAGGTCCCCAGCACATATGTAGCAGAGGGCTGCTTTGTCTGGCCTCAGTGAGAGAGGATGCACCTAATCCTGTAGAGACTTGATGCCCCAGGAGGCGGGGGGCGGGGGGGGGATACCTAGGAGGTACTCTCTCAGAGGCTAAGGACTCTACAAGGTTGGGGAGGCAATATTTGGGATGTAATAAAACAATTAATCAATAATGAAAAAAGTACCATGACTATATGCAATTTGGGGAGAAATGGATTTATATCAGCTTACGGTTGGTTCCATATCAGGTCAAGAACTCAAGGCAGAACCCTGGAAGGAACTGAAGCAGAGGACAGGGAGGAACACTGTTTATTGGCTTGTGGGTTATTCAGTCTACTACTTTTTCACACAACTCATAACCATCTGCCCAGACAACGCTTTGCACAATAAGGTGCCCTTCCACATCAACCCCTCGTCCTACAGTATGAAAGCTTGTGTCAACTTGACATAAAATCACCCCATAGGTTCATTATCTTGAAAAGTATATCTATATATATTCAGTACACATCTATAGTTTCAGCTCGGGATACTGATGCAGGAGGACTGGGAGCTTGAATCCATCCTGGATTACATAGGGAATACTAAGCCAGCCAGGGCTCCACAAAAACCTCTCCTCAAGATATAAAAGAATAAATAAAACCAAAAGGAAAGGAAAACTGTACCAAGCATCTGTCTAGCCAGCAGCCAACTTGACTGTCCTTAATAGTCACAGCTCTTTCCTCACATAGCCCCCAGAATGCATCTCATCTCCTCCCCGCCCCAGCACTAGCAGAGTCCAGGAGTCATTTCCTTGCCTCCCAGACAAAGACTGCTTCCAGAAATTAAAACACACATAGATGTAAGCATCGTCGACCTTCCAAACCATGCTTTTGTAAGTTCTCAGTGCAATGAGCAGTGTCACCCACATGCAGTGTAGGGCATCACAGAAAAGGAGCTATCCTGCTCTCCATAGATCTGACTCCCGCCCTTTCCATCAATCACTCTTGGTCTTGGTGGGCTGCTATTCTTTAGTGTTAAGGGGAAGAGGGAGGAAGATGCTTTAGAATGGGGCTCTCCTTGGTCTAGGTGCACTTCTCTAAACTAGCTTGCTGAAACCAAGTGTGTCCTTCCTTTGCACCCACTTCCTTTTCTCTTTCATTCAAATAATTTATCTTAAAAGCGCTTTGCTTATAGGCTTGCTAAGTGACATAACAGATCTACAGCGCTTCCTATAGACTCTCGGCATAACGAGTGCTCATTTTCAGTGATCAGCATTGCCACTGTTGAAACTTAACCATCCACCCCAGCCTCTTGCTGGCCATTTTAGATTGCATACAAATTAGGACCCCGAGGCACCTTTCCAGGTGTTTATGTAGAAGCTGTTTCTCTCTTTGAGCTTTTCCATAGCATTTCTTCTCTGACCCACAGCTATCAGGCAAATTTAGACCCATTTATTATTTTTATGGGGAATAAAACTCAGGAATAGTTGCGCTGAAGGTAATACAAGCTTAGTGCCAACAGAAAATGAGGTGCAGGCCCTGTAGATATGTTTCCTGAGGGCAGGGAGAACCTCCTATGCCATTGTTCTATAGTAATTAACAAAGCAAGACTTTGTTGTTGTTACTCAATGAAGGGTCTATACAAAGTATACCAGCTTGTTTAAATAGTTATACAAGCTGAAAGTACCATTGATTGGTAGCACATGAATATGAAGAAATCAGGGTCTAGCCTCGGTCATGGGCAAGGAGCTGTCTTGAGTATAGACAGTGGTTTTGTATGGTGCAGACACAGCAGTTTAGTGGCGATGGTTTGCAATCAGACACAGATAAAAAGGAGTGCAGTCTGACTCTCATGGAATGGAGAGGAATCTGAAATTCAAGGGCCACTTGTAAAGAAAGATTGTACGGAGGGTGGCAGAGAGGAAAACAGGTCTTCCTGGAATGACTGCAGGGATTAGATTGGTAGAAAGTTGTCTTTGGAGGAAAAGACCTGCAATTGCTACACCTTGAGAACATGCCCATTGTGCTCCACATACTACCCAGTCTGGGTAGTCTTTTATACACAAATGCAGAGGAAGGCTTCTGTGTGTCACCAAGGCTCTTGCATTGTTAACTACAGTCAAATGACATTGGAAGTCATCACTTCACCTATTCACGAAAAGTTCTCTCATTTTGATCAGCTAATATGATCATCTATATTTTTTCTAAAATAGTATACTTCTACATTTCAAGGGTGTCCAAATAGGGTACTTGCTTATTTGGGGATGATTGACAGAACCTGTGGACGCCAAGGTCATCACTCTCCGGTGTGTGGTCTGTACTAAACCAGTAGTAGACACTCAGCACCTCTGCAGAGGGGGATTCTAGAAAGCAGTTGTTGGCTGTCATTTTGCTGCAAAGTAAAAATATCTAAGTGGCTCAAGGGCTTTGGCCAGTGTTAGAAAAACATCACCCCCATTTGCCAGCATGAGGTGCCAGTGTGAAATGCCAATGTGCAAAGCAGGGACCTGTCAATTCAAAGAAACAGAAACACTTCACTTATTTTGGGTGATGACTTTTTTTTGGGGGGGGATCTTACTGCTGTATATATACCTTTAAATAAGAAGTCACAATTGATTTATTATTATTACTTTTAAACAACAAAAACTGTCTCCTCTCTTCTCCCTACAAAGGGATAAGGTTTTCCCTCTTGGGTGAATACTGCATGCATCACTTGCCATAGAAAGAGTGCCTTCTTGGCAAGCCTCTTATTAGTCTAAAAATAAATTATTCACAATGCAGGTTCAGATACAGATTGCAAGGAGAGATAATAGAATTGGTTTTCCAAGCCTGATCATGCTCGGAAGACATGGTATGTGCTTTTCAGGAATCCACTTCAACGGAATCAGCTTTGACGAGTACACACAAGAAATAATATTGCTGCCATCCAGCTTGTGTCTGCGGTACAGCATCCTCCGCTTGTCTTCAAGGACCCACGGTGCCTCTTCATCAGTGTGCAAAAGTCCACGTTGCTCAAGCATTTCTTCTGAGATGCCGCCCTCCCATTGTTCTTTTAAGGAAATTTCTTCCTGGCAGCGTGAGAGGGGCACTGCCTCCTACCCCCCTTCTGCCTCGGCAGAACAGTTGACCACAGCAGCAGCCGACTCCGGCTCGTCATGTGCTTCCTCATGTGATGTAGGTCTGCGGCACTGTGGAGCAATCGCATTTGAGACTCGGCACTCGTGGACAGACGGGCGTTCAGGGACTGGGGAGTTTTTGGAGGGGGTGGGGAGGCCAATAAACCAAGAAAACGTCAGAAATAAAAGTCGCATCAAGTATGCTGATCTCTGTATTCCTATTTTTGTTTTTAAATTTGATTTTAACTATTGTTTTTTTTCTGGTTGTGTCTGTATTTTTTCCACCCCAACAGGCGCCGAGCTGCGCTGTTTTCTTTCTTTCTTTTTGATTTTTTTCTTTTTCTTTTCTTTTTTTTTCCCTCAAAACTCTGAAGCCAGACTGTCTTCTTCACAGCTTCCAGGCTGCACCACTGTGGGCACATCAAGCTTCGACTGGCTCACCTGCATGGTTCCGGCTGATTCCTGCCTGAGATGGCCCAGCGTACAACTAGAATCCCAGAATCTCCTGTCTGCACTCTGCGGAAGAAGGACCTACCTCAGTCTCTGTCCAGGGTCTCTCACAGCCGATGGGGTCTTGGAAGACAGGGTGAAGTTGCAGAAGACTGGGGTGGGATGCTAGAGGCATGCGAAGGACTTGGAAAGGGAATTTAGGAATACTATACATCAGTGCCCACCGATGATATGCATAGAGCGTGAGGGCAGCCGCCGCCCCTGCCTCACGCACCTAACCCCGGCTGCTCTCTGGGATTGTCTGAGGGGGGACAACCCAGGTCTGGATGTGGTGGCATTTTCCCAGAGAGTGGAACTGAAGATGGATGAAGGAGGTACTTGCTGTGTCTGCCTGGCAGGGCAGAGCTGGAGAAATGGAAGGGGAAAAGAAGAGATGCTGACTGTTGTGAGATTGTCTGCTGCCGGCGCCGCAGTCTTAGTCTAAGGAAGGATGGCATAGTGGATGTGCCACATGTGCATGGAGGAACTGTAAATTGCAATGTGGATGTCCCTGGTACTGTCAAGGAAGAAACTGATGGGCTGGGTGACTATACAGTGTCCCCAGAGAAAATAGCAGCCTTGCAGTATAGATTTAAGTGCATGTGCATGCGTGTAGAGACATGGAAGAAACTGTGTAACACATACATACACACACGGATGAGAGAGAGAGAGAGAGAGAGAGAGAGAGAGAGAGAGAGAGAATGTCTCTTTGCTGGGTTGGGTTTGATTACAGCCAGTATTTTCAGCTCCTGCTCAAGACCTATTTCCTGGCTAGCCAGAAAGCTCAGCCAGAGCAGCTGCATATAGACTTTTCTTTTTAACGGCAGAGCGAACCCCTTCAGTTTTAACTCCTTGAAGTTCTAAGTGCTCAGCGTTGGGCTAAGACTCACTGTACGGTTTTGTATTCTTCTCCTACAGAGCCCTGTAAACACAGCTGTATTCAGTATGGCAGAAAAATTCTGTCCCTTAAATAGAAATGCGATCAATTTAATCAAAATAAATGTATCCCAGATGACTCTGAGGCCAGCTGGATACCACAGGCTTCAGAAGCTAAGCGTTCAGTGGAGATGGATACAGTGTTAGATTTACATGCTTTCGAATGCTAGGATCAGCTATGCTTAATAAAGGAAATCTTTAAGGAAAAGGGAGGGTCCTCCTGGCTCCCAGCTAGATGGTGATCACAGGTGCTGCTTGATCCTGGCACGGGGGTTTGTGGCTGTCGAGCTCGCAGGGGTGTGTGGCATGAGGCAGGGCACAGAGGCTGATGTCAGTGTGAAGAAAGCTTGCAGCCTGCTTGAGGCTGTAGGAAGGAGGAGGGTGGCCTCTCCATTGCCTCTGTCAGGGCTTGGCTGCTACTAGAAGCTTGTAGATCGATAAGAGTGAGCTGGGTGAACTGAGCTCTGAGCTGGGAGCAAGCAGCTTTCCCAGTTGTCATGGGGGCTCCTCTGGGACGCCTGTCTGGCCTGTCCACCCACTGTTTGTTAGGAATTCTACAAAGCGGCTCTGTGTGCTGGATTATGTTTGGCCAGCTGTTGGTGCATTCCTGAGGGTGGGGTGGAGACAGGATCTTATTACTGTACTTCCAAACTGTAGATCTATGTGGAGGGGGGGGCAGTGGGGAGAGGCAAGAAATCCAAGCAAGTCTGATAATCCCTTCTCCTTCTCCAGGTTGTGCTAGAGGGGCATTCAGAAAGGCTATGAAGTGAAAGAGAGAAAGGAGAGGGTAAGGGGTGGGAGCACGATGGAAGAGCCTTGAGACAAAGCAGAACTTCAAAGCTGCAGAGACGAGCAGAATGTCAGCAGCTTGTAATTAGCGGTTCATGGTTGCGTCAGAGACTGTATCTCTCCAAGAATAACTGTGTGCTGTGTGCCACAGAGTGCAGAAGACAGTCATAACTAAGTTATCAAGCACAGTTCAAACGAGGGCAGACACATGAAGGCATTTTCTGTTTGAAAATTAAGCAGGGCTGAAGTGCACATCTCACCGGCTGGATTCTGCCTCACTTCTGGCAGGAAATGCTCCGCTTATTGGAGGGTGTTTGTTAGATCAAACAGGGGACCTGTAAGCATGCAGACTGAGCATGCAAGCTCCGTCCCTCTAAGATACCGTCCCAAATAGCCCCATACTGCACTGCTGGGGTCCTGTCTCGGTATATACCTTTCGCTTTTGTATGCCAATGGAAGAAAGTTAAAAGTACACCCAAGGACATATGTCCCCATTAGATTCTAAAATCTCTACTATAGAATGAAAACTTGACTGCAGGTTCTGAGCTGTTTTGGTGCTCTTAATTTATAGGCTGAAGAAGCTTCGGTTGTTGCAATTATCTTGTTGGTAATCTTGTGGGGAAGCATCATCCCACTATACGATGTTGAAGGGCACCTTTCCCTTCTTCTCTCCCCTGTCTCTGTTGTCTGGAAGTGAGGGCGTTCTCTGCAGCCTCCATGAGGAGCTGGTGGGAGGAGCTGATTGGCCAGCAGGCTCAGCGTGTTTACTCTTATTTGTTTTCAGTGCTCTGTCGCGGCGTGCATTTAGTATTTGTATGTGTGTTCCTGCTGCACAATTACTACTGACCAGCTTTGTTTCTTTGCCCGAAGCGAAGTCAATTTTAGTTCAGCCCCTGCAGTTGAGTCCCTGGGCAATATGCACATATGTATTATGTTACCCATGTATGCACTTTTCCTTTTTAAAACCGTGGATTAGGGAAAATTGTAGGCAAGGAGAGCCGAGTATATGAAATCAATAGCTTTTTGAATCACATGTAATATAATTTAAATATACTCACTTTAAGGTTGCCAAAGCCTATGTTGTCTGAGGCCAGTTAATTTACATCTTCAATTTAGTCAAGAGGTGGAATCTGCTAGATCAGAATGCTGTATTCTGTGCACCCAACAGGGTGGAAGACATCATTTTGTTTGTGTTAGTTCAAACAGCTGGTCATTAATGCAGTCCCCATTTCTAGAGAGAAACGCTGGTGGACATGAATGGCTGTCTGATTAATGCTGCCCCTCGGAGGGTCCTTCACCCAGCCATGCTCCTGCAGAATAATGTAGCATGATGTGATTGCACTCTAACAGGATAGTATGTCATTGTGTCACCAAGCAATTGAGGTTATTATGGGGCAGGGCAGACAGACGGGACAGTGGGGTTACTAGACCGTAGCATTTTTAGAAATACAGGCCTGACCTACTTAGAGTTATTCTGGCAGGCAGCTGCACGGTACATAAAGTCTCCTGATAGGCTGAGGCTGTTGCTAGGGGGGAATTAGCATGAATTTTTCCACACACAGACTCAGTGACTGAATGATAAAAGCTGACTGGAATTAAAGAGATTTGGTTTAGCATTGTACAGATTGATCTGCCTAAGGTTTTGTTTTTTTTTTCCTTTCTCAAGTGCAGAGAAAGAATGAAAAAAAAATAGAGATTTCTTTTTGTTTGTTTGTTTGTTTCTATTTGTTCTTTGACCTTCTCCTTCTCTTCCTTCTGCCCTTCATCCCTAAGAGCCAGGAGGGCAGGAGAACAGGGCAGTTATGAAATTTTGGTTAATCTCTTATTGCTGGGGTCATTGAAACCATGTTGCAAATGGCACGCACGATATTTAAGCTTCAGGACTGCTGGGTGTACCCAGCAGAAGGGCAGATGGGCTTTTTTTTTTTTTTTTTGGTCCCCTGTGTAGCAAGCTGTTTTGGAGTTGGGCATGCATCTTTTATACACTGTATATTTTATACACCCTTTTCCCTTTTGGGCTTGAACAAAACATTTACATAAATTCTTTTCTATCCAAACAGATTAAAGCTTGCAATTGCTGGCTTGTTTAAAATAAGATAGTAAGATAGACAAGATTCTAGATTTAGAACGAATATATATATATATATATATATATATATATATATATATATATATATATATATATATATATAAAACCACGTTTTATTACAAAAGTATTTTTTTCTGAGCTATGTTTGTCTTTTGAAAAGCCCAGTTTGGTGTTTATGTTCAGGGATAGAATTTAACTGCTCCCACCCCACTCTTTTTGTTTCCCAGTGTACAAAAAGCACTGGTTTTTGTTTGTTTGTTTGTTTTGCTTTGCATTTTTTTCTCTTCAGAAGAAAGTGTAGCTGCAGAATCCAGCCTGGAGACTGCTTTTCCATGTTGCTGACATGGGCACTGAGTAGAGAGAGCTCACATAATCAATTTTGCAACATGACCCACTTTCCCTCCCCAGCATTCCCAAGTGTGTGCAGTTTTAATAGATCTTTACAGGAAGAGGATTTTTTAAAAAAATAGATCACTTAAAAATAATCTGGAAGTCCATCAAGAGAAAAATTAAAGCAATGCATATTCAAGAATACTTTTTTCCTCATCTTAATTATATGCTATCTGTGATGTTTGTGCTGAAAGTAGTTATTATCCTGTTATTTTTATTTGAAATTAATTTTTGTGTGAAAGTCCTACAAGTTCACAAGTAAACAAGGAGCTGAGGTACATAAGTACTGGAGAGGAGAAAGAAGAGTGTGCTCAGCCTATCTTGCTGGATTTCTGGGCCATGTGTAAAGAGGCAAGAGGATATTTATTTGTGGATTCTTTTTTTCCATTTAGGTTTAAAAAGTATTGAGAACTATGCAGATACAGGCACTGTAGTGAAAATAGAGCAAGAATAATTTAGTGGTATCTAACCCAGAAAACTATTGATCATCCCCTTTAAAAAAATCCATTGAGTGTTGTTTCTGTTTTAGACACCTTAGGAAAGAGAATGTGGTAGGGATGAATTGTGCCCTAGCTAGCTAGGAGGGTCCCCACAATAGCATTAATCATGAGGAGCTCCAAACAATAAACCATCTTTCATAATTGAATAAATGGTCAATTTACTTTTATGAACATAAAATATTCTTGGGTGTTCCTCCTTACAAAGTGATGCTGTTTTTTTCCAAAATTATTTTATCAAATGATTATTTTTGGCCTTTGTTCCATGGTAATTCACTTTGATTAAGTTGGTATAAAGGTACTTAAATATTTAAGTGCAAGGATATAGAAATAAAAAGTCAACTTAAAACTCCTAAATAAGGACATATTTAAAATTAGTGTTCTCTAATACACAGATGCCTAATTTATGGAATCTATAGCCTGTGTCCAAGTACGCATAATACTCACAGTAAATGTTGTTTAATGAAAAATGAGTTGGCCATATTGAATTGTTCAGTATAATCATACTTGGATGTTTAAGTTGTTAATTTTTCCCCCTTACTTTGGTTTTCATCCATTACTAAAGAGGTAAGCATTTGGTGTGCCAACACAAACAAAGAGAACATAGTTTTGAATGTAATTTATGTTTATTTAACTTCGGTTAAACTTAACTTCCAACATTCACTTAGTGTGTGTCAATAGTATTCGCTTCATCCACTGCCATTGATTAGACAGCCAAAGGAACAAGCACCCACACTCGTTACATTGATTATTTATTAGGCGACCATTTCTTTCTGCTCACACATTGGCTATCTTTTCCAGCTATAAGGCTCAAAATAAAGCAGTGACGTATGGGGGATTAGACCGTTGGTTCTTAGGAGTCACTGAGTTCAGTTAGGATCCAAGTAAAATACCTCCTTCAAATATCCTCTCCAAACTCGGCTGTCACGTAATCCCTGGAGTTTGGGAAAAGGTCTGGGGGCTTTGCTTCCTAGTGCTTAGAGGTGATCAGCCCTTCTGACCTCACTGAGCAGCTACAGCCCTTCCAAACCATCTCAACACTGTTGAAGAAGCCACAGTAAGTCAGACTGTGTCTTTGTGAAGTCATGCTAGCATATGGTAGCCCAGAGATTTTCAGCATCATTATTTGAATAGTTAATAGGGTTTGAACGATCTTTAAATGTCCAAACTGTGTTAGCTGAGATCCTGTCTGTCCCTTAGCCTGAAACCGGCCCGTTTTCCTTTTTACTGTTTTCTCTTCTTAGCTCAGCATTACATGCCATTCAGTTAGCCTTTTCTCCCAAATATCTCATCCTTTTTTTTCTTTTTTGTCCATGTGTTAGGTGCAGAGAAGTTGGTTGATTGATGAATGGATGAGCAGACTAATGATTATCCAGTTGGTTAAAAAATGAATACATTGGTGGCTATTCAGGAGGAAAAAAAATCATAAATGTACGATGCAATTGGCTATATGTGGGCATATTTAGTGATGAAGATTCAAGTAGTTAGGTTTTAAGGGCTTCCTGATCTCTATGCAATTACTCAACTTGCATGATATAGCTAAAAGGCAGTAATAGACAGTATATAAGCGAAGGAGCCTGACTGCCTTTAAATAACTTTATTTATAGACACAAGCAATGGGCTGGATTTGGCCTATGCACTATAGACACAGTTATATTGTCATCTATGGTAGGTTAAAGATACAATTTAAGAATTATATAAATACTCCTTAGTATATTTTTGACTTTTTCTTTTTTTCTCTTTTTTCTTTTTCTTTTTAGTTTACTGTAGCTGTCTTCAGATACACCAGAAGAGGGCATCAGATCCCATTACAGAGGGTTGTGAACCACCATGTGGTTATTGAGAATTGAACTCAGGACATCTGGAGGAGCAGTCTGGATCTTAACCTCTGAGCCATCTCTCCAGCCTCTCCTTAGAATATTTTTGAAAGGAGGAAGATTTGAAAAGTTAACAAAAAAAAACAAAAAGAAAGAAAGAAAGAAAGAGAAAGAAAGAGAGAGAAAGAGAGAGAAAGAAAGAGAGAGAAAGAGAGAGAAAGAGAGAGAGAGAGAGAGAGAGAGAGAGAGAAAGAAAGAAAGAAAGAAAGAAAGAAAGAAAGAAAGAAAGATAGATAGATAGATCAGAGTGATTTATGGTCTGAACTCACTGCCAATCAACCAGGTGCTGATTCTCAGTGGTAACAGGACTAAGATGCAACAATTTATTTTAAAAGTAAATAAACCTGATTACGCTTCCTTTACATGGTGTTGTTCAAGATGTAAGAAGAAATGGACTTTTTTTTTTTAATCTTGCAAAATTACCATTCTGGTGTTGATTGCCCAGGGGGTGGGGTGGGGTGGGGTGGGGGTAAGAGAGACCTTATGTTCTGTATTTTAAGAGCTGGAAGGAAATCCAAACCATGACACAGGATGACTCTGCAATGGTCTGGAGAGATTGCTTAGTGACTTAGAGACTGTACCACTCTTGAATAGGACTTGTATTCAGTTCCTAGCACCCATGTAGGACAGCATGTAACTGCCTATAATTACATCTCAGCAGATCTAACAACCTTGTTCAGGACACCCTGGGCAGCAACTTCACACATGCACATATCCACACACAGGCACACATATATACATAATTGAAAATAAAATGACTATACCACAGCCACAACATCTTGCTGTTGTCCGGGTATTACTGTTTAATCACGACAAATACTGTACTGGACTAACTGGCCCTAATCTCTAGAAGTATGTGTTCTAAGGACTCCAGGGATGCCCAAAACCTCAGGATGTGCAGAGGTTGATCTACGCTGCACTTTCCACTAAAGTTTTATAAAGTACTAAAGCTTCATCTGTAAATTTGGCATAGCAATAAATCAGCAGCAAAAATTCCCGATAAGATACAATAGTTTAAATAGTGAACTAAAATAGAAATGACTCAAAATATGATGTCTTTGTGTGTGTCTGGTGTATGTGGGTAACATATGCACCTCTGTATGTGAAGGCCAGAGGTTGACGTGAGCTGTCTTTCTTCCTTTTTCTCCACTTTATTTTTGCAGAGACAGGATCTCTCACCAAACCTGAAGCTTACCAGCTAGGCAAGCCTAGTTGGCCAGGAAGCTCCAGGGATCCTTCTGTCTCTGCCTCTCTACTGCTAGGATCACAGTGCTGTAATCTAGGTGCTCCCATGCCCAGTTTTTTGTGTGGATTATGGATCCACCCTGATGTCCTTATGTTTGTGCAGCAAGCATGGGTTTGGTTTTAACTAGCCTAAAAAAAACCTCATGACTTTTTGTTTCTGGAATTTTCTGTTTAGCATGTTAAGACTTCAACTTATCATGAAACTTTGGATAAGGGATGGATGTATTTTAACCACCATGGTCAGATCTGTCCTTTCTCTCATATCTTTGTCCTTCTTATATTAGGTAGCAGTTACCTTGCAGAATGCAGTATTAGGGTTCTACAGTTTCAACATTCTTGCTCTATTTAAGCCTCTCTCTGGCATTTAATCCCACTCGTGATGTTTACATCGGTCTGATATGTTTGTAGGTGGCATTAGAGGCTGTGAGTAGGATGGAGATTAAGACATAGGTCTGGACATTAGGAGACCCCGTGTTTCAATCTATATTTTATACCCAATAGTTGTGGCAACTGGGATACTTTAAGGCATTTCCCTAAGCTTGAACATCAAAGTCACTACAAAGGTTTCACGAGCATGAGAACATGAATCAAGCTGTCTGGCCTCTTGTGAGTAGTCAACAAAATCTTGTGGCTGTTGCTTTTGGTACAACTCTTTATAACTGGGTATGACTCTGCTTCTGAGCAAGTGTGTCATCTGATATTAGGCTTTGAGATCTTGATGGGATCTTTAGGGCCCTGCTCTTTAATGGGAGGTTCATCTAGAGTATTTATTGCATAAAGTCAGATTATCAGAAATAACAACATTGAAGAAAGCACACACAGGACCAGGGTTAACAGAGGCATCCAGTATCTTGGACTGAATTGTGTGCTTATCCTTGCTGCTACTCTCTGAATTTTTAAAACGTTGACATGGATTTTAGCTAATTCTCTTCAAAGAATATCCTCTTTTTTTTTCTGTCTGCTTGTAAGGCCAAAGACTGAAGGAGACAAAAGAAGGGACCACCCATTCTATTGCCCGAAGGCTATACTTTCATTGTTTTCAAATAATGCTTCAGGCTTACCTCCTCCTGAAAACTTAGCCTGTTCCAGTGGGCGTTGGAGGAACAGGGATTTGCTAGCATCCTTCAGTCTTGAACTGATTTTGTGCCCGGTGACTTAAAAAAAAAGAAAAGGGGCAGCTGCTGCCTGTCAATCACCTGACTTCTCTGTTGCTCTCAGGCCTGCTTTCTTTGAATCCTTGATAGCACCCAAATGT
The DNA here is from genome assembly GCA_902729485.2 of Mus minutoides. Taxonomy (NCBI): domain Eukaryota; kingdom Metazoa; phylum Chordata; class Mammalia; order Rodentia; family Muridae; genus Mus; species Mus minutoides. Next base: position 348,242 of record LR750291.1, on the reverse strand, counting down.
AGCTTAAGTTGGCCTGACAACAGAATTCCTGTAAAAGTGTGTTCACCTCTATGAGACTGCATATACCTCGGGCTAGAAAACTGTCTTTCTCTAATACCCAGTGGAGACATCTGTGTGGTCTTTGTGCTCAAAGAGTTGTGAAATTAATGGCTGCCACAGATTTGCCCATTCTGCGTGTATATCCTAATCGTTCATGTTACATATGTCAGTTGGACTTTTGCTAAACTATTAATAGTGAATATAAATTAATGATGAGGTTGAATCTCTTCCCAGCAGAGAAAATGACTTAAAGAGACAGGGGGCCTATCCTTAGTCACAGACTCGGTTAAATGAGACAATATACCATTTCAATACCTTTTCCAGAGACCAGAAACTACTCACTCTACACAGACTGCTGCATGGAAGTGAAAAGGAGAAAAAACAAAAAGTAACAAAAACAGATATTGATCTAAAAGCAATGATAATCATTATTGTTTTGTGGAGGGCTTCATAAATTCATAAATGTGTGTCTCATTCTGAATGAGAGATTCTCTGTTGAAAAGCTTATTAAATGAAAAAAAAACATTCTGGAAACAGTTGAATCTGATAGTTGCTATTTTAGCTCGTCTTTATATATATATTTTCTTAATAAAAAGAAATCCTTTGGTTGTCTGAGAGAAATGTTAGAAAAATGTTTGCTTTGATGGTTTTTGAGGCCCTTTCTTCCAGGCGAGGCTAAGAGCATTCATAGCAGAGGTGTGGCAGCGGGAGGAGGGGTGCCGCTGAATGTCTCTGGTCTCCCTGGGGCTTTTCCCTTGCTATTGCCAGTGGCTACAAATGGCCACCCACCCCAGGGAAGTGAATGGAACAGCATGGGAGCCCGAGCCTCTTTGTACTCACTGCCAATTGCGAGGTGTGATTGAATATTTTGAAAGAAGCCAATAAGTAAAAATGGGCATTTAGCTAGTGCCTTTTAGAAATGATCCTTTTCTCTTTTCCCTCTCCCCCTTTTCAAATATATTTGATACCATGGCTTTGGACTCTGCCTACCTCTCTTATTATCTAAGCTATTCATCCATCCTATAATAGACACATGGTAAGTACCAGGTGGATGACATTGGGCTTAGCATGTTTTTCCTCCTCTAACTGCAATAGATTCCTATGTTTTGTCCTTGTTCTGTTACCAGGAGGCCCTGCTTCATCTGACTTTCCAGGCCTTAGTCATTAAAGTTCACAGGACAGAGGCCTCTTGGTTTCAGGGTCCAGTTACAAGCCTGAAGAATGCCAGTATTGTTTTGCAAGAATGACTGCTGGCACCTTGATCGTTACTGTGTTCTTAGAGTAAAAGATACGTGTAGATTTGCAACGTCTTAATTTTAAGGGCTCTTTTTACACCTGCTTATTGGAGGAACATTCCACAGAGCTCTGCATGTCCTGTTGTTTCAGCAGAAAACACAGTAGTAGCTGGAGTGGTGTGTGGAGATCATTAATCTTTACTAGAGTCAGTGGACTCTTAATTAAGGAGGTATGAAGCTGTGTGTGTGTGTGTGTGTGTGTTTCGTTTTCTTTTTTTTCTTCCTTTATTCCTCAAAACAGGCACACATCTAGAGGAGCCTCATAGAAAACTATTGATGATTTACAGCCCATTCAAATGAGGGAGAGCAAACAGTTTTGTGCGAGTGTGCCTTCTCTTGACCTGTTCTCCACCGCATTAGGATTGGGGGCTGGAGGTTGGTGGTGTTCCATTTTTATATGTACCACATTTTGGTTATTCATTCATCAGTTAAAGGATATTTAGGGTTTCCTTTTCCTTGCTATTGTGAATAGAATGGCAGTGAACATGGGATCCTGTATTTTTTTGAGATCCTATATTTTTGGAGCTGTGACCAAAGTCTCCCTTTACTTAGTCATGGCTTATGGACTGTCATGAAGTTAGGAAGGGTTTCCAAGTGGGTTAATGATATCACAGTTGAAGTTATGTCATGAAGATAGTTTATGAAGAAGTTACCCTGCAAATAGTTTCCATATGAAAGGAGAGAGGAAGAAGAGTCCCAAGTCTTGAACTCTAACCGACTTCTCTACACTTTGATTTCTAGAATATCATATTGGATATGCTTATCTTGAAACTGTATTTATACTAGGGGATTTGAATGAAAACAAAAATGTGAACACATAACAAACTTTAAAAAATGAACAGCAGTATTAGATGACACGTCTAATGTTGTAGCCATTTGCCTTGTCCAGGCTACTGTCTGCTGAGAACTGTAAATGTATTAGCTACTGGCTACTTTATATTGGAATACTGTAGAGTGGAAACGTGGCTGTACAGATGGGATACTCTGTAAGGATAAAATATTCTTTAGTGTCTAACAACTTATCATGACAGAAGTGTGAAGTAATCAAGTTAAATATTAATGATGGTATTAAAAGTGGTGAATGGTACAACATTAGTATTTTTGGTACATTTGTTATAAATTTTAGGATTAATATTTGTTCTAATCATATTTATTTTAGTTTTATTTCCTTTTGAGATGGGATTTCATAAAGCCCAGACTAGTCTTGAGGCCACTTTGTAGGCAGCAATAACCTTGAACTTCTGGTCCTCTTCCTGCCTTCACCATGTGAATGTTTTGATTATGTGTGGTGATGCACACACAGTTTCACGTTGGGGCTTGAACCCACCGCTTCATGAATGCTGGAAAATCACTCTCCCAACTGAGCTATATCACCAAGTCAGTTTTGCTTTTGCTCTAAAATGTGGCTTCTAATATCTACTTATAAGTAAACACATACCATGTTTTTCTTTCTGGGTCTAGGTTACCTAATTCAGGATGATTTTTTTTTCCAGTTCCATCCATTTGCCTGTAATTTTCATGATGCAGTTTTTAAAAAAACAGCTGAGTAATACTCTTTTGTGTAACTGTACCACATTTTAAAATTCTTTCCTCATATATTACATCTTAACCACAGCTTTCCCTCCTTCCCCTTCCTCTGGTTTCTTCAGCCATCTCCCCTCTCTCCCAGATACACCTCCCCTCCAGAGGGAAACCAACCAAACATGGTATAATAAGCTACAGTAAAACAGGCATGTACCGTCACATCAAGGCTGGACAATGCAACCCAGTGGGAGGAAGAGGGTCTCACAAGTAGGAAAAAGAGTCAAAGACAGCCCCCACTCCCACTGTTAGGATTCCCATAAGAACACCAAGCTACGCACCCATAACATATATGCAGAGCATCTAGGTCATATCCCTACAGGTTCTTTGATCACTGACTCCCTATGAGTCTCAGTCAGTTGAATTTGTAGGCATGTTCTTGTGGAGTGTCCCTGACTCCTCTGGTTCCTCTGATCTTTCCTCCCCCCCCCCGCACCCCCCCCTCCAGGATTCCCCGTGTTTCACCTAATGTCTGAGAGCATACCACATTTTCTTACTCCATTCTTCTGTTGAAGGACATCTAGTTTGTTTTTTTTCCAGTTTTGGGCTGTTATGAATAAAGTAGCAATGAACATGGCTGAGCCAGTGTCCTGGTAGGATGGATCCTCCTTTGGCTATATTCAGGAGTGGTATTGCTGGGCCTTGAGGTAGATCAATTCTCAGTTTTCTGAGAAACTGCCATATTGATTTCCAAAGTGGCTATCCAATCCCCCCCCACTCCCCGCAATGGAGGAGTGTTCCCCTTGCTCCACTTCCCTGCCAGCATGGGCTATCACTTGTCTTTTCTATCTTAGCCATTCTCACAAGTATAAGATGGAGTTTTAAAGTCCTTTCATTTGTATTTTTCTGATGGCTAAGAAGTTTGAACATTTCTTTAAGTGCCTCTTGGCCATTAGAGATTCCTCTGTTGAGAATTCTCTGTTTAGATCTGTACCCCATCCTTTTAATTGAATTATTTAGTTGATGCTTGTTTCTTGAGTGCTTTATACATTTTGAATATTAAAGGGAATATGTCAGATGTGGAGCTGGTGAAAAATCTTTTCCCATTCTGTCAGCTAGCATTTTGTCCTATTGATGGTGTCGTTTGCCTTACAGAAACTTTCCAGTTTTATGAAGTTGTATTTATTAATTGTTAATCTTAGTGCCTGCATTATTGGTGTTCTTTTCAGAAAATTGTCTCTGATGCCAATGCATTCAAAGCTATTGCTAACTTTATCTTCTGTTAGGTTCAGTGTATCTGGGTTTATGTTGAGGTCTTTGATCCAATTATATGAGTTTTATGCAGGATTTTAGATATAAAAAAATCAATGAAATGATTCCTAATGATACTCTGCTGTACATGTAGATCAGAGCCTAGCATAATCATCATCAGAGCCTAGCATAATCAATCAGAGAGGTTTTCTTCCAGCAACTCATAAGAGCAGATGCAGAGACGCACAGCCAAGCATTAGGGTGGAGCCTGTGAAATTCCAAGGAAGAGGAGGAGGAGAAAGAGGAGGAGCTGGAGGAGGAAGAAGAGGAAGAGAAAGAGGAGAAGCTTGAGGGGTCAAGGACACAATAAGAGTCAAATAACTAGGGCTCACAAAGACTGGAGTGACAATTAGGGAGCTTATATGGGTCCGACTGAGTTCCTTTGCATGCATGTTGCATAGCTTGGTATCCTTGTGGGACTACTAACAGTGCTGTAATGTGTTATATGAAAATGCTAAGTTTATAAGTGGAGAGATACCTGGTTTTTAAAGCACTAAGGTATAGTAATAGATAATAAAGTTTGCTTTCAAAATGTAAGCCTTTGTTTGAGAATACAGAATATATCTTACAACCAGCCATAAACACAAATATCGATTTTGACATTAGGAAAACTAAAAATTGCTAGTAAAAAAATAAAGAAAGAAACTTATGGTTGATGGAACACCACACATTCAGGCTTCCACTGTAATTTGCTCCACAGGCCGAAGCCAGTATTGTCAAAACCCTGCAGGTAATACTACAGATTCTAAAGATTTGGTGTCGTTATCTCTCCCATAGTATTAGATGGATTGCAAACAGAAAAATGCTCTTTGCTCAATTTGTCTCTCTCTTTTCTTTTCTTTTCTTTTCTTTTCTTTTCTCTTCTCTTCTCTTCTCTTCTCTTTCCTTTGGATGAGAAAGTAACTGCTTTATGTAAGAAATTATTACCCTGACAATTGTAGTATAAATTTTCTTTAGCACTGAACACTGGACCTCCCAGGGGTCCGGGTTATTTGACACTATTGGTCTTCCGTGGGGTTTCCATCCCCTTCAAGGACTTCAATCCTTCTCTCAACTGTTCGATAAGAGTCCTAGACCTCCGCCCAATATTTGGCTGTGGGTATCTGCACCTTTTTCAGTCTGCAACTGGGTAGAGCCTCTCAGAGGACATTTCTGCTAGGCTCCTGCCTGCAAGCATAACAGAATATTATTAATAATGTCAGGGATTGGTGCTTGCCCATGGGATACAGAGACCACCTGTCTAATCAAGTTATTTAAAATTTATGTTATTTTCTTTTTAGCCTTTAGAGAACCTGAAATGTACTTTGTCAGGAAGCCCAACACTAGAGACCCAGAAATCATGAAATTAAAATGTTTTCATGAAAGTGAATAATCCAGACTCCTTCCAACAACTAAAGAAGATGGATGAGTATCAGAAGTCAGGACTGGATTACCCCAACATGGGAGATTTGGGAGCTATTCATTGAGCTTGAGAACTAGAGGAGATCATGGAGAGCATGCCAAGACCTTTTTATGATGCCAGTTTGGAAGGCTGAACCCTCATACTATTCTTCAAGGGAATAATAACTCCAGCTTAATATCTGTACATCTCTGTAGATAGATTCATGAAATTCAGTTCCCATTAGAGCATTCAGGGAAGTCCTCTGGGTCTCCTCACACATTCAAACTGCAAGCCAGTTACAGGGATCAGGCCCATGCATCCACAGGTCATCATTTCAGCCATGCCAACTAAATGCAGCATGCAGCACAGCGGCATCAGAGATGTACCTAGAAAAGTAGTTCCAAATCTGCCACAAAGACATTGTTCTTAAGCCATCCCATTTTGTTTGATTAACTGTAGTATTGTCCCTTTGAACATATCAGCAAAGCTTTATCCTCTGACTTCACTGAGTCTGTCATGTAAAAGACAAGTCATTGTTAGTTTAACCAAGGGGTGTGTTCATCTGTTTTTGTCACTGTGACAAATAACCTGAGGGTGGAAACATTACAAAGATTTTAGTTTCTAGTTGCATATGCTTTAGTCATCATAGTAGGAAGGGTATAGTGGAATAGAGTAAGTCACATCATGGTGACCATGGAACAGAGACAATGTCAGAGCTTGTAGGTCTCTTCCTTCTGCTTTGATTTTATTCAGACCCCAAGATTATGGGGTGTGTCAATTCACATTCAGGGACCCCATATGCCCAAATTAATCTTCCTGGGAATTGTCCTTATAAATACAAATAGAAGTGCACTTCTGATTCTTTGGGTGTCCCTAAAGCCAATCAAATTAACAGGGTTATTCATGAATAGGGAAAGTAACATCAGAAAAGCAACACAGAGGTGAGAGTCTAACAAAGATGAAGGAAAGAAATAAATAAAACCCCCTAATATTATCACATGTACAAAAGAGAGAGTTGTGGTCAAGAGAAGACCATACTGAAGAGCTTACCAGCTATGGGAGGCCTACAGAGTCACACAATTAGGTTATCTCTCTTTACATTTAGAAAACCAAGAAAATAATAACTTCCTTGGTTATAATGCTACCTCACAGCAATGTAATAATGAATAATTTAAAACAATATTTTGTATTTGAAGTTGTACAGAATTGTGAAGTATCATTCTATTGAATGTTTATAATGGTGATAGTTTTAAGAATTATTTTAAAAACATTCATCTCTGTAGGAGTCCACAGAGATTTTTATAATAAATTTGCAAAGGGTTTATATTATAGTCACAGTACAACATAGATAATATGGTGAATAATTTAAGTGGTAGAATCATCTATGTGGTAAATGCTGCATAAATAAAATTTACTTAGCACGTTATTTAGGATTTTGCTGTGATAGAGGGTTGACTAAAGATTAGGCAAAATACAGACATGAAAAGCTTCATGGTAGAGCTCAGAGTTCACCAGTAGGAAGTGATGGGCCTGTGATCCGCGCCCCGTCCCGTCCCGCAGGAAAAGACACAGACCAAACCGGGTTCCTCGACTTAAGTTAGTTTACTCAGTATTATGTATGCAGTTACAGCTTAAGCGTAAATAGTAAATTCATTTCTCCCTCTCTTCTCTCGAACTATCCCCACCGGGAGCAACCAATTAAACCCTATCCTGGCCACACACAGAATGCCCCGTAGCTCTTGCTCATACGCCAGGAGTTCTCGGGCTTCAACTTCACATTCTCGGGCTTAGAATCATGTCACTGCCAACACAGCCTAATGCCATATAAGGAGTTATTTATGCCAGCAAGACTGATAAGGCCGAGGCAGGCAGCGCTATCTTTCAGGGTGCGGCCGCTAGGCTCCCTACAGGCCTGATGGGCATTTTTCCGCAATCATTTTTATTACCAGAAGTTCCTTTGCAAATATTGGCACAGTGGCTTCTACAAACATATGCCTACATCAATTTATTTATGTTTTATTCTTTCACCATTTCACATATGTGAATTTTAGTCATTTCCATGTCTATTACCCTCTCTCATACCTCCCCTTCTTCCCAGGAAGTTCCCTCTTATTTTCATGCCTTTTAATTTATTTGGCCACTGAGTTTAATTTTGGGTTGTTTTGGTAAGTGCTTGTTTGGTTAGGAGTGTGTTGACTTATATTTTTCAAAACCTATTTTAATAAGATTACTTAAATATTTTAACTTCCCTTCTAGTTCACCAGACATTAGAGGTATTGGAAAGGAAAGTTTAATGGGGCAAAGGGGGATGTGGACATGCGGGATTGGTGGAAGGGAAGGAAGGAAAGAGTATGGGGAGAGACGACAGAAACTGAAGGACACTTGGGGGGTGATATAGAAACCTAGTGTTGTAGAAACTCCCAGAATTCAATGGGGTGACCCTAGCGAGGACTCCTACTAATGGAGCATATGGAGCCTACATAGGACATCTTTTGTAACCATGCAACTTTCAGTGGTTGGTCTGAGCCACTTACTCAACCACAAAATCTTTGACCTACAATCTATCCTGCCTGCAAAATGAACTGCAGCAATGGAGGTATAGAACTCGTGAAAGAGATTAACCAATAACTGGTTTAATTTGAGGCCCACACCTCAAGAGGGATCCCATCCTTAACACTGCCTGGATGACTAGGAGTCGGAGGTTGGATAGTCTAGATACCTAGGAAAAAAATCAATGAAATGATTCCTAATGATGTTTTGCTATACTCATAGATCTGTGCCTAGCACAATCATCACAGAGAGGCTTTCTCTGGTAGCTGATGGGAGCAGATATAGAGAACCAAAGCCAAACATTAGGTGGTAAAAGAACCCAAATTGGACATCTCCATTGGGTCCCTCCCCTTGGAGCTCAGGGAACTCAGGGAAACCCCGCAGAAGAAGGGTAGGAAGAACTGTAGAAACCAGAGGGGTCAAGAATAACAGGAGGACATGGCCTATAGGATCAACTAAGTAGGGTTCACAGGGCTTTAGAGAGACTGAAGCAGCAGTCAGAGCCATCATGAGTCTGTGCTAGGTCCTTTGCAGAAGTATTATGGTTGTTAGCTTGGTCTTTTGTGGGACTGCTCACAGTGGGAGTGAAGGTGACTCTGACTCTTTTGCCTGCTCTTAGGACTCCTTTCCTCCTACTGGGTTGTTTTGCCCAGTGCTGATGTGAGGGCTGGCGCCTAGTCTTACTGTATCTTGTTATTCCATATTTGATTCATATCTCTGAGAGGCCTGCTCTTTTCTGAAGGGAAATTAAGGAACAGAGGATCTGAGTTAAAAGGGAGGAGTAGGTTGGGAGAAGTGTAAGGACAGGGAACGGGTTGGGATGTACTGTATGAGAGAATAAAAAAAAAAAAAAGAATGGTTAGATTCAAAGCTACCCATTATATCATTCACAGTATGATTAGAAAGGGATGATTTTTCAGGCATTGTATTGAAATTTGGATATCCAATCACCCTTTCAGGTGGTAATAGAAGCATTTTCCATAACATATGCAGTTATAAGTTGATATCAGAGTGGTTAGTTGCAGGACCCATGTGGATAACAATGTCTATGGTTGCATAACGCTTTTAATATGAAATGACCCAATATTTTTTTTTTTGCATTTTCTTGGATGTCTTATCTGTTTCCTAGATGACTCCAAATACCTAGTTCAATTAACAAATTGTGATGTAAATGTTTGTTACACTGAATTGTTTAGGGAATGAAACGAAAAAATCTGCATATGTTCAGTATTGACACATATTTTTTTTTTCTCAGTAGAAATCTGTGGTTGGTTCAGTCATTAGATGCTGAACCCAACTGTGTTATGCATGTGTGAGTCAGAGCCCTCCTTTACCATAGATTATTAGGAAATGAAAATGTACGATTAACTGGTGGCTAAGGCATCATGGGATACTGAAGTGGAAACTTCTGGTATCTTTGGAAAGTCAGTTATTTCAAATGATGTTTTGCTGGGGCACTCAGGTGAAAGGATGTTTGGTAAAGCAGACATTTGAAAGAATGTTTTTCTTAAGCAGACACAGATGAAAGGATGTTTTGCTATAGTAGGTAGACATGTAGAAGAATGTGTGATGCTTTGAAAGAATATAGATATGATCCCACAGACAGTGGGAGCTCAAGCATTGATTCTCTTCACTCCACCTTGCTTACTAGTCTTCGCTGATGATATCCATATATTGGTTCACCTTACATTGGTTGCTGAGCTTTGCTTGTGGTGAAGTCCATCATAAAGAGAAAATCTTTTGTGAGATTTCTGTGGCTTCTTGACACATCCTCAGACTTGGGCTGGTTGGAGAGCCTTGTGGTTTCTTCTGGATTGAACTGACCTTGTTGATTCCTATGTGATATCTGCCAAATGGACTGGACAGCAGCTGCTGATTAGTGTGTGGATCTGCCAAGTGGACTGGTATGTAGCTGCTGGTGTTTGCTAGCAGACTGGACTGAGAACAATGAAGATTGGAATTGCCCCCCAAAACTATTTTTATACAGTCCACTTCCCCCATATCCTAATAACCTTTCTTTTCCTACTACCTCTGATGGGTGGTGGGCTAGAGTAGTGATTAAACCCTTATAAAAGCATGTTGAGAAAAATATACACCTACAAAATATGAACATTAGAATAAGAATGTGATATGTTGTGTTTTGGTTTTAAAAACAGAGTGCCCTGGAAGCTTTCACCTTTTTGCAACATTCTGGAAATAAATTAATGCTTGAAATTCAAAGTTTCAAAACAGGATTTTTAATAATTTTAGGTAATGAAGCTTATTTTTCTAAGGTCTTAAAAATGAATTAAATCAAGACAAAATTCCAGAGCCAGTCTCATGTTGTTTCTCCTCTGCTCTGTTAGTATTGGTTCTGATGTCTTGCTTCAGTCAATTGGTCCTCTGCTCTATCACTTGCTTCCTGATCCCTTCAGCATCTATAGCCAGATCACGTGAGCCATTTATATGTTAGTAGCTATACTGAGTGTTTAAATGCTTCAGCATTTATACGCTGAAAGAGGATAGTGGTGTCTTCTAATGTCTAATACTTACTGTATATGTTTTACCTTGTAAGGTTGGTATGTGGCTTTAGGTAAAAATATTGTCTTAATTGTAACTATTTTGAAGAAGACTATGTATTTATGTCAAGGTATCAACATTTCTTGCTGAGGATACACCTGTACATCCAGCACTGGGGAAACTGAGGAAAGAAGATCATAAGTTTAACACTAGTTTGGACCACATAACAAATGACAATCTAAATAAGTAGATATAAAATAAGGCTTTCAACAGTGGCTTAATGGGTCAAGCACTTGCCACACACATAAAAGAACCAGTAGAAGGATCCTCAGAACCCTTGAACAAATCTGGGCAGGCCTAATGTCTCTCCAGTGACTCCAGTTTACAAGAGTTAGACACAGGGGATCCCTGGAGAAAGCCAGTTAGCTGGAGTTACCAAATGGATTAGGTTCAGGGTCCTGAAGAGACCCTACTTTAATACATGATATAGAAAGTGATTAAGGAAGACACTGTTGGTCTTAGGCCTCAACAAGAATGGACACACACATGCAAACATGCAGACAGACAGACACACACACACATTCACAGACTATACACACATATGGAAAGCACAAAGGAAAGAAGAAGGAAAATAAAGGCAATAGTTCTGTTTCAGTGAAGCACTGGCCAAATGTAGACATAATTGTTTTCATTTTGCATCATACAGGCAAAATTAATTGTTAAAACTTAGAGCTTGAAAGTCAGCGCTATAGGTCAATTCACATATTCCTAGCTATTTAACCATATATATCTAACTATCGGCAACAATCTGAGAATAAAAAGAAACATTTTAACAAGCAAACAAGCAAAAAGTGTTCCATGAAGACCTATGATTTAGTAAAGAAGACACAGAATGGTCTCTATAGACCAAGGGAAAATGGATCCTCAGTTGTACTTAAGCTGAAGGAATGTTATGAATGTAAAAAGCAGGCTAACTAAAATTTCTCCTCAAACTTCATGTTATTGCAAGACCAGTGTTTCTTAGGTTTTTTTTTTAAAAAGCATAAATTGTTTTTACCCACTTCCATTTAACATATATTAACTTTGTTTTTATAATTCCAATTCCTGAAGGTTTTAACTTCTGGTATGACATGGTGGCTGTGATATATTTAAAGAGGGAGCAAATGAGAAAACCAGAAGTAAATTTTCTTAAAAAGACAAAGAAATGCCCAAAAGTCAAGAATCTAAGTATATTATCTGAGTAAGAAATGGAGCTTTCATACTTCACAAATGTACAGAGAAGTTTCAGATGAATTTCTTATGTGTATGGTAAGATAATTACAGTTAAAATTCTAATTACCAGGTACAATTGTATTACAGAACGTATGAAGGGATTTAAGCTGTCATAGCAAGAATAGCTATGAGAATGGTGCATTTTGCTTTATTAAAACGATTTTTATTAGATTCAAATTTTTGTGCACGGTGATTCCAAATGTAAATTATCTAAAGTATTTTCTAAGTTTAAATTTTAATACATGGCTACAAATCTAGAATGTGATTCTCTGTCTCCAAGGCAACAGGTTTTCTTTTAAAAATGTTCTGCTATTAGCAAGTTTTGCAAAATTAGCTGATGAGAGAAGAATTTATGTTTTATAAATATAGTTACTTGGTTTTTGCTAGTTCTTTCCAGATTCTTTGACTATTTGGGAAACTGAGTCTTAAGCTTAAGCTTCATTCAAGAATATCAGTTAAATAACTACTTTACAAACAACAATTTTAATGGGACTTTAATGCATTTAACACAAGTGTCTTTGACTATAAGTATTTAAAGCTGCGTATCAGAACTTCATCAAACACTATGCCAAAGGTCTCAGAGCTGAATGCATTTGAGGTTTCTGTGTGTTCTTGCTTATACTTCTCTTTCCATTGAGACATGTACTAAAACAACTCATTTAAGTGGTGTTGTTTATTCTACTTGTTATCAGTGCTCCCACCTTTTGGGAGCTTCTGCTATTTAAAATGTGGTTTACAGAACAAAGAAAGAATATTAAAAACTGCAAGGGAAAAGGACCAAGTAACATGTAAAGGTAGATGGACCTACCAGAATTACACCAGACTTCTCAACAGAGTATATGAAAGCCAGAAGAGCCTGGTCAGAGGTCATGAAGACTCTAAGAGAATACAAATGCCAGCTCAAGCTACTAATCCCAGCAAAATTCTTAATCAACATAGATGGAGAAAACAAAATATTCCAGGACAAAATCCAACTCAAACAGTATCTATCTACAAATCCAGTCCTAAAGTGGATCCTAGAAGGAAAACTCCAATACAAGGAAAGTACCTACACCAAAGAAAGACAAGATATTAAGCATCTCACAACAAAGCCAAAAGAAGAGAACCACAAGCACATAAAAACACCTTCAAAAACAAACATATTAGGAACTAACAGTCATCTGTCTTTAATATCTCTCCATATTAATGGACAAAACTCATCTATAAAAATATATAAGCTAACAGACGGGATAAGCAAACAAGATCCAGCATTTTGCTGCATACAAGAAACACACCTCAACAACAAAGACAGACACTATCTCAGAGTAAAAGGATGGAAAATGGTCATCCAAGCAAATGGTCCCAGGAAACAAGCTGGAGTTGCCATTCTAATATCCAATAAAATAGACTTTCAACCAAAAGTTATCAAGCATGATAAGGAATGACATTTCATATTCATCAAAAGAAAAATCTACCAAGAGAAAGTCTCAATTCTGAACATCTATGCTCCAAATGCAAGGGCACCCACATTCATAAAAGAAACTTTACTAAAGCTCAAAATATATATTGGACCCCACACAACAATAGTGGTTATGAGCCAAACAGATTTAACAGACATCTACAAAACATTTCATCCTAAAACAAAAGAATTACTTTCTTCTCAGGATCTCATGGTACCTTCTCCAAAATTGACCATATAATTGGTCACAAAACAACTCTCAAATGATACAAGAAGATTGAAATAATCCCATGCATCCTGTCAGATCACCATGTTCTAAGGCTAGTCTTCAGTAACAGCTAAAGAAACAGAAAGCCCACATACACATGGAAACTGAACAACCCTCTACTCAATGATAACTTGGTCAGGGAAGAAATAAAGAAATAAAGAATTGATTTTTCTGGAATTTAATGAAAATGCTGACACATCATATACAATCTTATGGAACACAATGAAAGCAGTGCTCAGAGGAAAAGTCATAGCACTAAGTGCCCTGGTAGAGAAAGTGGGGAGATCATACACTATCAACATAACAGCACACCTGAGAGCTCTAGAACAAAAAGAAGCAAACTCACTGAAGAGAAGTAGAAGGCAAGAAATAGTCAAACTCAGAGCTGAAATCAACCAAATAGAAACAAAGAGAACAATACAAAAAAATCAACAAAACCAAAAGCTGGTTCTTAGAGAGAATCAAGAAGATAGATAAACCTCTAGCCAAACTAACGAAAGGGCCCAGAGGCGGTATCCAAATTAACAAAATCAGAAATGAAAAGGGAGACGCAACAACAAAAATGGAGGAAATTAAAAAAAAAACCAAACATCAGATCCTACTATAAAAGCCTACACTCAACTAAAACTGAAAAATCTAGATGAAATTTATAGTTTTCTTGATAGACACAACCTACCAAAGTTAAATAAAGAGCAGGTAAACTATCTAAACAGGTCCATATCACACAAGGAAATAGAAGTCATTAAAAATCTCCCAACCAGAAAAAAAGCCCAGGGCCAGATGGATATAGGGCAGAATTCTATTAGATCTTCAAAGAAGACCTGATACCAATATTCCTCAAAGTATTACATAAAATAAAAACAGAAAGAACACTACCTAACTTGTTCTATGAAGCCACAATTACTCTGATACCTAAACCACACAAAGACCCAACTAGAAAAGAGAACTTCAGATCAATCTAGCTTATGAATATCAATGCAAAAGTACTTAATAAAAGTCTTTCAAACTGAATCCAATAACACATCAAAACCAAAATTCACCATGATCAAGTAGTCTTCATTACAGGGGATGCATGATTGGTTCAATATACAAAAATCCATTAATATAACCCACTATATAAACAAACTCAAATGGAAAAAAAATCACATGATCATCTCCTTAGATGCAGAAAAAGCATTTGACAAAATACAACACCCTTCATGTTAAAATATTGGAGCGATCAGGAAACTCTCCATATCTAAACACAATAAAAGCAATTTACTGCAAACCAACAGCCAATATTAAATTAAATGGAGACATACTTGAAGCAATCCCACTAAAATCAGGGACAAGACAAAGATGCCCACTCTCCCCATATTTATTCAGTACAGTATACTCGAAGTGCTAGTTAGAACAATAAGACAACAAAAGAGATCAAGGGTATACAAATTGGCAAAGAAGATGCAGATGATATGATAGTATACATAAGTGACCCCAAAAATTCTACCAGAGAACTTCTCCAGCTGATAAACAACTTCAGCAAAGTGGCCAGATATAAATTTAACTCAAGTAAATCAGTAGCCTTCTTTTATACAAATGATAAACAGGATGAGAAAGAAGTTAGGAAAACAAATCCCTTTACAATAGCCACAAATAATATAAAATATCTTGGGGTAACTCTAAGCAAACAAGTGAAAGACCATATGACAATAACATCAAGTGTCTCAAGAAAGAAATCAAAGAAGATCTCAGAAAATGAAGACATCTCCCATGCTCATGGATTAGCAGAATTAATGTAGTAAAAATGGCCATCCTATCAAAGGCAATCTACTGATTCAATGAAATCCCCATCAAAATCTCAACACAATTTTTCAAAGACATGGAAATTCTAAAATTCATCTGAAAAGGCAAAAAAGCTAGAATAGTGAAAACAATTCTTAATAAAGAATGACTCGGGGAATCACCATCCCCAACCTCAAGCTGTACTATAGAGCAATAGTGATAAAACCTGCATGGTATTGGTAAAGAGACAGACATGTTGATTAATGGAATAGAATTGAAGATGAAGAAATAAAACCACACACTTATGGACACTTGATCTTTGACAAAGATGCCAAAAATATACAATGGAAAAAGAAAAGCATTTACAATAAATGGTGCTAGTCGTACTTGCTGTCTGTATGCAGAAAAATGAAAATAGACCCATATTTATCACTTTGCACAAAGCTCAAGTCCAAGTGGATCAAGGACCTCAACATAAATCCAGATACACTGAATCTATAGAAGAGAAAGTGGGAAAGAGCATTGAACTCATTGGCACAGAGGGAAATTTCCTAGACAGAACGCTAATGGTTCATGCTCTAAGATCATAATTGATAAATGGGACCTCATGAAACTGGAAAGCTTCTGTAAGGCAAAGGACATAGTCAATAAGACAAATCAGCAACTTACAGACTGGGAACAAAAATCTTCACTAACCCCATATTTAATAGAGGGCTAATATCCGAAATATATAAAGAAATCAAGAAACCAACCATCTAAGAACCAATAACCCTGTTCCCCCCCAACCCCCAATGGGGTATAAAACCAAACCGAGATTCACAACAGGAATCTTGAATGGCTGAGAAGCACCTAAAGAAATGTTGAAAATTCTTAGTGATAAAAAAAAAAGCAAATCAAAACAACCCTGAGATTCCACCTTACACCAATCAGAATGGCTAAGAGCAAAACCTCAGGTGACAAAACATGTTGGAGAGGATGTGGAGAAAGAGAACACGTCTCCATTTCTGGTGGGATTTCAAACTGATACAACTGCTCTAAAAATCAATCTGGAGGTCCTTCAGAAAATTGGAAACAGATCTACCTGAAGACACAGCAATACCATTCTTGGGAATATATCCAAAAGATGTCTTACCATGTCAATATGTTCCGTGTTCCACTATGTGATAGCCAGAAGCTGGAAACAACCCAGATGTCCCACAAAGAATGGATATAGAAAATGTGGTTCAGTGACGGCGGCTGCCAGGGATCCTTCCCATAATCAGCCACCAAAATAAACACTATAGCATATGCCAGCAAGATAATGCTGAAAGGGACCTGATATAGCTGTCTCATGGGAGGCTATACCAGTGCCTGGCAAACACGAAAGTGGTTGCTCACAGTCAGCTATTAGTTGGAACACAGGACTCCCAAGGAAGGAGCTAGA